>LPNX010535056.1:173523-296836 GCA_001517045.1 Pseudotsuga menziesii | reverse complement strand
TGTGGTATCTTTCACCAAAATAATAGAATAACATAATAATATTATAATTTTTCTAAGATTAAATATATTTAAATATTTACTTTACGTAATACAAACATAACTGTATTAAATATTTAACAACTATCATAAGTAAATGAATATGCATGTATGATATTATAAAATATATAGATATATGAGAAACATTCTATGTTTTTAAAGAATTATCTTCTTGAAAGTTTCATTGTAATAGTTGGTGCTTACATTGGAATTCAGATTTTTCAAAATCTCCAATTGTTGTTACATTTTTAATATCTATATTGTTAAGTATTTATCAGGCATTCAACATTGTTAATGTTATTCAATATCCATTTCTTACGTAATATTTATTAAACTATTTTTAAGAGCCAAGTACTAGGCCTCTATGTTGCTTATCTCAACTATTGGTAGTGACAAAAGCTCTCCTATTCACAAAGACAAGTAAACTCATTTTGGATCTTTAATTTCAAGGACTTACTTAATAACTAATTAATTGATATACACATAGAAATATAAACAATGACAGTTACAAGAAGTAACAAGTAATGCAACAACCTATAAACAACAAGTAATCTCACATAGAAATATAAGTGCCATGGCAACAAGTAATACATTGTTTCAAGTTTGAATGTTTCATAATTTCTTTAACTTTTAGCTTTAAACTATATACAATATCACAATAAAATATTTATAAGAGGCAGGTATAAGCAGCCTTGCTACTATTTCACTTGTTTTAGATAAGTATTTATATTATAAAAATATTTTCAAAATGTATAAATATTTTTTTAATAATTTATTTTCATCTATAAAAAAATTAAAATAATTTATGCTTCAACTAATATATACAACAAAATACAAGAGTCATATGAAGTAGATGGCTTATACTGATGAAAACCCTACTAGGAGGTGACTAGGGGAAACTAGTCAGTCCATAACATCCGTAGTTCCCAATGGAGAAGCATTTGGCTGGCAGGAGGATTCCATAGCATTGGCCCATTCAAGCGCAGGTGGAGCCTAAGTCTTTTTCTTAATCCATTGCTTCCTTAGAAAAGGTATATGACAATCCTTGACAAGATGGTCTAGGGAATGGCACCGATTACAGCAAAAATGAATTGAGTTGTTTTAAAGAGGGGACTTCTTGACCTCTGTTTTCGGTTGGTTTTTATCAGTTTTTTGTCATGAATCTTCACGAAATTTTCAAAACGCCTCAAAAACACAGCGAGATCTTACAGAGTGTGGGTGTTGGGGGTTTTCTTGTCGCCTGATTTCATTTCTAAGCTTAAAATAGGCCAACAAATAACATAAATTACAGATTTTGTGGATTAAAATCACCATATTTCAGCAAAAAAACGGCCAAAAAATAAAAAAGTCTCCTCGTTAGATAACTCCAAAAAGAATACGTAAATAAACCCAAATAATGCACCGTAAAAAAGACAAACACCATCAAAGCACGTCATGAGGGGACTAGGGTATCCTCTCCTAAATATCCTCATATCCTAAATAACGCACCACAAAAGGACAAAATGCCATAAAAGCTCGCCATGAGTGTTCCAAAGCTCCTATTCATTATATTCTTTGACTCCATTTTCTTATTGGTAAATATTCTTATTATTATTTCATTGTTAACCTCTTTTAAATTTATTTAATCGGTTTGAAAGTTTACTTTTTTCTATTTTACAAAGGTTTCATTTAGATCTCTTAACTATTAATGAAGTGTCCACTTAAAATGTAAAAAGATTTATAAGTTCTAGCATAATTCATAAACATAACCTTAATTACAATTATGATTAGTTGTAGAAATTTACCTACTTAAACAAATAAAAAATTAAACTAATGATTTTCATATTTAGATATAATAAAATTGATATTATAAAGTTTATATATTTTTATAATTTAAGATAAAATTAGATAAATTTATTATAAAGATATGAAATTTAATAAAGATATTATTAAAAATAATACAAATTAAATAAAATAATATTAATCTTAAATTTATTTTATATATTACGAAGTTCCTTATAATTTAGCGCAAAAGGTTTTAAATATGATAATTTTTAAATTTTAAATAGATTATTAACTTTTTTTAATAATTTTTATGTGCCAATGTCTATCAACGTAACCACTTGATAACTCTAAGGTTCCCCATTCTATCATGACTTTTGTTTTCCATATTAGGTGCAAACTTGTTGGTGTTTTCATTGTGTACGAAGGAGATCTTTATCTAATAATTTTAAAATTGATTTCTATTTTTTTTTGGGTATGATATTGTTTTTAGTTATTTTTTAAAATTTTGTGAGTTAAAAGGATTTGTCATTTTTGTGAGATTATAAATATTGAAGATAAAAAACATTTTTTCTTATATTGCCATGGACATACTCATATAAGATCTTAGTTTCAAAATTTTTATTACAATATAGATTTACTTAACCTTCTAACTTATCAAATTATTGTAATTTAAGAACTCTCCTTTCTAAGTTTTTTGAGCACATAAATAAAATTCTAAAACAAACCAACTAATTCCTTATTTTTCTTTCTTAATGCCCGATTTGACCAAAATTAGTCTTAATGAATGAACTATCATCATCGCCATCATTCAAAATATAAACTTTAATTAAAGTTATATAACACTTCAATATTCATATATATTTTAAAATTATTTGTATTCCTAAAGAAGATAAGAAATGGCCTACCATCCTCACATTATGTACAGCCACCATATATGTGTATGCCTCTCTCTCTCTCTCTTTCTCTCACACACACACACATATTCTTTTTTCCAAGAAAAAATCAATATATTTGCTATTTGTATGAGCTGGGAAGCTTGTTTTTCATGTATGTTCTTTTTCAGTCCTTAGCGTTCCTACACCTAACTTTAGACATCATTCTAATCATAACTTAAAAACATGATTAAATGGAAATGTCTATAACAATTATATAGTCTTCTTGTGCAAAACATCAACAAAAAAACTGCCATATAAACCAGCAAAAGTCCCCATTCAAAATCAAGCCTTGAACTGATATTCACAGAGATTTTTGAGCCCGCTATCAAAAGATCCTAAGTAATATTTTTGGAAATGCTTCATTGCTTCAAATTTCTTGAGAGACCAACAACCCCTCTTGAACTTCCACAACCTCTTTTGATAAGGAATCCACCTTGGAGTTAAATTCTTTGTATATATAGAAATATATTCCATACCCTTCTCCGTGTCCCAAATTCTTTCTAATAAAGAGAAGTGCTAAATTGGTGATCTGTGAATTCCCATTGAAATATTCAACCACGAGCTTATAATCTCCAAGAACCTGAATAAATATTATTCCTTTATCCAAAGAAAATTTTAATAGGATCCAAAGTGTAAAGAGTTTTTCTATGTTGTTAGAGCCAAGTCTTGCCCCATATTTTAAAGGTGAAATAATGATGTTGACTAATAAATAACACTGCTCCAACTCCACACATACCTAGAACCCCTTTACAAGAACCACATAATAATAATAATAATAATATATTTTTAAGGTCATTGCCAAGCGAGACACCAATTGGTGTATGAGCCCCCCTTGTTTGTGGGACAAGGGACCCCCCTCTGCGTTGGGATTTAACTACTAAAGTCTATAGAGGTGTACATACCCTACCCTCCTTTGGATTTGAACCTGTGACCTCCTAGGAGGAAACACATGCTCTAACCATTAGGCCCACTCAGGCTGTACTAGGTTCCCCTAAGATTCTTCTTGATTTATACTAGGTTCCTTTAAGAGCCTTGTTGTTTTTTCTTTAAATCCTTTCTTCCTTCATTATAAGCTATTTTGATTTTGTGTGCTACTACAGATGGGCTCCATCCTTTGTCTTCAAACATATTGTTCCTACTCATCCATAAACATCCCAACATATAACAAGGAGGGTTTCTAAACTGATTATTTTATGGATGTTCAAACCCATTTTCGAGACACAACAATAGTGTATCATGATTCCACATACCAAGACATTTTAAAGATTTTAATACATCCTACTAGACCACTAAAGAGAAAGAAGAGGTAGAAAATATATGGTCAATTGTTTCTCCATCTACTTTGCACATAATACATCCGTTAGGACCATGTCGATGGCAATTTTGTCCATTATCCAAAGTTAGGATTTTGTTTGACAGAGCAAGCCAAGTTAAAATTCAAATTTTTAATGGGAAAGACAATTTCCATATATACGAGCACCACTAGATACTTTCCCTTGGCATATCCATGTGTGGCAATGCCTCATATCAAACATTTCTATAAGGGCACCGATAGTCTTATTCCAAGTATGTTTAAGCTCATCTATTGTATCCTATAATCTAAGTGCATTATGTGAAAGTAGTGAGGTATAATTAGTCCATTTCACTGCTAAAGCCCCAAATAGATTCAACTCCTCCATAGAAATCCAATCATGTAACCATCTTCCATGAGCTCCATGAAACCTTTCATATGCCAATCTAGTCACACCTAAGGAATGGAGATATATTTTCAAATCGCCAGATAATTTATAATTTCCTTCCACCCCCACTGAGGGACTCTCTCTCTCTCTATGATTACCAAATTATTTTTGCTAGAAATAAAATAATTTATAAATAAAAATAATCTAACAAGTATTTTATATTATTTTATTATTACATTCTAACTTGCATATACTATTAATTCAATATTATAAATAAACATAAAATTTTAAAGAAAATATACATTAAACTTACTAAAACAAAAGAGTACATGGCATCAAAACAAAGGGCCTTGCTGGGTCTCAGAGTAACAAAACAACCAAATAGTCTTCCCATAAGTCTTCATATAAACCCAAAAATCCCTAGCTAGTCCAATCCATATCAGAACTGTGGAAAACATCCCCCCCCTTTACATATTTGATTTGCATATAAGATAAAAATACCACCCTAACCATAGTTTTTATACAACCGATGAGATAAATTGGAAAACTAAAAGACAAAATAGAACTTTCTACTTATCAACCAGAGGCATAACACAAAAAACACACCTTCAACGCTCCTTGACTGACTTCCCATCTGAAGGAAGACCCGAATAGTCATGACAACCACACCGCCTACTAGGACCACCAACAACTTTTCCACTTCCGTGATGACTAACACAACCCAATGTTAAACCTTTCGAACTCCCGCTAGGAATAGATGGGACGACATCAAAAAAACCTGAAGGATGATGATAGAATCGCAAACCCATTTTATTGGCCATCATGTCAATCTTTTTGCGCTCAAGGCAACAATCATGATTGTGTTCCTTTCAAGCCTTCACCAACCTCCGTTTTTTCCCTTTCCATCAACACATGGGACATGCGGCCCTTCATCACCCAATAGGTGGCAATGATGCGGTCTACATAGACATTTTCCCTGTGGTCAAACCTGGGTCTTGCACCCACTCAACAACCTCCTCCTTAATATCCTCCACATTGAGAGATTTTATCGTCTCCCACAGGTCCTTCTCCACTCTTTCAATCTCCTCTCTAATAGTGATAAGGATCTCGTCCTTAAAGAACCTAGCTGCATGATATGGCTTCTTTTGTTCCTGGGTGACCTTCACCTTTTTCCCTTTCTCTCCTACTTCACAAGCACCTTGGATTTTCTTCCTTAAGGAGCCATGTTTCTCCACCATATGAAAACCCAACCCACTAACTTCTAATCTTATAAATAAATATAAAATTAATAAGTAAACTCATGGTCAAGCATTATCATATATTTTTAAAAATAAAACATACTTAATTATGCATTGAATTAAACTTAATTATCATACTAAGCATAAAAATATATTGGATTAGTATACAAATTTGAAGTTAAAATATAATTATTAGTAAATTTTTTGGTTTATAATTTTATATAGTAAAATTAAATTATTACCAATAAGTTTGTCTTCGATTATTATTATTAATTATTTTGACTTCAAATCTTTAAAGGTTGTTGGTTGATAAGTTAAATACCATGACATGTGTATTTCCTCTTCAAAATGTTAAATTATATATTAAAAACTAAAAAACATATTATTTACCATCATATCAACTTTATTGAACATTGTAAAAATTGTGCATTGTATTTATAATTTTTTATAAAAAAACTTAATATTTTATAATTTTGCAGTGAAAAAATACATTATATCATCTTCTTTTTTATTCGACTAAAAAGAATTTAAATATTTTTTTGAATTTGTCAATTGGAATTAATTTTCGTGGTTGTGGAATGGAGTGTTATCCTTTCCACCCAATTTTTATTTTTGTAATTGACATATTAAACTCATAATGAGTATACTGTAGCAATAACATTCTGTCCAAAAAAATCTATAATTTATCTTAACTAGCATCCTCAAAATAAAGAAAGTGCCTAACGTTATATCAATTAATAAATTCAATATTAATAATCCAATATAAATGAAAATAAGGCTAAGATACTCATGAGAGAGATTAGTCTCACTAGTCATCGTTTTGTGTCTTTTACAAATGAATTGAACTCTTGTTTCATATAAAGAAAATTACAAGTTTTTTTCGAAGATAAAATTAATAGATCTCACCGTTCGCTATTATTAAGCCAATATAGATGAGGGTAGGGTTAACCTAATATTTTTGGATTATAATAAGTTAAGTTACTATAGCATCTTGTTTATGGATTACAATAAGATACATCAACGTAGGTTGGAATTGTAAAACTATTTTATTATTATGTTTAAAAAATAATGTTTATGATTTTTTTAGTATTAAAATTTAAAATAATAATCTTTGTTTAAAAGGAAATGTAACACACTTACAATTTGTAAATAAAAAATTTCTACATGCATTATTTTTCTACTTATTTAGCAGATTTCTATGATTTATTTCTGTGAATTTTAATATGTTTATCTTGTTTGTTTACGCCAGGTTCTACTGAGTTGTGACAATGGCTAGCTACTCCCGTAACCTCTAGCCATGTTTTACGCAAGTGATGTATTTTGTTTTTTATTTGTTCTTTAATGTTTTTATTTTTTATGTTAGGCTGAAACTAGCCTAAGGTGTGGGGTGACTGTCAATGGTCTTGACCCCAACCGTAAGTTGTAATGCAATTTAAAGGCCTTGGCCTTATCATAGTTTATACTATGGTGTGTAATGACCTTCCCTTAAGCATAAGGTGCTTAGGGTTTGTAAAGCATATGGTTCCTCCATATGGTGATTTCTTGTTATATAAATAAAAGTAAAGGTTTATGACTTCATACTTGGCATGAGACTACATGGTTTGGCCTAGGATGAACTTTCTTTATGGTCGTTGATGTTTATGGTTTATGTACCATGCAACATGGTTATACTTTCTTTATGGTCATTGATGTTTATGGTTTATGTACCATGCAATATGGTTATACCTTGATGGCAAGTATTTAAAGGTTATTGGTATGGGGAGACTGTCAATGGTCTTGACCCCAACCGTAAGTTGCAATGTAATTTAAAGGCCTTGGCCTTACCATAGTTTATCCTATGGTGTGTAATGACCTTCCCTTAAGCGTAAGGTGCTTAGGGTTTGTAAAGCATATGGTTCCTCCATATGGTGATTTCTTGTTATATAAATAAAAGTGAAGTTTTATGACTTCATACTTGGCATGAGACTACATGGTTTGGCCTAGGATGAACTTTCTTTATGGTCCTTGATGTTTATAGTTTATGTACCATGCAATATGGTTATACCTTGATGGCAATTATTTAAAGGTTATTGGTATAACGTAACACAATGCTTGCAATGTATTTTGATGTTTAAGGCATAGTAGTATGCTATGGTTCTAATAGTAATTCGATGGCCTTGGTATATCATAGCACTATGGTTATAACATATTTCGGTGACCTTGGCATATCATAACACTATGGTTATAAGGTATGAAGTGTGTGGACCTTGGCATAATACACAGGCATTACATGCCACAATCCCATCACCATGAAGGTTCTCAACATAGGTTATAACCCAAAGGTGATTCCAATGATTAAGGTTTTAATTATTGTGTCGTTGATGGTTATTGCGCTGTCCTTGGTTGACCTTGGCATTACCTCATGACCTGGTTGCGAGTTGACAGCACATCCAGGTCCTTTACTCGACTAAGTGGTGCTCCCACCACCATCCATTAGTTCAAATGGAAGTTAGGGTTTTTAGATCGGTTTAATTTTCCTGTTTTGTGTCTAGAACCTCATTTGCAAGTTGGTTTGGTGAGAAGACACGGAGCCGAGCTCTAGTCGTGGTGAAAGTGTACAAGTGGTTCTTGCTTCTTTATTCAGTCGGCATGAGCCGAAGGCTCTGCTCTGACTATGGTGGAAGAACGAGTTATTTATACCTTTGTGTGGTTAGCAAGGGTCATCGAGCTTTGATTTTTTTGTTGACTTCCGATCCTAGTTTTTAGGCAAGTGTTAACAATAATCTTCTTTTGTCCTTTCTCGAGGTGTTCGAAAGATCTTCTTTGACTTCTATGGCAGACTATAGAACAGAACTTTCCTTGCCACCATTTTGTCGATCACACATTACTGTAGAGGTAAGCGTTTTAAAAGAAGTTTGCTAATGTTGATTTCATAATGAAATGTTTAGTGGTTTCTAACTGCATTTTTGTTGTTTGTTTTGCAGATAGAGGAGGGATAATGGTGCTCTAGAGGAACCGACCCCTGGGCCTCTCTGCCCTTTCACTAAGGTGAGGTTCGTCCCATACTTCAAGTTCTTTATTTGATTTAACAAAGTGATGTTTTTTCTGGCTGTAATGAACAAAATGCAGGTTCTGGTGATGGAGAGGGAGGCCACATGGTCACCTCCTCCCAGGCCCGCGTTTCCAAACACCCAGGTAAGGAAAATGTTGCTTAGTTAAACCTTTGTTTTTTTCCTTATCAAGATTTCGACCCATACTAACCCCGTCTATGTTGTGGTTGCATGTCATGCTGGGAAGGGGTTGTGACGGCTCCAAATGGTAGCCACATTGATTAAATATAAGCATTTCATTTCTCAAATGCATATGCGTTTTTTGGTAAACCCTTATTGGGTTTGTTTTGTGCCAGCTCTTTAGCCATTGTTACAACATTGTATGTAATGTTTTTAAAATATACCCTGGCAAGGTTTGGGTGCCATAAATTGGTCTTTATTTCCATATTGTTTATCATTGGTATTAAAAAATACTATGGAATCCATCAACGATGCTCATACAACCACTCTTATATATATATATATGTGTGTGTGTGTGTTGTTTAAATTATAAAAGATGTCGATCCTCAGCTGGGTAAATTCAATGATCATTTTTATTTTATCTCTGTATATATTTATATGTTGTTTGTGGTAAAACACCAGACTGCCATCGTTGATGGTATTACGATCGTGAGTAATACTACTTTTGTTTACAATTGTAAATTGTTGTGATTGTATGATAAACACAATGCATATGTGTGAATACTCTACCGAGGCTTTTCCTCTATGTAGATTAGGGCAGCCACGATGTGGACTTATGACCCTATCTTTACTGTGCTTGTTGCACTAAATGATATGAACCATAGGTTCTGCGGTTTCTTAAGCAATAGTTAAAATATTTGTGTGAATATTCGGCTATCGATGGTAAATTTGGTCTGATGGGAAACGATACTTGTTTCGTGACAGAGCTTTTGATGTCGTAAATAAAGCTGTGATAGCTACACAATGTCAATGAAAGTATTAAATTTGATTGGATTTGTTTTTAACTGTCCTGCACATGCTTTGTGGATGTTAATAATGCTACTTAGGATCTTCTATCCATATGTTTGTTTTCACAAAATCTAGAACATATTGTCTAAGTAATTTCATATTTGAATTATTTAAAATATGCGATTTATATAGTCTCTTAGTTTGATTCAGATCCTTGAGATGGAAAATAAGAACCTAAAGATCTTCGATCCAATAGTGTTATTACTGAACTATCTGCTTTTAAATCCATGATTGATTTTGTTATTGGCTCATACTTTCACGATTAGTTATGAAATCATTATTCTTCTAGAATATTTTAATTGGAATTCCTATAGTTTGTATAATGTTAGTATTATCAATGTAAAATCCTTTCGTATGTACCAAATGATACATATCTATACTGTATATTAATAAAATGGTTTATATCCTAATAATCTATATGTGGAAGGATTTTGATGATATACCATCTATATATACTAATATGTTGTTATGTAATCCTTATTGTGGTTTAAATTTAATGAATAGATTAATACTAGCATGATTAGAGATCCATTCTAAATTTAGTTTCATAATTATAGACTAAGGAAGAATTTTGGACATAATTGATACAAACAGGAAACAGACGGTTCCATTTAGAAATACACGATACTGATTAGAAATAGATGATTCCAATCCATTTAGGTGCAAAATTCAAATTTCAAATGGAAGTAGAATTTTTAATATAAGTTTACACGTTAAAACTGTAGAATTCCCTAGTTGCTTACAAACATTTAATCATGGCATCATTAGGCTAACTAATACAGACTAGGTTGTACATTAATCTTCTTCAGATCTAGAATTTGAAACACTTTCTACAGACATTTAAAAACATAAATTATGAAGTTGACACCGGTGTTGGGAAAACAGAAGTGGAGAAGTTGTTCCTCCCAACCAACTCCGAGAGCAGCCAAGTTACTTGCTCCAGAACCCTCGAGCCTGTTCGTTGAATCAAAAGAGAAAAATCCTTCAGTGCACCATCTCTTGCATTCACAGATTTAATCCCAATCCATTTCTATCCTCATGCTTCTCATGGAAATACTAATATATAGTAGTTTTCCTAGGACTTGGTCATTTATGAGCCTCCTCCTCTTTAGCACTCAACTAGGAGTTGTGACCTGATTTTTTGGGGATGATGCCTCCTGCATATTGAGTTCTCACTCAATGGATTCAGACACATGTATTTTCCTCTCGTGGGTCAGCAAACACTCTTTAACAACTATATTCACCTTTGTCCCCCTTCAACATATTTTATTAAATAGAAATGTTTTATTACAAAATGTTTTATTCTTGACTTTTCTGTAAAAAATAATAAAATAATAGTTAAAGTATTTTTCAGCAGAATTAATAATAAATTATTAATTCATGGTGTATTACATACACTTCCCCTTAAAGGATAACACCATCCTCAGTGTTATAAGTTTTCTATTTTATTCTTCCATTTCATTCTCTTAGAATAAGTTTGGATATGCCTACCGCATATTACTTTCCATATCCCAAGTAGCTTCTTCCGGACTAAGGTGATTCCATTGCACCTTGACTTGTCTGATGGTATGGTTCCAGAGTAAAAGTTATCTCCTATTGAGAATGCGCTCTGGTCCCACTTGGAACTCTCCTTTGGGTTCCACCTGGATTACATTCCAATCAATCACATGAGAAACATCATGAACATATCTTTTTAAAATATTAATGTGAAACACATTATGCACTTTAATATTGGGTGGTAGGCCTAACCGGTATGCAATCGACCCTACTTTAGCTAAAATTTCAAATGGACCGCAATACCTTGGTGCCAATTTTGAATACTTTCCCAATCTCAAGGAACGTTTCTTGGGATTTACCTTTATATACACATGATCACCCACCTGGAACTCTCTAGGAGTTCTTTTTAAATCAACATAACTTTTCTGCATGTCTTGGGAAACCTTCAAGTTTTGTTGTACCTGTTTCACGGTTAGTTCCATATCTTTTAATAAATCAGGTCCTAACATTAATTTCAAGTCCCCGACCCTCAGCCTGGTGGAGAGGACGCGACTGACAATAACTAACTCGAGCAACCCAGCCCCATGAACATCATAATAAAGTGCATAGAAATAAAAAAATTGATAGATGCATAAATATTTAGCATACAACGGAATCAAAATCCATTCATTCAACACATTTAAGCATTCAACATGTTCATCATTCATCATTAAGCAACAAATACCATTTCCGATATAAAATAGACAAGAGATACTTATCTTATAAGAATTATGTCCTACAACTAGCTATGCCACTACAATGTTCCACCCAACCATAGGCCAGTGCACTCATCAATCTCTCAGCAGCACTTCCACCCCCGAGCTGGGCATGATTCCCACAAGGAATAAGGGAACACTAGCAGGCTCACACGTAGCCAAGGGTACAAAAAACTCAGCCAAGCCAACACAGTTGGGTTTATCCAGCCATCGGGGAGCTGGAAGAGCTGGATGCTAAGCTAGTGGTATCACTGAAGAGCTATGGACACCTACACCAAAACTAGCCTAAATTATAAAACATCCACACACAACCAATACAAGGAAGAATCCCCTTCTCTGCTAGATAGTCCCTCGGGCTATGACTTCCCTTCCAGTGCTATTCAGGGGGTGCAGAGAAGGAAGCCAACCCTCTATCTTTGTCTATGAGGCTCTTGCACACACTAGGTTTATCAAGCAGAATCAGATCCCATTTCCACTCCAAAACAGTCCAAATACCAACAACAGTATGCACACAACAATTAACATCTCTGGAATTGAAGGAAAAACACCAAAGAGACGAAAATCAGGTATGGCAATAAGGTAAACACATCTCAGGCCGAGCAATATCGAATTCTAGAGTCATTTATGGGCATAACATGGCCAAAACGACTCAAAAACAACTCACCACAAACCTAAATTCATGGACGAAGACCACAACTATCACTCAGTCCGCATAAGAGTAAGAACATGACCCCTATCGTGAAGGGAATTATACACAACAAAATCGGGAAGGAAGAACAGTCACGAATGCCTGCCTATGTTAGGAAAAACAAGTGCTTACATGCCTGTGGAATGTGGGATGATGGAATGATCCAATCGATGGTTCCCTGCCCGTGTGAGGAACTGAATGCGTTCTGCCCCTAGGTATGCATGAGCGTGTGGGAAAGGACTGGCAATCCTTCCAATATTGACGCTGCCCATGCAGACATTTTCCCAGGGCAATAACTTCCTCCAACTAACTCCAGGGAATTAATTTGATGGCTGAATGAGACAAGGAAAGGTGAGTAAGACAAAAGATGGTTGATAGCTCGATGGGTTCACCTTTTGACACTTTGTTGTTCCCCAATGGATCCCAAGACTTAGAAATACCCCCATTATCCTTAGGAAACCATGCCCATTTCATTATGGTTGCATTGACATAGTTGGTTGTGGGTATTTTAATTAAAATGCATATTTACATGGTGTCCAACATTATATTGTGCATGGCTAGCACAAAATACCACTACCATCAATTTTAATTGCTGAAACATGAAACAATAATCCATGTCGGTGCTTTTTCCTTAGCTCCTCACCATGATTAATTACAATCTATACATCATATACATTTTAACGCAAATCAGGTAAAAAACCAGGGTGTTACAATCCCCTCCCCCTTCAATAGCACTACCCTTAGTGCTTTACAAAATTGAACAAAATGCTACACTGGCATCGCCTCAGTGCTCCACAGAATTGAAAAAAAATGGGTGTGTCAATCACATGGCATCCTCTAGCTCCCACGTAGCCTCTTCAGGATCGTAGTGATCCCATTGCACCTTTACCTACCCTATGGAATGATTTTGGAGCATTGTGACCTTCCTGCCAAGGATGCACACTGGCTCGATTTGGAACTTTCCCTCAGGTTCCACCTGGATCACATCCCAATTTATCACATGGTTAGGATCATGTACATAATTCTTAAGCAAAGAAACATGAAAAACATTATGAGCTCTAGTGCTAACATGCAATGAAAGTCTATATGCGACTGGGCCTATTCTTTTGAGCACTTCAAATGACCCACAATATCTAGGTGTCAAATTGGCACAACTTCCAAGCTTCAAGGAACTGTTCTTTTTCCTCACTCTGAGGTAAACATGATCCCCAAAACTAAACTCTTTGATCACCCAATTCTTATCTGCATAGCTTTTCTATCTGTCCTGGGATACTTTCATATTCTGCCTGATCTTTACAACCTCTTGCTCCATTTTCTTGAGCAATTCTGGCCCAAGTACAACCCTGTTCACTGGATTATTTTCATGTCATTGGTGTCCTACACCTCCTTCCATACAAAGATTTATATGGACTCATCCCCAAGGATGCTTGCTTTCCATTGTTATATAAACACTCTACCAAGTGTAAGTAATCTTCCCACTTGGTTGGTTTTCCCATCACATACATGTGAAGCATGTCTTCAAGCACCTGATTCACTCTCTCTATCTTCCCATTAGTCTGAGGGTGGTAGGAAGTGGTGAAGTTTAGCTTTGTACCAAGTCTGCAAACAAAACCTTCTAGAAAATGGAAGTGAACTTGACATAACTGTCGGAGACTATTTCCTTAGGAAATCCATGCAACTTGAAAATCTCCTTCATGAATATCTTTGCCATGTCATTAGTCTTATGCATAGAATTAACTAGTATAAAATGTGCTGCCTTTGTCAACTTGTCCACCACAACCATGATGGAATCATGTTGTCTCCAAGTCCTTGGAAATCCTGTAATAAAATCCATGGAAAAAACTTCCCATTTCCATTATGGAACTGGAAAAGGATGCAACAAACCTGCAAGGTGTTGATGCTCAGCTTTTACCTAATGACATTTCATGCACCTCGAAATATACTTAGCCATATCCTTTTTCATTCCTGGCCAAAAATACTGCTTTCTGGCTGTAGCAATCGTCTTTTGATATTCTGGGTGACCATAATATAGAGCTTGATGGATCTCATCCATAACCATTCTCCTTAGATATTCTATATTTGGAATATAGACTCTGTTCTTATAAATAAGAAGTCCATCTTCTTCAAATTTATATCCCTCATACCTCTTCTCAAGACTTTTCTACTGCAATTTGTCTTTTACCTGCTCATACAATTCATCTCCAGCAGTACGAGTAACAATATGATGTCTCAAATCTGACTGGAAAATACTAAGAGATGCCATGTGCATTTCTTGCACCTTCCTGTTGAGTGCATCAATTACCTTATTCTCTTTTCCTTTTATGT
The DNA here is from genome assembly GCA_001517045.1 of Pseudotsuga menziesii. Lineage (NCBI taxonomy): Eukaryota > Viridiplantae > Streptophyta > Pinopsida > Pinales > Pinaceae > Pseudotsuga > Pseudotsuga menziesii. The sequence continues at coordinate 281,861 of LPNX010535056.1, read as the reverse complement.
GTTTGATTTCAAAATCAAACTCACATAAAAAATCCAGCCATCTTGCTTTCCTAGCATTTAGAGTAGGCTGGTCAAAGAAATACTTCAGACCACAATGGTTTGTCCTTAGCTCAAATATTTTTCCCACCAAGTAATGCCTCCACATATAGAGAGCATGTACTATGGATGCAAGCTCTAGATCATGAGTGGCATAGTTCCTCTCATGCTCCTTCATCTTTCTTGACTCATAGCATATCACGTGGTTGTCCTGCATAAGAACTCCTCCTAGTTCTTGGACGCATGAATCGATACACACCACAAAATATTTCTTTAGGTCTGCAACTTTCAAGATCGATGCACTTGTGAGAATATTCTTCAACTGTTGGAAGCCTTCTTCACACTTCGAGGTCCATTCAAAATTTATCCCCTTCCTTTGCAAAGAAGTCATGGCATGTGCAACCTTGGAGAATCCTTCAATGAATCTCCTGTAGTATCCTGCAATCTTCGCAGGGTCCACAGATATGCCCTCTTCTGAGATAATGTGACCAAAATATTGAATCCTATCTCTATAGAAGTCACACTTGCTCAACTTCACATACAACTTATGCTCCCTGAGCAATTGCAAAGTTAATCTCAAATGCTTTTCATGCTCCTCCTCATTCTTAGAGTAAATAAGAATGTCATCAAGGAAGACAAGCATGAACTTGTTCAAATACCTACTGAAGCCACTATTCATAAGGCACATAAATGTAGCTGGTGCATTTGAGAGACCAAATGGTACCACTACAAAATCTTAGTGTCCATACCTTGTTCTGAAGGATGTCTTATGAATGTCTTCATCCTTGATTCTTACCTGATGGTAACCAGATGTCAAGTCAATATTGGAAAATACCTTTGCTCCTCTCATTTGGTCAAAGAGGTCATCAATCCTAGGCAATGAGTATTTGTTCTTTATAGTGACTTTGTTCAACTTCCTGTAATCAATACACAACCTGAGTGTACCATCTTTCATCTTCACAAACAGAACCGATGCTCCCAAAGGAGACACACTCGACCTGATATACTTCTTCTCCAACAACTCTTGTAGTTTCTTCTTCAACTATAACATTTCTGGTGTACTCATCATGTAGGGTGTCTTGGACACTAGTGTTGCTCCTAGCACAAGTTCAATTGTGAAATCAATGTCCCTCTTTGGAGGAAGTCCTAGATCTCATCAGGGAACACATCCCTGAATTCCTGCAACACATGAAAGTCCTCCAACCTAGGAGTTTCATCCTCTGTTTCCTCCAAAATATGAGCTACGTACAACTGACAACCTTTCCTACAGAACTTCTTCAACTGCATTGCTGAAATCTGCCACACAGAAATCACCTTTGGAATGCCTCTTACAACTATTGGGTTTGCATCTTCATCCATGCATTCAAATGTCTTGTTGTAACAATCAAACTTAACTATGTGAGCTTCTAACCAATCCATTCCAATGAGGACATGATAGGAACCAAGTGGTAGAACATTCAGATCTACAAAAGTGACCAATCCATTCATAACCAATGGACATTTCTCACCACTTCACTAACCCTTCTCTTAGTTCCAGTGGCTAGATGAACTAACCAAGATTTTCTATGCTTTAATTTCTTAAAAGAACAAATATCCACTACTCTAAGAGTAATGTAACTGTGAGTGGAACCAGGGTCAATCAAAATAGAGACAGATTGCTGAACAATCTTACCCGCAACTTCAACCACAGTTGACTAGTGATCTTCCCGGCGGCCCTCCAGTGCCGCATAGATCCTAGGTACAGACCTTGCTACTTGACCCATTGTCTCTACCTCTTGAATATTGTAAGCTGGCCTTGCATTCTCATTCTCAAGTTGACAATTCTTGCACGTGGGGTCCTCCACATTTCCAACATCGAATAGATTCTTTGTTCTATTGTGGGTCTTTTGGATTTTCCCCCATCACTCTGGCTTGTTGCTCCTCAGCTTCTGATGGTTTCTTCTGCTGATTCCTGAACTTAGAAGGTTTGAAACCTTTCTTCCTTTGGTCAGATTTCTCATTCCTTTTTTCCTTCCATGTCTTCTGGTAATGAGGTTTTCCTTTGCTTTGATCATAGCAATACATATCTTTCCGGATTGCTTCTTCCAGAATTATAGGTTCATAGAACTCAATTCTGTCTTTGTAAGACTGAGGAAATCCACTCGGGAAATGCTAGATCTTCACTTTTTCATCCCTGATGTACCTAACATACCTCAACAATTCCAAAAACTTGTTGGCATACTCTTCCATGGTTTGCTGTCCCAATCTCATCTCATGGAACTCCTTAATTTTTTCATCATAATACCTGTCAGAGAGGTATTTATGCTTAAAATATTTCTTGAACTGTTTCCTCTTAAGTCTCATTTCACTGATCCTCTTTACTTGCCCAAAGTTCTCCCACCATATGGATGCTCTTCCAGTCAAATTGAATATGGCTACCCTAGCCTTCATATTTCCTGAATAGTCTTGGACTTGGAAATATTTCCTTATCCCAAGAAGCCAAGGTTGTCCATTCTTTATCTCACCATTAAAGGTAGGAGGCATTGCCTTCTTAAATTCATCACGTGAATGGTTCTTGTAACGCCTCTTCCTCTCATTCCCGTGAGATGAAGAGCTTGAGTCCCTAGTGGGTCCTTCAGATTCAGATGACTGACTAGGAGATCCTTTTCTTCTTCTAGTGCTCCTCTTACTACCTTCTGGTCTTACTGTCCAGCCCCCAGAGTTCATCCGCCTCTGGATGTCTATCAAAATTTGCAGCATGGCTACATTCAACTGATTTTTATCCTCCTGATCCTTAACCAATATTTCATTATCTTCCCTGTAACTTTGCATCTCCACCCTTAGGCTTCTCGTGGTGGCTGCAAAATCTGGGGGAGTCTCATAAAATCTTCTCCCATTAGACTCCATCTCGGAATTTCCTACGCGGATGTTTTCTCCCATAACATCTTCCTCATGCTCATAGGGATCTTGTGCATCATTCATCCTGAAGCTTCTCATGGCTGAACCAAAACCCAACTTTATTGATTTGCACTATGTGTAATGTTTCCCTTTTGAAGGTGACTATAATTTTGCAAAATGTGTTAATAAAAAAAATTATTAGCTACATAACATTCACATGAATCATACATTACTTACCTGCATTAGAAACATCATATATTGACAACTTTGTCAAATCATAGAATTGTCTTTTCAGAAAGAATGACTGTCTCAGGGGGATGATGGGGGTCAAGGGGTCTTTCCCCTTTGTGGCCACTGCAAGGTGAATCAAGGGCAGTGCCCTCATTTTTTTTTTGTAAATATTTGATTTTCACGCAATCTGGCACATATGATCGCTGCCATTTTTCATCTTTCTGGGCACCTGCAATCACATTGAAATCCTGTTGAATTTCCTGTTTCGGTGAATATTTTCAAAATTTTCATCCGTTGCATCGAAAAAAATTTAGACTTTCACTCGCTACAGCAGCTCGATCGTCATTTTTCATCCACCGAAGTGGCTTGATTCTTTCTTTCTCACCCACCATCATAGCGGCTCCTTCCTCCTTTCTCACCCACTGCCATTGTGGCTCGATCTTCAATTTTCTATTGCTGCACATCGACTCGAACTTCCTTTTCTTTCAACCGCTCATTGGCTCATCCTAGCTGATGCTCATCGGAAAACTTCCCGACTTTCCACCCACCATGTGAGCTCGGCTCACCCGATGCTCATCGGCTCCACTCACCTGACATTCATCGGCTCGAACCCAAATTTCCATTTGTCGTTGCGGCTTGAACTTAAACTTCCACCCGCCACATCGGGAGAAACTTGTCTAAGTCTTCATTGTTACGGAAATATCTTCAACTTCCATCCGCTATTGCAGAAGGTTTTTGTACTTTTTCCCACTGCTCGTTGGCTCGACCCAGCCGACGCTCATCGACGCAAAACCCAACTTCCAACTGCCGTATCAGAACAACTTCCGATTTCCTTCCACTAGGAAAACTTGCCAACACTTAAAAAAAATTTCAAATTTTTTTTGTCGGCTTGCATCTCGCCTTTCTCCTTCCACTGTAGAGGAAATATTTTCAAGTTTCACCCGCTGCATGTCGGCTCCCTTAAGGCGACTCAACCTCTACAACAAATCCTTCCTTAAAACATGTCCGCTGTGTCAGAAAAATAGAGAAGCATAGTAATCATTGCAGCTCTCCTTCAACCGCCCCAGCAGCTACAGCGGTTCATCTTGGGATTTCTCAGCCACTAAGGAGAGTTTTCACACTTAGGAAAATTTTCGAAAATTTTCTGTCTGCTTATTCTGCTGAACTCAGAGGTGGTTTTCTCATGGCCCCTTCGAGGCCCAAATCTGCAACATAGCTCTGATACCAAGATGTCATGTCCCCGCCCCTCATCCTGGCAAAGAGGACTGGTCTGCCAATAACTAACCCAGGAAATCTAACCCCATGAACATCATAATAAAATGCATTGAAATAAAAACATTGAAAGATGCATAAATATTTAGCATACAATAGAAGAAAAATACATTCATTCAACATATTTAAGCATTCAACATGTTCATCATTCATCATTAAGAAACAAATACCATTACCGATATAAAATAAACAAGAGATACTTATCTTATAAGAAGTCTGTCCCGCAACCAGCTACGTCACTACAACGTTCCACCCAACCATAGGCCAGTATGCTCATCAATATCTCAGCAGCACTACCACCCCTGAGCTGGGCATGATTGCCACAAGGAATAAGGGAACACTAGCAGGCTCACACGTAGGGAAGGGTACACAAAACTCAGCCAAGCCAACACAGCTGGGTTTATCCAGCCATCGAGGAGCTGGAAGAGCTGGATGCTAAGCTAGTGGGCTCATTGAAGAGCTATGGACACCTACACCAGAACTAGCATGACTTCTAAAACACCCACACACCCAACACACGGAAGCATCCCCTTTTCTGCTACACAGTCCCTCGGGCTATGCCTTCCCTTCTAGTGCTATTTAGGGGGTGTAGAGAAGGAAGCCATCTCTCTAGATCTGTCTATGAGGCTCCTACACACACTAGGTTTATCAAGCATACTCAGATCCCATTTCCACTCCAAAACAGTCCAAATACCAACAACGGTGTCCACACAACAATTAACATCTCTGGAATTGAAGGAAAAACACAACAGAGACCAAAATCAGGTATGGCAATACGGTAAACACATCTCAGGCTGAGCAATCTTGACTTCTAGAGTCATTTATGGCCCTAACGTGGACAAAATGACTCAACAATAACTCACCACAAACCCAAATTCATGGAGGAAGACCATAAATATCACTCAGTCTTCGTAAGAGTAAGAATACAACCCCTATCATGAACATAATTACAAACAACACAATCGGGAAGGAAGAATAGTTGTGAATTCCTGCTCGCGTGAGGAAAAATGAGTGCATGCATGCCTTTGGAATGAGGGATTATAGAATGATCCGATGGATGGTTCCCTGCCTCCGTGAGGAACTAAATGCATTTTGCCCCTGGGTATGCGTGAGTGTGTGGGCAAGGATTGACAGTCTTGCCAATACTGACTCTACCCATGCAGATGTTTTCCCAAGGAAATAATTGCCCCCAACTAACTCCAGGGAATTAATTCAATGGCTGAATGAGACAAGGAATGGTGAGTAAGACAAAACATGGTTGATAGCTAGATGGGCTTACCTTTTGACTCTTGGTTGTTCTCCAATGGCTCCTAAGGCTTAGACATCCCTCCCTTATCCTTAGGAAACCACGCCCTTTTCATTATGGTTGCATTGACATAGCTGGTTGTGGGTATTTTAATTAAAATGCATATTTACATGGTGTCCAACATTATATCGTGCCTGGCTAGCACAAAATACCATCGACATTGATTTTAATTTCCGAAACATGAAACAATAATACATGGAGGGGATTTTGCCTTATCTCCTCACCATGATTAATTACAATCTATACATCATATACATTTTTAATGCAAACGGGGTCAAAAACTGGGGTGTTACAATTAATCTATCAACTTGATTGTTCCATGAAATTGGAATATTACACTTGTGTCCATATAATATTTCAAAAGGACTCTTAACTGCAGAAACTTGAAAAGTATTATTATAAGAAAATTCTACTAAGTGTAGGTAGTCTTCCCACTTACTGGGTTTGTCCATAACATACATCCTTAGCATGTCTTCTAAGACTTGATTTACTCTTTCAATTTTCCCATTCATTTGTGGATGATATGTAGTACTGAAATTCAAATGTGTTCCTAAACCTTTAAACAAAGCTTTCCAGAAGTTACCTATAAATTTGGCGTCTCTATTTGAGACTATTACTTTCGGTACCCCATGTAACCTAAATATTTATTTCAAGAAAATATCTGCAATGTTAACAACTTTATAGGTAGATGTAATATGAATAAAATGAACAGCCTTACTTAATTTATAGACTACAACCATGACTGAATCATGCTGTCGGAAATTATTTGGTAGGCCTGTGAAATCCATACTAATTGTTTCTCTCTTCCACTCTGGAATGGGTAGTGGCTGCAATAATCCTACCAGATGTTGATGTTTTGCCTTAACTTGCTGACATTCTAGACATTGAGCTAAGTATTCTGCCACTTCTTTCTTCATGTTTTTCCAAAAGAAATCCTTTCTGATCATGGTGATCATTTTCTGGGATCTAGGATGCCTTGAATACGATTGTTTATGGAGCTCATTCATAACTGTAAGTTTAATTTATTTTATGTTTGGTATGTACAACCTGTTTTTGCGCAGCAACAGTCCTTGTTTATTTAGGTTTAAATATGTTTTTACTTGATTTTGTTCATTTTTAGTAGTAATTTCTTTTAAAACATGGCATTCCCTATCAGAATTTTCAGCGCTTAGGATCAGATTTTCTAGATCAAGTTCATAGCTGCTACTTGCAAACAATAAATTTGCATGACGACTTAGAGTGTCTTCTACTTTGTTTTCTTTTCCTTTTATGTGTTTGATTTCAAAATCATATTCGCTTAAAAAGGACAACCATCTTTCCTGTCTTGCATTTAAATTTTGAAGATCAAATAAATATTTAAAACTTATGTTATCTAACATAAGTAAGAATTTCCTTCCAATTAGGTAACGTCACCACATTTTAAAGGCATGAATTATGGAATCAAGTTCTAAATTATGCATCACATAGTTCTTCTCATGTTCTTTTAATTTCCTAAATTCATACGCCACGACATAGTTTTCTTGTATTAAAACTCTACCTAGCCCTTCCTTGCAAGCATCGGTACATATGACAAAATCCTTGAATGGATAAACAATCTTTAGGATCAGGGTGGTAGTTAATATATGTTTTAGTTTGTTAAAGCTATCCATGCATTTTTCAGTCCATTCAAACTTTTTACCTTTCTTTTGTAATGAAGTTATGGGGTAGGAAATCCTACAAAATCCTTCGATGAACTTCCGGTAGTATCAGGTAATCCCCATAAATGATATGATGTTGGTTACGTTTTTAGGAACTAACCATTCAGTGATGGCCTTTATTTTGTTGAGATCGATAAATATTCCATCCTTGAACACTACATGACCGATGTATTGAATCTTATATTTAAGGAAATCACATTTACTGAACTTTGCGTAAAGTTGTTGTTCTCTTAGTACTTGTAGGATTATCTTCAAATTTTTCTTATGTTCTTATTCTTTCTTAGAGTATATTAGTATGTCATTGATGAAGATAACCACAAAAATATCTAGGTAGTTACTTAGGATGTTTTTCATTAAACAAATGAATGCAGGAGGTGCATTTGTCAACCCAAAAGGCATTATGACAAACTCGTAGTGACCATAGCAGGTCCTAAATGTCGCTTTAAATATGTCCTCATATTTTATTCATACTTGATGATAACTAGACCTTAAGTCTATCTTTGAAAAGATAGTTTCTCCTTGGAATTGATTGAATAGATCATCTATTCCGAGTAGTGGGTATCGATTCTTAATGGTCATTTTATTTAACTGTCGGTAGTCTATACATAATATTAAGGTTCCATCCTTCTTTTTCACAAATAAGATCGGTGCTCCCCAGGGAGAGACACAAGGTCGAACGTACTTTTTGTCAATTAATTCTCGTAGTTGAGATTTGAGCTCTGTAAGTTCTATTATGTTCATTCAGTAAGGATCTTTCAAGGCTGGTACCACTCTGGGTATCATATTGATCATGAATTCAATGTCTCTTTTTGGAGGAATTTCAAGGACATCTTCGTAAAAGATGTCTCCAAACTCCTTCAAGACTGGTATGTCTTCTAGTTTAAGTTTATTGTCGTATTCATTATCATTAATTATATACACAATAAACACTTTACATCCTTTTCTTACTGATATTTTCATTTGTAACATAGAAATTTCTCTGATTGTAACTTTCATAGGGATCCCTTTTACTTTTACATTGTTTCCATTATCGTCAGTACATGTAATTTTTTTGTTGAAACGGTTTAACACTACTTTATGTTTTTCTATCCAATCCATTCATATTAACAAATCATAGGAACCTAAAGGAAGAATATTTAAATCAACATGTGTAATGAAATCATTCATCATAAATTTATAGTTCTTAACAAGACTAGTGTTGGGGAAAATATTAAACAAATCATTAGAGGAAATTTCAACTCAAAATGGGCCTTTTAACTTTAACTCAAATTCCATGTCATCATGTGTTAGCCAATGAAATTGCTTTAAATTTGAAATACCGTATAGGTCTTAAACACTATTTTAATATAAATTTGGGGATAGGTATCATAAAAAAACTACTTTTTTTGTTTGTATTTTCGACATATCTCCCCGTGTTTTTACTCAAATTTCGATTGGGAGAGCTCGTTGGATGCGGAATTAAATTCCGCATCCAAGGAGTACCCACTCGACATACTTTTGATAGACCCCGCTACCCCAAAAACAAGAAATACCTGAAAAAACGTGATGATGATGTCATCATCACATTTTTCAGGTATTTCTTGGTTTTGGGGTGGCAGGGTCCATCAAAAGTATGCCGAGTGGGTACTTGTTGGATGCAGAATTTAATTCCGCATCCAACGAGCTCTCCCAATGGAAATTTGAGTAAAAACACGAGGAGATATGTCAAAAATACAAACAAAAAAGTAGTTTTTTTCTTTTCTTCCTCCAAAATTAATAAATATTATTTTATTATTTTAACTATTATTTTATTAAGTTTTTTTAGGAGGCCCATTTTGAGTTGAAATTTCCTCTAATGTATAACAGATATCCAATGATTTAATTGTCAACCCAGAGAGAGCATAGACTTGTGAGGTACAAAAAAAATATATGCATGGCGAGAGTGTCGCTGAACTTAATTTATAACTGAAATTGAAAATACATGACTGAAATTGAATTAAACTTACAAAAGCAAGAAATGACATGAAATAAAATGGTATTAAGAAATTGACATTAACTAGTATAAATCAATTGACATTAGCTAGTATAAAGCAATTGACATTAGCTGGTGAGCTCACATAAGATCAATACTATCAATTCATAAGAAATACATAACTGAAAAATCTATATGGACAAATCATAGGAAAGAAATTACTGAAAATCTATATTAACATGGGAGAATCAAAGGATGTGCATTAAGCATCATTTTCATTACATAACAATCAAGAATCCACTCAATGACTAACTCTAAACTATTCTCTACTTTTGAACCACTAGAGAGATCTCCAACCAAAATGAGGAGAGAGATCTCCTATTTATACATGAACTCAAGATAACTGATCATAATTACATATCCACTATTCTCTCAACTTATCCCTCTAAATCCTCAACAAATTTACAACTCATCCCTTCAAATCATCAACAAATATTGGATGATATATTCTCTCCACATTTCCATGATCTTCTCCTTGAAGTTAGCTCACATCTAGAAGATGAAATTTGAATCTGAGGCTAGGTGGTCACTTTTGAGCTTGTTAAAGTCTTCAAATACACCTGTAAACATCACCAAACTCACCCAACTTTAAAGTATAATGAAAATATGCTATTTTTCTCAATAATTAAAATACTAAAAAATAAATGATTTGGAAAATGGTAATATAAACCCATATTTATTATGAAAGTGGTGAAATATAATGGTTTTATAGAAGGATGAGATAGGAATAAGGTGACAAATGGTATAGGAAAGATGAATAAAATGTGGTCTTTTTGCGGCTCAATATTCCCACCAACTTGATTGGTTGCATGTCCTCATGCAACTATGCATTGATTCTCTTTAAATCTTTTGGCTTTGTAGCTGAGCTTTATTTGATGATGGTCTGTAACAGTAAATCATTCCAGGATTTGAAATGCATGAGTGGCAGCAATCTTTCTTATGGTTGGTTCTTGTGTGACAACCATAGCAAATGTTGGTTCTTGTGTTAACAACATTCATTTCTTTTACTTGTATTTTTGCTGCAATACATAATATTTAAAAGTATACATGCATTGAAAATGACGAACCATCAATTTACATTAGAAAGCCTTTTCTTCATATATGAATCATGCCAATATATATATAGCATAGTTTGGGAAAGACATGTTGATTAAGGGTAAATGAGATGATGAATATGTAAAATGGTAATGAATAGTCCCCCCCTAACTTAAGATGGATTAGGTTTATGAAAATGAGAAAGGGAATGTAGTGAGGGAATTTTCCAAATTCATTCATTTTCTAGCATTTAAACAATTACATGGTTAAAGATTAGAAAACAACATACCTCCACTTACCCAAAAAGTTGATGAACTATGCAATAGGAATGTGGTAGCTACTGCTGCTACTAGATCATAGAATGTGAAGTGAAGGAATTGAAATGCTGCTTGGTTGGATGAAGTAAAAGATGAGATATGAAAGTAGTACTGTGATACTCTAATATGGATGAAGTATGCTGCTGAAAAACTATTGATGGAGTCATGAAAAGTATATAGTCTTCACCTACTACAAAACCTAATGGTATAATTCTTACCATGCAAATAAATGTGTCGATGTCAAACATGGAAAGAAGTCATTGGATTACCGACCATTGATGAATTTTGTTAACCAATGCGAGGCAATCTCACCATTGATGTAAATGAGTGCTAAAGTACCTAAGTACATCAAGTGGATGTAACAAAAGTAGATGCAAAAGTAGTCGTAACACCCAATGCAAAACCTGATGTAAAAGTGGATGCAAAAATGGATGCAATAACTGATGTAAAATTGGATGCAAAAAAAGATGCAAATGTGGATGCAAAAGTTGGAGCAAAAGTGGGTGTAAAAGTAAGCGCAAAAATGGGTGTGAATTGGGACGCAATAAAAGTGGATGCAATAGTAGATGAAAAAAAAGACGTAAACATGGACGCAAAATGGGATGCAAAAAGGGATGAAAATGTGGGTGCAAAAGTGGACGAAAAAATGGATGCAAAAATGGTTGAAACAAAATGAGATGCAAAACTAGACTAAAAACAGGATGTAAACTTTGATGCAAAACTTGGTGCACAAAGGGATGCAAAAAAAGAAGCAGAAGTGGATGCAAAAGTGGGTGTAAAAAAGGATGCAAAATTGGATGAAAACAAGGGCGTAAAAGTTGAGGCAAACATGGGCGTAAAAGGGGGCATAGCAAGAGTAGATGTACAAACTAGGCTCAAAACATGTCGCAAAACCTGATGCAAAACCTGTCACATAACCAGGTGCAAAACCCAGTGCAAATTACGCTGCAATTTGCGCCAGGTTTAGAAAAAGGACGAAAAAAATTCCTAAAATAGCACCAACCCATGAAATTGCGCCATTTTGTCCAAAAAATGAAGAAAAATACACTGAAAGATATTCTAGACGCAAAAAAGGATGCAAAAAGAGACGCTAAATCCAGTTTTTGTTGTAGTGTTAGGGTTTTTTAGACCAGTTTAATGTGCTTGTTTTGTGTCCATAACCTCATTTGCAAGTTGGTTTGGTGAGAAGACACAGAGCGAAGCTATAGTCTATCATGTCCCCACCCCTCATACTGATGATTGAGAGGACACGATTAGGCTGCTACTGCTATCAAACACAAAATCTATCCCCATGAACATGATAATTAAAAATGCATTGAATTAAAAACATACATAGATTCATTATACATGTAAATACATTGCGTAAGAAAAACACATTCATTCAAGCATTCAACATGTTCATATTAATTCATAAAACAAATAGTTTGCAGAGATTAAGCATAAGAATACTTATCTTGAAAAGAAGTTGGCCCACAACTAGCTACATCACTACAACATTCCACCCAACCATAGGCCAGTCTGCTCATCAATCTCTCAACATCATTGCCACCCCTGAGCTGGGCATGATTTCCATAAGGAGCTAGGGAACAACATGCTTACCCACAATAAGACCATACACCCACAGTCAAGCCAACACACAGTTGGGTTTCACAAACCATTTAAGCAAACAAGCCAATAACATGGGGGGGTGGGGGAGGGGGGAGAGGTGGGTTCCTTGGAATTACTCAGCCAAGACAACCTTCACATCAAACCCATTCAACCATCTAACAGATGGGTTCCTTGTACCTACTCATCCAAGGCAACTCTAGAACGCACCTCACAACAAAATACAATTACTGGGTAAGGAAAAAACTCTTGGGAACCACAAATAGGAATGGAAGACGAGAAGAAAAATAACCCAAGTGAGAAAATTATTTCAGGGAACGTTTAATGGCTCCATAGAGGAAAAAAAGAACTCTACAAATCCCCATCTCATGGATTCGAATTCTGAAAACATCTGTTGGATTCATGTGGGAAAAACGGTCCCTTCCAAACCCCAAAACATATATCTATCTTTTTGGGAACTTAGCAACACCAAAAATGACTTCCCAGTTAAGGGAAAAAATAGGAAACCACAGAAAAACGTGGGGGAATATCTCAGCTTGCTCACAAGGGAAAAAATCCTCAATAAACACCCAGAATTTGTGGGTTTCTTCTACCATTTACTATGAAACCAAAAATGGGTTTTCCCCAGCCGGGTAATGAGGAATCAAAAACATAAACGTCAAGGGAAGAGCCCATCCACTGAGCATTTCCAAACTGACCTCCCATCCATGGGAAAAATGAAGAAAACTACAAAAATGTGAGGGAAAACACATAGGTAGACAAAAAACAAGGATGAGAGAGCTCTCCAAGATTCCCCTACATGAGAGAGCCTCCACATGAATGCGAATGGGTTAGGAATGAAAGGCATGTGTCCATAATGGCTTGGGCATGCATTTCCAAGCATTTACTTGCCACACAAGTCAAAAACACATTTTTCAAAAATGGGTGGCTTCCCAAATTCAAATTTGACCTCCATACCTTTCCCATCCCAAGGAGATAACTTATTCAACAACTTCTAGATGACTGGGCAAAAAAGGACAAAATGGGTAGTTGACCACTTTATGGGGTTTCTCCTTAGACATTTGGATTTTCTGAATTGGCTCAAAGGTTTGATTATTTCCCCCTCCCTATTCCTTGTGAAATCATGCCCCCATCTCTTTAATGTTGCGGCGCATAGCTAGTTCCGGTATTTTTATTAATTTACATTTTACATGATGTCTCAAACATATTGTGCCTGACTAGCACATAAACCATTGGCATTGATTTTAATCTATGATACATAAATTATTGAATCCATGGTGGGGCCTTTTCCTTGAGATCCTCACCATGATCAAATAAAATATTTACATCATGTGCAATTCAATACCATGGGGTCAAAAGTGAGGTGTTACATAGTCATGGTGAAAGTGTACATGTGGTTCTCACTTCTTTATGCAGTCGACATGAGTCTAAGGCTCTGCCCTGATTATGGTGGAAGAACGAGTTGTTTATACCTTTGTGTGGCCCTCAAGGGTTGTCGAGGTTTGATTTTGTTTGATGAGTGTCAGTCCTAGTTTTCAGGAAAGTGTTAACAGTACTATGATTTTGTCCTTCTTGAGGTGTTCGAAATATCTTCTTCGACTTCCATGGGGGGCTGTAGAACATAACTTTCCTTGCCACCATTTCGTCGATCACACTGTCTGTACATGTAAGCATTTTAAAAGAAGTTTGCTATTGTTGATTTCATAATGAAATGTTTAGTAGATTTTAACTGCATTTTTGTTTTTTGTTTTGCAGATAGAGGAGGGATAAGGGTGCTTTGGAGGAGCCGACCCTTGGCCCTCTATGCCCTTTCACCAAGGTGAGGTTTGTCCCATTCTTCAATTTCTTTATTTGATTTAACAAAGTGATGTTTTTCTGACTGTAATGAAGAAAATGTAGGTTCCATTGTTGGAGAGGAGGCGACAGGGTCACTTCCTCCCAGGCCCGTGTTTCCAAACACCAAGTAAGGAAAATGTTGCTTAGTTAAACCTCTATTTTTTTCCTTATCAAGATTTTTGACCTATACTAACCCCGTCTATGCCTTGGTTGCAAGTCATGTTGGGAATAGGTTGTGAGGGATCCAAATGGTAGCCACATTGATTAAAAGATAAGTGTTTCAGTTCTCAAATTCATATGCGTTTTTTGGTAAACCCTTATTGGGCTTGTTTTGTGGCGAATCTTTATCCATTCTTATGACACTGTATGCAATGTTTTTAAAATGTACCTTGTCATGGTTTGGGTGCCATAAACTGGTCTTATTCCCATACTATTAATCGTTGGTATTAAAAATTATTGTGGAAGCCATATGTTATTACAACCACCTTAAATATATATGTGTGTTGTTTAAATTATAAAGAATGATGACCCTCGGCTGGGTAAATTCAATGACCATTTTTGTTTTATCTCTGTATATATTTATATGTTGATTGTGGTAAAACACTAGGCTTCCATCGTTGATGGTATTATGGTCGTGAGTAATACTACTTTTGTTTACGATTGTAAATTGTTGTGATTGTATGATAAACACAATGTATATGTGTGAAACTCTACCTAGGCTTTTCCTCTGTGTAGATTAGGGTAGGAACGATGTGGAATTACGACCCTATGTTTACTGTGTTTGTTGCACTGAATTATATGACCCATAGGGTCTGTGATTTCTTAAGCAATAGTTAAATGATATGACCCATACTTGTTTCACAATTGAGCTTTTAATGTCGTAAATAAAGTTGTGATAACTAGCACAACGTCGATGAAAGTATTAGATTTGATTGGATTTGCTTTTAGCTACCCTGCGCATGACTTGTGGATGTTAATCATGCTAATTAGGATCTTCGATCTGTATGTTTGTTTTCACAAAATATAGAACATATTGTTTAAGTGATTTCATAGTTGAATTATATTTAATCTGCAATTTATATAGTCTCTTAGTTTGAATCATATCCTTGATATGGAAAACAAGAACCTAAATATATTTGATCCAATTGTGTTATTTATTGGACTATCTGCTTTTAAATCCATGATTGATTTTGTTATTGGATTATAATTTCATTATTGGTTATGAAATCATTATTCTGCTAGAATATTTTAATTGGAATTCCTATAGTTTGTATAATGTTAGTATTATAAATGTAAAATCCTTTTGTATGTACTAAATGATATAGATATATATTGTATATTATTAGAAAGGGATATGTCCTAATACTCTGTAAGTGCAAGGATTTGGATGATACATTATCTATATATACTTATATGTTGATATGTAATCCTTATTGTGGTTTAAATTCAATGAATATATTAATACAAGCGTGATTAGAGATCCATTCTACATTTAGTTTCATAATTACAGACTAAGGAATAATTTTGGAAATAATTGATACAAACATGAAATAGATGGTTCCATTTAGAAATACACGATACTAATTAGAAATAAATGATTCCAATCCATTTAGGTGCAGAATTCAAATTTCAAATGGAATCATAATTCTTAATAAAAGTTTACACGTTAAAATCCTATAATTCCCTAACTGCTTCTAAACATTTAATCATGGCATCATTAGGATAACTGATACAAACTAGGTTATACATTAATCTTCTTCATATCTAGAATTTAAAACACATTATACAAACATTTAAAAACATAAATTATGAACCTGGCACCAATGCTGGGAAAAAAAGTGGAGAAGGTGTTCCTCCCAACCAACTCCCAGAGCAGCCAAGTTATTGCTCTAGAACCCCCAATCCTGTTCGCTTAACCATAAAAGAAAAATCCTTCAATGCGCCATCTATTGCATTCATAGATTTAATCCCCATCCAATTCTAGCCTGCTACTTCTCATGGACATACTAATATATAGTTTTTTGCCTAGGACTTGGTCATTTATGAGCCTCCTATTCTTTAGCACTCAACCAGGAGTTGTGACCTGATTTTTTGGAAATGATGCCTCCTGCATCTTGAGTTCTCACTCAGTGGCTTCAACCACATGTATTTTCCTCTTGTGGGTTAGAAAACCCTTTTTAACAACTATATCCACCTTTTCCCCCCTTCAACATATTTTATTAAATAAAAATGTTTTATTCTTGACTTTTCTATCAAAAATAATAAAATAATAGTTAAAGTATTTTTTAGCAGAATTTATCATAAATTATTAATTCATGGTGTATTACAAGGAAACTCTAATGAAGGGGAGATATTTTCTCATGAAATTTTTGGTACATGGTTTTCATTCTAGTGGCTGCCATTTTTTCCTAGAATCCTCAACCATCAATATTTTGAATTGTGCATGGATTCCATCGTTCATAGGATTCACACATTGTAGAATTGTCAAATCAAAAGTGGTTCAATCTGTTTCAGAAAGAACCTTAACCATGGCTACATATGGCCTTCCTTGAACTGTAATCTCCTCAACACATGAAGAAATGCACAGGGCATCCCTCAATGAGAATTTGTCGCTACTAAACTAGTTTGTGAAGAAGGTAGATAGGCTTAACTCTTCCTATCTCATAATTGTGATAGAAGGTATACATACTTAAGGAATGAGCTATGATAAAAAAATTCAATGAAATATGGCTTAGTTGTTGTTGTATTTGTAACTTCGAAAGACATTCTGATGTATATTATCATTGTATGATGTTGTACCCCCATCAAAGATGTGTTTTCCTCCTTTCGAGATGCCATTATTGTGTATGGACCTTGAGGTACAACCTCTGTTGTAAGTAGGGAAATTATTCCCCAACATAATATATTGTAATTTGCTTTCGGAGTCTCTCTAGGATAAGTCGACCCTGTTGGGGTAAAAGGTTGGCCCCAATCATGTTTTAGTTCATCCACTTGAAGAATATAAATAGGGAGGCACCCTCCCTCATTTATGCACACTCACACTCACTCAAGTTCACATGAAGAGAGAGAGAGAAAGACAAGGAGGAGAGATATATAGCTGCAGAAAACTTCTTCTTATTGGGTTTGTTCATCTTGTGATACCATCTTTTTTTATGGAACCATTTTGAGGAAGTTTGCAGGGATTTCTCCTTGATGGTTTCCCCAGTGAAAATATTTGTGTCTTGTGTATCTGCTCTATTTTGTGTATCTTATTGTACTTTTTATTATTTCAGATAAGGATCCTAATCAAGTTAATTAGATTAGAAAAACTAACATGGCATCAGAGCCTCTCTAAAAGAAGGATCTGTGCAACAACGCAAACTAGGGATTCCTAATTCAAGATATTCTCTCCACATATCATCAAGAAAATATGTTTAGGATAACTCTCCCCAAAGGGGCGCATCTTTTGGTGGAAGAAAAATCATATTTGAAGATGTTTCATTTTTTACCCTGACACTAGTGTCGAGAGAAGCTAGTGCACCAATTTTTGGAAGCTTCTCACCTTAGTATTTAGAAAATGACCTTGCTGAGAAACCCACCTCAAGGGGGCGCATCTTTCTTTCCAAATAGAATCCCCAAACTCCAAGTTTGGAAAATTAGGGTTTTGATGAAAAACCCCAGGTCAACCAACTCTAGAACAAGTTCGGACACCTCAAATCAGTAGCACCTGAATATTTTCTATTTCCATCTAAGGTTCTCATTTGAAAATATGACTCACCATACTCAGCTTGAGTACAAGCTTGGAGGAGCTAATAGCTTCTAAGCATGGGAGTAAAAAATATCCCTAATCCTTGAAGAAAATGATTTGTATCAGTACATCAGTGGAGAAGTTCCATATCCAGAGTGAGATGAGACTAAAGCTACTCATAAGAAGAACTTGCAAGGCTAAGAGAATCATTGCATATTATATCAAGGATCATCTCATCCCCCATGTGTCATCCTTCAATACACTGAAGGAAGTATTTGATGCTTTGACAAAGATATTTGAAGGAAAGAACATCAATCGGAAGATGACATTGAGGAACCAACCAAAGAATGTGAATATATAGAACTCAAAGACTATACATTCCTACTTCACAAGGGTTTCTCAAATCAAGGAACAACTTGAAGAAGTTGAAGAGAATGTAGAAGAAGGATATATTGTCGTTTCTACCTTGAATGGCATCCTAAGATCATGGGATTCATTCATTCAAGGGATATGTGTAAGAAGGAAGCTGATCTATTTCAGTCGACTCTAAAAAAGAATGTACACAAGAAGAATCTCAAATCATAACAAGAGAAGAGAAGATGGGATCGACTGAATATCAATATCTCACATCCCACACTAGAAAAAACAAGAAGAAGAAGGAAAATCACCATCACAACAAGAAGAAGGACAAGAAACAAAAGAATTATAGAAAATATCCTTCCAACATTTGATGCTTCACTTGTGATGAAAATGGACACTTTGCAAGAGACTGCCCCAACAAAAAGAAGAGAAATCATTCTCATGCCGCCGAAGATGATGAACCAACAAACAAAATATTTAGAAGATAGAAGGATGATTCAAATGAAGAGTATGTGCTAATCCTATCACTCACAAGCACTATCTCACATGGAAGCAATGATTAGATTGTGGATAGTGGGGCATCTAAGCACATGGTGAGATACAAAGAATCATTTGTCAATATGTTTGAACATGAGTCACCTCACAAGGTGAAACTTAGGGATGATTATCAATACTCCATAAAATCAAGTGGATAAGCTTCATACAAGATAGACTCCAAAAATATTTAAAGATGAAGGATGTGCTATATGTTTCAGGATTGAAGAAGAATATTTTGTCCATCTCTGAACTAGATGTAAAGGGAATGAGAGTTGCATTTGTTGATGGCTAAGTTCTAATGTTTCCTAAATGAAAGACAATAGATGATGCAATAATGATTGGAGAAAAATATGGGCCAAGATTGCACAAGGATACTTGCATATATTCCCTCCAATCAACATAGTTGAAGGGTGTTAGGATCCAGGGTAAGA
Organism: Pseudotsuga menziesii; assembly: GCA_001517045.1. Taxonomy (NCBI): domain Eukaryota; kingdom Viridiplantae; phylum Streptophyta; class Pinopsida; order Pinales; family Pinaceae; genus Pseudotsuga; species Pseudotsuga menziesii. Next base: position 262,583 of record LPNX010535056.1, on the reverse strand, counting down.
AATTAGTTTAATCCATCAATTCTTCCTTCTGAAAAATCAATTCTTTAATCAAGCTATGTAGAACCTGTAAGAAACACTACAAAATAAAAATAAAAAATTGCAATCATGTAAGAGAGAAAACCTTCCATATCGACATGTACACTTTCTTAGGGTCTGTCACACCCACAGAGACTTCTTTGAATGAATTCGGAGTTAGCAATGCACACTTTGTGGGAATTATGTGGAAACCCAGCTGCTTCTGGTGTACAATGGGGATTAAACAAACTTGTTGTATTTCTGAGTAGGCTCTGATACTTTTTTTGAATTATAGTTCCATTGATCTTCAGACAATTAGTGCAATTAGATTGTATTATTATGCAGTGAAATGGAATGAATAATACACACTTAACAACACAAATTTCACAGGAAACATATACGTATTGCTTAGTATAATTAAAGTATAAAATTCATTAATTCCAATAATATACAACAGTGTTACATAAAGGATAATTCAAATCATGTGGATAGGATTCGAATCCACTAACTCAATATGACTACATGGCTAACTATAAGTGTCTAAATCACTACTGGAGTTCACTAGCTAACTATAGATGTCTAATTCAATCTCTCCATCAGTTATAATAAGTTAAACTAGTTGAACTGATGTGGTAGGTGAGAAGTAGGTGAGAATAGGCACCTTCCCACATGAATCCATGCAAGACTAGCACTAACTGAACTGGAGGACATCTGTCTGAATGTAACTGGAGCATAACTTAGCTTGACTAGTTATTAACTACCAAAAACTAAAGGAGGTTGGTTTCGACACTCCCACTGGCTCCTAAATTGTAGAGATTACTCCAGGAGGCACATAAATTGATGCATGACGGTACAGTCAGTTCCAATTAACCTCTATTTGTGTTCCCCACACTCTAGTGACTTGTACAGGTGTCCCCATCAGCCCAAGTTGACCCAATGGTACTAGTGGACCCAATATTAATTAATGATTCATAAGTTAGGAAAATACAATCTAATAGACTAAGTATGGACAAGGGAGGATTATAAATCCTAACACGTGGGTCATATTCGGTAATGTTTTATCCATCATTATCCCATCTCAGGCAAGTGTTTTCCAGCAATCGAAGACCGATTTTAGATAATTGATCAACTTCATAATTATTTACTTGATTCATATGCTAGTAAAAAATGTGGCTAAAAGGGAAAAATATTCTCTAAAAATCCTCAATGATGGGAGTCAACAAAATTTGTTTGATTGACAACTCTTATTCATCTAGTTTGTAACTGTGAGGGAGTCACTGATAATTTGGATACCATGGATTCCAAGGTTGTGAGCAAGTAAGAGAGTGTACCTGAGGGAAATCAACTCAACTCGATTATTAGTCACATGACACACTCCCATTGCAAACTTATAAAAAATTTGGTCATTGACATATATGATACCCCCAACCCCAGATGAAGATGCATGTTCCTGAGATGCTTCATCAAATAAATCCCATCTTTTGGATTTATCAATTATAAGATCTTTGATGATGCAAAAGTTGTTGTTCACATATACTTGTGGAAATAAATCAAGGTGGCTAAATATCTATTTGCAAACATATCTGGGGGGAACATAAGAGTCCTAGAAAATATCCAGATTCTTGGCATATTACACATGCCAAATAATGATAACAGACAACGCCAAGAGCTCTAAATATTAATCCTTTTGAAGCTAGTTGTATATGGAATCCTCTAGGCGTGTACCATGCCATTGGAAATTTTTTCCTTGAACCCTTTGAGTATGTCACCATATATTCTTGATATATGGGAAATAAATAAATAAGTGATCCATAGATTCATAGTTGGATTTGCACAGGGAGCACCAACTAGGCCCGATGCATAACTGGTGAACCATTATATCTTAGGTAGTTATAGAATGGTGGAGAGTTAACCAAATGAATCATTTCATTTTCAGGGGCATTTAAGACACCAAATATAAATTTTCCACCATGGAGAGGTGAAGACATCCTCGTTCGAATGAAGTAAAACATAACCAAGTTTTGGCACATATGATCCACCATTTTTTTATAGCTCCAAATGAGATGATCCTCCCCATCAAAAATATGGATATAGGAAGCATTTAAAAAATTTATGTAACCATGCCAAGTCTTCCAATCCTCAGGCCACAATTCTAGGTCCCTCGTTGATAGCTAATATTTCTTTGAAAATGGAGGATCAAGTCCATTCTATATTTGTTCAAGATGGATGAGATTATTGGACTGTAAATTAAGAACGATGAGGTAAGGTATGGAATATTGTAGAGGACATCTAATCCATGGGTCACTTCTAATTCTCACTTGTCTACCATTACCAATTTAAGGAAAACTCCCAATGATGCGAAAATATTTGATATGATCTCACAAAAAAGAGATTTCGAGCTAGATCTCTTACCAGAAAATTGAATCCATTCCACTAGCGAAAGAAGATCAATATACTTATGGATGACAATCTTGTCCTAGAGCCCCTTCACTCTTAATGATCCTCCATACACATTTCACTAATAGATATTTAGCAAAGATACAGTTTTTTGAACCCCCAACCCCCCAATAATTTTAGAATGGCCAACTTATCCCAAACAATTCATGCATAAGACTTGTCCTCCATGTTTTTATGCCACATGAACTGATAACTAATACTCTTGATATGTTCAATCCTACCTGAAGGAACATAAGCAAGGGATGTCCAATAGACTGAAAGGGTCTCCAACACAGAATTCATAAGGATATATCGACCCACACAGGAGAGCCATTTTTTGCACTAAAGTTGGAATATGCTTTCAATTTTTCTAATGATCCAGGGAAAATCCCATCTGGTATAATCATTAGGATTTAGAACAAAACCTAGATAATTAAGACCCACTTGTAAAAAAGCTTCCAGGAAGGAAAACGAATCCTGAATACGGCGCAAGTCCTCAATTGAAAAATTCATGATAGAGAAAGAGGATTTTCAAACATTAAGAAGCATCCCAGATGCTTCGGAAAAAAGAAGAATAGATTTGATATAGAGAGTATCTCTTCTAGAACAATTTGTAAATATAAGGATGACGTCTACAAATAAAATATGAGTAATATATAGTTACTTAGTGACTTTTATGCCATGAATAGATCCATTGGACCGGGAATGAATATGGGATCTACTTAAAACTCCCTAACCAATATGAATAATAATTGGGTGAATGGACATCCCCGTCGAATACCTCTCTTAGGTCTGAAAAATTATGTCATAGATCCATTGACTTGAACAATGAAAGAAACATAATTGATTCAAGAAAATATCCAATTGATAAATTGTCGATCAAAACCCATCTGATGAAGAATTAGATTAAGAAATGCCTAGTTTACTTGTTCATAAGCCTTAGTAAGATCCACTTTGAGAATCACAATAAGTAAACGTTTAACTTTGACAGAGTGCAAGACTTCTTGAGCTGAACCAATGGCGTCATGGATTTTTTTTCCTTTAAGAAAGGAAAATTATTCAGGCGAAACAAGTGAAGATAGGACATACTTAATGCAGTTGGAAATAATTCTGGAAATAAGCTTGTAGGCACAGTTACAAATATATATATAGGTCAATATTCGTCATAGCCAAATTCCATGTCCACTTTTAGGATCAATGGAATGACAGTGGCATTAAATCCCACAATTACCTTTCCCTCTCTTCTGGATTCCTCCATAACAGAAAGCAGGTCCTGCTAAAATAAATCCATAAAACCTATGAAAAATTCATCGACCAACCCTAAAACCCCAGGCTCTTATATTTTGCATATCCAAGACAATTGTTCTGATCTCTTCCAAGGATATATGCTTCATAATGTGCATATTATTCTCCTCACTAACCATGGTCGGGTATTTGTAAATAATAAACAACATATTATCCATAGAAACCCAATAATATACTTGATATTATTGTTTAAAATTCCTAACCCCATCACTGGCAATATTTTGGAAGCTATAACTAATTTCTAGATAGAGTTGGTATTGTGTCTATTCTTGGAAAATTTCTGAAAATATTTGGTGTTTTCATCACCTCTCTGAATCCATGTGGCACGACTCTTTAGTTTCCAGGTAGATTCGTTCTCGTCAAGAATTTTGGTGCAACAACGTTCTAAATAAATTATCCTCCTTTTTATGAATATTTGAAGGGAATCCAAATTTGTAATCTTCATGAAATACATCCAAATTATCTTCAATGTCCTTCAACTTACTCTCCATTTCCAATCTTATATTGGCAACCCAAGTGGTAGTAAAATATTTGATGAGTTGGAGGTTCTATTAAAAATGTAATCTAGCAAATCCATGCACCTCAGGGGAATAAGTAATCCAATCATTCTTAACATACTCTCTATAATCCTTGTCCTCCAACCAATACACATTGAACTTGAAAGCATTGGGAGGTTTTTGACCCAGGGTCCTAAACTCTAGGAAAATTGGAAAGTGGTCGGAATTTCTTCCCTTACCGATCCATTACTTGATGAGAAACTTTAAAATAAGAAGACCCTAATTAACCATAAATATGTCTATTCCCTTTACAACAATTTCATGGATGGTTCTTATATTCCTTTAGGTTGGTTTGATAGTAACCAAGATGATATCAAATAAATATTTATCTCCCAATCTTCTAATAAAGTAGTCTGAGACCTGGAAAACTTGAGCATGTTTCCCCTAGGTCTCACCTTCGCTAAAAGAGAAAATGAGGTCACTAGTGAGGATGACCCTGTTATCTCTAGATTTGTATCTTAGTCCTAGCTTAGATATTTCTCCTAGAAGACTATTTTCTTAGTTTGACCTTAGTTTTACTCCAGGACCCTATAAAATTAAATGTTAGGTTCTTTAAGCCCAATGTTAATGAATAAAGCTCATTTTCAATGAATAAGGTCCAATTGCATTTATGCATAGATCGTTATGAAGGTTTCAGGTGTCCAATTTTAATAAATAGATGGTTGTATTTCATTAATAATCATAGTACATATCGAAAACGCATTGAATAATGAGTGACATGCTGGTGCTACCGGATTGTTTCCACTTGGAAATGGATTAAGGACATATGTCATATATTGGATGCATGTTTAAGAGAGAAGTTCATCTTCATTATGATACTAACAGTAGCCTAAACACATTCTGGAGGAAGGAGTGTATATTTATTATGTAATGGATGGTACAATCAGGTTTCAATATTATCAAAATGCATGAATCGAGATTCAGATTCCAGCTAACCTAAACAATACATGCTTTCTAATTGGTATTTTCTGCATATATTATTTGCTTAGACATATTTTGAACAAGAAACATGATCTAGAAGTATCATAGAATCACTATAGCAATGGTAAAAAAGATATGTGGGAAAATTTGCAGGTTAGAGCCAGAAAATGTCAAGTGGGTCAAAGAATTTCCCATATGTGCAGATATGATAAAAAACGCAGGCTGGATTTCTTTGTGTGAAAATTCAGAGGTCATAACCTACAGGTAACAAATGCCTTTGTAAACAATTACAAGGATTATGTGGTTAATTTTCAAACCCCAATGTTTAAGGTAAATGAGGCTACAATTGCAGAGGAAAAATACATATCATCTGAAGGAGAAAGGTGGTTCAAGAAGCATCTATTCAAGGTTGACTTAAGCATGTTTCTATGTACCGGTTTCAAGAAGATAGATTAGGGAAAAGGAATTCATTTAAAAAATGTTAATCCTGTGTGGAGAGATATTTTCAACGTTATTCAGTGTTATATAACTTATAAAGGACATTTTTCAACCATATCCAGGTATCATTTAAGGTTTTTTCTACATTTAAATGGAGAATTCAGATTAAAATGGTTGTATTACATGTTTAAAAGTATAGATAATATGGTTACATGGGTAAGAAACCACCCTGATCACAATAGTGATTCAGTATTTCATCATGGTTTAATTAAGATTCTGATAACTATTGAGTTGGAAAAAATTGATAGATCTTGGCAACATTTTATATTCTGGTCTAGTTTTGTGCCTGAATCCCAAATGCACGATGATGAAGAAATAATAAAACAATACAAAAGGTGGAAGAGAAAGGTAGTTGAAGGTAGAAATGAACAAGAAAAAAAGGTATTTGATGCTATAAACATGTCTATGTCAGATATTTCCAGAAAAAGTTCATAGGAAGATGATTATCGAATTTTGAAAAGAAGAAGTCACTGCTCTTGATACTCCTATGGATATTAGGGAAAATGTTATTGTTCAAGAGTTTTCATCAAATTCAAAACATGATGAAGCCCCTATTGCAAATAATCTTGAGAACAATTGGAGGCCAAAGACCATATCAAAAAATAAGTTAAGGATGAACATGAAGGATATCTTAAACCCTAAGTTTCAAAAGAAGGATGTGACTATTATAAAAGATTCATCTAGTGACGAAGATCTACAGGCTGCAGACAAAAGCTATCACACAACATGTCAAGGATAAATTCAAGAAGAATTAATGCATACACTTGATTTGATTAAATAAGTTTGCAAAGGTAAATAGAAGGTGGTTGAATTGGAAGTTGGTACATGTTCGAAGCCTTCAGATATTGATGAAGATACTGCACATCTGGAGATGATGAAATCACTATAAGAATTTGAGGTATTGAAAAAATCCTTGCAATACTTTAAAGAAAAAAAATACATCTAAATGATTCAAGTGAAAAGTTAATGATTGCTAACAAAAGGTTACGAGAGGATTTGGAAGAAATTGATGCAAACTACAAAGAGCTCATAACAGTATCAAAAGAATATTTATGGAGAAAGATGGCTACACAACAACAGAATGAGGAACTCATAAGTAGAAACAAATAACTTCAAGACAAAATTCAATCCATAGAATTAGAACAGTCTGAGCTTTAGAAAAGGTCATAAGCATTGGATGGTTTAATGATACTAGCTGAAGCAACTAGGAAACTATACTATTGATCGTGGATAAATCCAGCTCAAGAGCCCGATCATACATTCCAAATATTCTTGATAACAGATCTATTATGTCATTAGCATTGGATAATTGTTAGTATTAGGTGTCAATTTTAGCTTTTGAGTCATTCAATCTAGATTAGATACTAGTCATCTTTTCTATTTTTTTTTATTTAGATCCATAAAATTTGGATCTCAAACTATTTTAGCTTTAATTTTTTTTGTATATATATATGTAATGGTGAACACTATAAAGGAATTAGGGAATGGTGTGGAGATCAGACTGCCATCTTTACTTTCAGGCATGTATTTCGTTTTTCAATTTTTATAAAGATTGTCATGGAATGATTATATTCGAGATGAGCCAATGTTTATTTTAATATTTATCATGATAAATGTTTATGTTTAGTTTAAACCGCTTATTTATGATTTTGTTCCTTGATAGATGTTATATGTTCTTGGAATTCTTATGAATATTTTGAAATTTTTATCATAGATCTGAACTAAACCTTCTCACTTTTTATATAACTTCATACTCACGGTCTTTTTATCCTTGATTATGATACATATACATCTATTGTTTAGTCCTTTTAGCTATTTTATCCTTATCTCCATTTCAATTATATTTTTTTAATCCCAGAAACTTATCCATTCATTAAGAAACTTTAATATTCTCTAAACTTTGAACCTCAATAGTCTAGGTGCAAACTCTAGTGATAACATATTTTGGCGTCATTGCCGAGGATGGAAGTGAAGTAAATCTTCCATTTTTTTATCCGATTTTGGAAGGTCAAAAAAGTTAGAAATATTATAGACTACATTTTCACCAACAGTTGACAAGCATCATAGTAGCTTCTAAAAATATAGGAACCAGGGGAAATACTTCATCTCCTTTGTATCAAGTTGTTCCATGTCCAGAGAGGTTGTTGACAGAATCTAGGAAGAGACTAAATTCTACAACACAATGTATTCAAGATATATCAATTTCAGATTCATCAGGTGAATTTATTCATCATCATTCCTATTCAAACTTACCTACAAATGAAGAAGATAAAGGGAAGGAAGACTTATCCATCCTTATCCTTGAATTCCAGAATCCCGGTCAGGTTGATAGATTTACTACTTATACAAATCTCTCATCAGCTAAAAATATAAAAGAATAAATATTGAGTTCAGAACAGTCTAACTATTCAAAGTCATTGACATCACCTTACACACCGTTGACTAGCAAAATTACTATTAGCCAAATAGGAATCACAATACCAACTCTGTTACAAATACATCCATTTACTATATCAATCCAATCACTCTTAGCTCCATCTACTCCAAATATGGAAACCCAACCTCCTAATAGGATGGATGCTATAATAGCTTCCAGATATGCCCCACTAGTCTTACCTCAACCTTTGAATTCCCTTCCTGGTGGTGATTACCAGAAGTATCTTCCAAGATTCAATGGCCAGGGAGAGGTTATAGCAGAAGAACACTGGAATGCTTATTTTAGCTATGTCGATAACCAAAATATAGAACATCAAGCTGTGTGGATGAGGATATTTATTTAGAGCTTAGATGGGGAAGTAAGAAAGTGGTTTAGAGAATTTCCTCCAAACTCAATTGACGAGATAAATGATTTACAAGAAGTATTTATGAGGAAGTGGGGAGATACCAAGGAGCATCTTTATTATATTACTGAGTTTGGATCTTTAAAAAGAAAGCATGGGGAAACGGTCAATGATTTTACTAAACATTTTAGTATAATATATAGTAATATTTTTGTAGAGACCAAGCCTACTGAAACATCTGCAAAGTTAACCTATGTGAATTCTTTTGATGCTGAATTATCTCTTTTGCTAAGGGAAAGAAGAGCCAATACCTTAGTAAATATGCAAGAAGCATCCTTATTGGTAGAATCTAATTTTATGGCAAAAAATAAATTGAGAGGTAAGTTAGATCATCATGGAGATGGCAAGAAAAAGAAAAATAAATGCCACCGTTCTACTTCAGGGACAAAAATAACAGATAGTAAAATGGATGATATGACCAAACTTATTAAAAATATATCTGCAAAACTCAGTAGGTTGTAAATGGAAAATAAAAGTCAAAATAAGTCTGTTAAAGATAATGATAATAAAAACCCTAATCAACTCAAAAGAACATTCAATCCTAGGTTTTTTCTTAGAGATAGGAGAAACAATGAAGATCAAAAAATTCATCCTCCTTTCCAAAATAAGCTAATACGAGATGATGAGTCTTATGAAATAGATGAAATGGAAGTTGAATATTTAGAACCTGATATTGATAAGTTGGATGATGTTTCTTCTTCTCAATTTTTGACTAAGTCTGAATATCATTATGCAAAGATGGATGGTTATCATAGAACAAATTATTATGAACAAGAGTCATATATGCCACAAATTTGTCAGGAGATGTAGCAGAAATCATATGGTCTTAGGTTTGGGATGAAGCAAGAAGGACAAGGAAAGAAGAATGTATAGAATGTTCCTACAAAAGAAAGTTTGCCTTTTGAGAAAAAATAGGAACAACGAGGTAGGAATAGAATTACAGAAACATAAGAAGTAGGTAAAATTGCTAATTTTAATTTGGAACATGAAATTAACAAAATCAAGATTCCTATTCCATTGAATGAATTGGTTAGGATTAAGTCATACATGGAGCCTATTCTTAAAATCCTGAATTCTCCAACTAATCTTATTCCTTGATATGTGATTAATTTGCAAGATGAGAATCTGACCATTATTTTTGGTTCTAAAACATTTAATCATCCATATGATAAATTATTTGATCATCCTCCTCAATTTTATATAACACTTATAGTTCATGTGTTGTGAATATTTAATTAATATTATTAATTATAAATAAATAGATTATTAGGTTACTAGTGAAAGGGTGTAACCCTTCACTATGCTTTCTCAAGACTTATAAAGGATAGATTATTGTAATTTTATATCATCATATAATATATTATTCCTATTTTACTATTAAACATGAAAGTTGGATTCGACTATTAACAGTCCAATTATATACAGTTGTACCAAGTGGTATTAGAGCGGATTCACTCCTTTGGCCTAAACTTGGATTCGGCTCATCCTCCCTATCCCATTCCACGTTGTTGTTCCGTCGTCCTTATTTTTCTCCGCTCCTCACTCTTCCTAGTGTCCTCACTCTTTTGCTACATGCCATCCCTCCTCATCACCATGCAACTCATCTCCACATTCATCTCCATGCCCCAATCATCATTTACCATCACTTCTATCCTCATCATTGCCATCCTACATCTCACGTGCCCTTCTCCACACCCACCTGGGTCCTCACTACCACATGACCCCCCTCCCCCTCTTCTTCATCTGCTCCTCCTCCCATGTTTTCCAACCTAAGCATTTCCCCTCCTGCTGTGCACTGCCTGTCAATCACCGATGCATCAACCCTCCCTCATGCGCTCGCCCCAAAAGCCACCAACCTCACCACGTCGTTGCTCCACCTCCACCTCCACGACCCGCAACAAAAAACAAAACAAAACAATATAATATATTAATTCAAATATATTATAATATAATATATTTATAATAATTCAAATTTTGTTTTATTATATTAAAACAAAATAATAAAATAAATATTTTATTATATAATAATTAATTATTGTCCTTAAAATCTCACCATCCTTAAAAAAAATCACCCTCAAAAGCCAAAATAGCGTCGAAATACACAACTCTACATACAAGGTCCAAGACCATGGTAGAATTGAAAGAGCAAATCAAAAAAATGGAGAAGGATGTCAAGTCCCTCGTCACTAACCAGAAAAGCTTGAAGGAAGAGATGAAAAATAGCAATATATCGCTTAAAAAGAAATCAAAGATGAAGTTGTTCTGGTACTAGAAAGAAGGTTGGATGAAAAATTTGACATCCTAAATGAAAGACAAAAAGACTTGGAGGACAAAATGAGTATTATGACTCAAAACATAAAAACCATAACCCAGAACTTGAGAACCATGACACAAAACCATAATACATTAATGGAGGTGTTACAAAGACTAATGCCTAAGACAGACCAAGTCAGTAGTCCAGACATGCTAGATGCCTCATTTCATATTTCTACACAGAAAGCACTTGGCAAGAATCAAGAAGAATTGCAAAATGCAATAAAGATTAACAATGTGATGCTTAAGCAAGAGATAGAAACACAAGTACTTCCATATATGGAGGTATGATTAAACAACAAAATAGACGCTATCAGTAAAATAGTAGAGAATAAAAAGGCTAAAAATCACCACCAACAACAAAGCAGTTCAAATATGTCAGTTGCATCATCCAATAGTTCCAAGCCACCATCAAACCATAAAGCAAAAGGCAATCAATATCATCCTTACATAGTGTACTCACCTAAGGCAAAAATATAGTTGTCGAAAAACAATGGAAGTGAAGACCAATGCGTCGCTTGGCTAAACAAAGTGGAAGAATAGTTCGACATTTACAATATTCAATGTGACGAGGAGAAGGTGAAATATGCGTCAATGCATATGGAAGGGTACGCCTGTAATTGGTACTTATGGTGGAAGAGAGACAATTTTTCCTACACCTGGAACTTGTTCAAAATGATTTTTTTAATAGGTTTCAAGGAATCAAAGAAGATGAATTTTTCAGCAAACTTACAAAATTACAACAGGTTGGAAACATTGAGGAATTCACACATCAGTGGGAATCCTTATCGACATGAGTATTTGGGTTGTCTGACAAGCAAAGACTCAAAACCTATTTAGGAGGTCTTAAACCATACCCCCAAAAAGAGTTAAATTTACATCACATACCTAATGAAGAAGTAGCAAGACATAAAGTAAAATTCGCAGAACACAAATTGGAAGGAATCTAAACAAGAGGGGATAACCATTATCGACAAGAAAAAGAGACACAATGTAGGTACTGTGAAGATAGGTCACCTGGCCATCAATGCCACAAACCTCAATCATATGCCTATGAAATTGAAAATAGGTCGAAGTCATCTAACAGTTACTCTGATAATAGAGAAAAGAAGAAAAACATATGTCGTCGATGTGGTGATGACTAGACCCTTGCCATAAATGTTAGAACAATCAAACAATACAGTGTAGAATCATCAATGGAAAGGAAGTGCAAGTATTTGCACAAGAAATCTTGTCCAATTCTAATACCGACACTGAATCAGAATGAGGGACAACATTAGGAAAATACTCAAGCTTTAAGGACAAAGATTTTCCAAAGGGGAAGGCAATGTTGTGATATTTAATTAATATTATTAATTATAAATAAATAGATTATTAGGTTACTAGTGAAAGGGCGTAACCCTTCATTATGCTTGCTCAAGCCTTATAAAGGTGAGCTTATTGTAATTTTATATCATCATCTAATACATTATTACTATTTTACTATTAAACATGAAAGTCAAATTCGACTATTAAGAGTCCAATTGGATACGGTTGTACCATCATGATCAAATGCTGCACAACTGCCTTCTAGATTCTGGTGCCTCTCACAATCTCATGCCCAAGGTAGTCATGGAAGCATTAGGGTTTGCTATCACTAAACCCTATCATGATATATATTCCTTTGACTCTAGAGCAGTAAAATGTCTTGGAGTCATTAAATATCTAGTAGTCAGTATTACACAATTCCCTATGAAAAGTGTACTCATGGATGTAGTCATAGATGATATTCTTCAAAATTTGGTATGTTATTATCAATATCTTAAGAAAAAAGGGTAGGATGAACCCTTCAAATGGATCTTTCTTATGCTACCGTACCAGTATTTGGAGGTGAGTATAGAAGAGTTTATAGAGAAGTTCATCTTGCATACTTGGTTAGTGATAATAAGAATCCTACAAATCATCCAATTTATTCAGTTCAAGAAGATTTTGGTTCTTGCATGTTGCATCTTAATGATAATAATATAGGTTTTTTATAGGTTTAGAAAAAGCATGCAAAACAACCTAAGATAAGAGATCACGATTGTTTATGGAAAATGTACTTCGATGGTTCATCATGTAAAGAAGGAGCAGGAGCATCTATTGTACTTATTTCTCCCATAGGTGAGATTATTTCCTTGATGTATAATCTGAAATTTCAAAAAACAAATAATATCGCTGAATATGAGGCATTAATGATTGGATTATGGGTTGCAAAATATTTAAGCATTCAACAACTTAATGTGTTTAGCAACTCCAAATTAATAGTACAACAAGAAAATGATGTATATCGGGTTAAACATTCCTTGTTGAAAGTATACCGAAATGAGGTATGTGATTTGATTGATAATTTTTTCTTAGCTTTCAAAATAACGTATATCCCAAGAGATCATAATCAAATAATAGATTCATTGGCTTTGGCATCAGCTCATTTAAAGTTCCAAAATTAACTCATCTTAAGTATCCAATTGAAGTAAGATACAAACCCTCAGTTCCAGATAATATTAAACATTGAAAAGTTTTTCATGATGATCAGGAACTTAAGGAATTTTTAGAGTTAACAAAGGATTTTTCTAATTCATTCATTGCTCAAGATCAAGATATTTATTGGAATGAAAAAGCTTCATGCATAAGCAATTCAATTGGAAATCATGAGATAGTTGAATTAAAATGAAATTGTATTCCTAAAGGGCTTGTACCTCTTGAAAGATTATTCTCAAAAGATAACACTTTGTTAAAACCTACCTGACAATATATTGAAGAAAATGTCTTAAGTTATAGTACTGGTTCTGAAAATGAACCTAAAATGATTAATATATTTAAGACAGTTTCAAAAAAGAAAAGGAACATGTACATCAAATTACTGAAAGAATTTGTTGATATTTTTGCTTGATCATATGAAGATCTGAAAACATACAACACCAACACAATTGAACCTAAGATTCCTCTAAATCCAAATACTAAGCCTTTCAGAAAAAATATTAGGAGACTTAATCCAACATTACTTCCAGTTATTGAAAAAGAGGTCAAAAAGTTGTTAGATGCAAAGATCATAATACCTCCTAGATATTTATCTCGAGTAGAAAACTTGGTACAAGTACATAAATAAAATGGAGAAATCACATTATGTGTGGATTTTTCGTAATTTGAATAGATGCTCCCTTAAAGACAATTATTCTTTTCCCAAAATAGATCAAATTTTATAGAGAGTGGTGGGTTCCCAGATGATATCTATGATTGATGGATTCTCTGGTTATAATCGGATGGCAGTACAACCAGAGGATAAGGAAAAGACAAGTTTTACAAGTCCCCAAGGTACATTAATGTATGACAATATTCATTTTGGTCTCATGAATGTAGGTGCTACAGTTCAGAGAGATATGGATATAGCTTTTGTTGGTGAAAAAGAAAAGTTTATAGTCATATATCTAGATGACATAACAATATTCTCCAAATATGATGATGAACATTTGAAACATTTACATTTTCTTTTCTTAAATGTTGGAAGTATCGATTATCTTTGAATCCAAAAGTGTCTCCTTTTGCTATGGTAGAGGGTAAGATTTTAGGTCATATAGTTTCAATAGAAGGGATTAAAATTGATCTAGAATGGGTTAAGGCCATCCTAAAAATCATCCTAACCAAAAATAAGAAGGGAATTCAATCTTTTCTTGGAAAGATAAAAGTTTTAGGATGGTTTATCCCTAATTTTGCAGAATTCATTAAACTGATTAATGAAATGATTAAGAAAGACAAAGAAGTTAAGTGGTCAGCTGAGGCTAAGTCATCATTTGAAAAAATAAAGCAAGCACTTATAGAAGCACTAGTTTTAGTAAGTCTTGACTTTGATAAAGAATTTTTAGTTTTCTCATTTACGTCTGAAGACACTATAGCTGTTGTTCTATTACAAAAGAACTAAGATGGCTTAGAACAACCAATTTAATTCTTTAGAAAAACATTGAGAGATTTAGAGTTGAAGCATAATAAAATGGAAAAAATTCCCATGCATTGGTCAAGGATCTGAAATTCTTCAGGATTTCTGTTTTGCATTCCAAGATTTTAGCTTATGTTCCTAACATAGTAGTTAAGGAAATTCTGGTGCAGCCTGACAGTGAGGGAAAAAGAGGAAGATGGATAGCTAAAATCATGGATTATGATGTTGATATTAGTCCTACCAAATTTGTAAAGGGACAAGGTCTAGCAAAACTTTTGGTAGAATCAAATTGTCAAGTTTTAGAGCTTCATCTGGTGGCTGAACAATTAGTATAGGATTCATCAACAGAACATGATAAGGAACAGATTTATAATAGGTATATTAATTCTCCATGGTATGAGAAAATTGTTTACTTTCTACTGCATTTACAATGTCATCATGATCTAAATAAGAGTGAATGTAGATCATTAAAACTTAAAGCTTTGAAATATGTTTTAGTTGATCAAGTTTTATATTGGAAAGATACTGGAGGTATATTGCTTAAGTGTATGGATAAATCAGAGGTTGAAGTTGTTACTATAGAATTATATGGGGGTGCATGTGGGGGAAATAAGTATTGGAAATAAATTGTATTTAAGATTTTAAGTGATGTTTACTATTGGACCACTCTTTTTACAGATGTGTATCTCCAAGTCAAAGATTGCATTGAATGTCAGAAATTTGTAGGTAAACACAAGTGGTAGTCTTTACCCTTAAAAACCAATTACAGTAAACTCTCCATTTCAACAATGGGGTTTAGAATTCATAGGAGAAATTCATCCTTCTTCCAGTGATCAGCATAAATGGATTTTAACTGCCACTGATTTCTTTACCAAGTGGGTGGAAGCAATTCCTACAAGAAGAGCAACATATAAAGTTATCATCAGTTTTATTTAAGATAATATTCTATGCATATTTGGTTATCCAAGGAAGTTAGTAACTGATAATTATCCAGCCTTTAAGTCCAAAAATATGATATTTTTTTGTGAAGAAAATAACATCATATTAAGAAATTCTACACCTTGTTACCCTCAGGGGAATGGATTAGCAGAATCTACTAATAAGAGTATTGTGAAGAATATAAAAAATATGTTATTTCAATACAAAAGGACCTAGGACATTAAATTAAAATATGCTCTTTGGGCAGATAGGGTAGCTATACAGAAATCCATTGGAAAATCACCTTTTCAGCTTGTTTTTGGTATTGATGCAATATTTCCTGTCCAATTAAGTTTTCCAGTAATCAAGTTTTTGCAAGATGTAGAAGAAGAACTAGATGAAATGAAGAGAATGAAGTTTAAGATAGTCAAGTTACATCAAGAAAGAGAAACAATAATGGAAAAAGATGAAGCTTGCAAAAAGAAGGTAAAGGAAAGCTTTGATAAAAAGGTCAAAAAATACACTTTTTGAGTTGGTGATGCAGTTCTCAGATGGGATGCACAAAATGATGAAAAAGGTAATCATGGAAAATTTGATAATATATGGCTGGGACCTTTTACAATAATTAAGATTTTGGGAAATAACACTTTTTTCTAACAAAATATGGATGGTGATGAAGTTGCAAGCCCTGTAAATGGGCGGTCCTTGAAACACTTTCACGCATACTGAATTGAGGCATTCATATTTGTTGTATATATCATTACAATTTTTGTATATAAGACTCCAACCCAATAAAGCAGCTTGATTTCAGAGGTATGATTCAAGCATATTTTTTGAAGGCACGTGGTCAATATGTTCTTAAAGCTTCACAAGGAGAGCTTTATCCCCAATCAGAGTCCTACCTTAGATATTTTTCCTAGAAGACTATTTTCTTAGTTCTACCTTAGTTTTACATTAGGACCCTTTAAAATTAGTTGTTAGGTTCTTTAAAGTCTTATTTGATCATTGTTTTATTTGTTAGAATAAACATGGCTCATTTTCATTAATCTTTCAAGTTCTAAATCGTTATTAAAATGATGCATAGCTTGATAAAGCCCAATGTTAATTAATAACACACATTTTCAATGAATAAGGTCCAATTTCATTTATGCATAGTTTGTTATGAAGGTTTCGAGTGTCCAATTTTAATAAATAGATGGTTGTATTGCATTAATAATCATAGTACATACCGGAAGCACATTGAATAATGAGTGACATGTTGGTGCTGCTGGATTGTTTCCACTTGGAAATGGGTTAAGGACATATGTCATATATTAGACGCGTGTTTAAGAGAGGACTTCCTCTTCATTTTGATACTAACACTAGCCCGGAAGGGTGCTGGAGTAAGGAGTGTATATTTATTATGGCATGGATGGTATAGGAAGGTTTCGATATTATCAAAACGCATGAACCAAGATTCGTATTCCAACTAACCTAAACAATACAGGATTGCTAATTGGTATTTTCTGCATAGAATATTTGCTTAGACATGATTTGAACATGAAATATGATTTAGTAGAATCACAGAATCATGAAGGAGGTGGTAAAAAAGACCAGTGGGAAAATTTGCAAGTTAGAGCCAGACAATGTCAAGTGGGCTGAAGAATTTCCTATATGTGCAAAGATGATGAAAAACACAGGTTAGTTTTCTGTGTGAAAGACTCAGAGGTCATACCCTAGAGGTAACGAATTCCTTTGTAAATAATTACAAGGATTATGTGGTTAATTTGCAAACCCTAACGTTTAAGGTAGACGAGGCTACAATTATAAAGGAAACATACATATCATCTGAAGGATAAAGATGGTTTAAGAAGCATCTATTCGAGGTTGACTTAAGCATGTTTTTATTGCCCGTTTTCGAGAAGCTAGATTGGGGAAAAGGAATTCATTTAAACAATGTTAAGCCTGAGTGGAGAGATATTCTTAGCGTTATTCAACGTTATATAACTTGTGACAACCGATTCACAACTATATTTAGGTATCATTTAAGGTTTTTGCTGCATTTAAATGGAGAATCCAGATTAAAGTTTCCCTATTACCTATTTAAAAGTATAGAGAAGATGGTTACACAGGTAAGAAACCACCCTGATCACAATAGTCATTCTGGTAACTACTGAGTTGGAGAAAATTGATACATCTTGGAAACATTTTATATTCTGGTATAGTTTTGAGCCTGAATCCCAAATGCATGATGATGAAGAAATCAGCAAACAATATAGAAGGTAGAAGGGAAGGGTAGCTGAAGGTGGAAATGAACAAGCAAAAAAGGTATTTGATGTTGTAAACATGTCTATGTCAAAGATTTCTATAACAAGGTACAAATGAATTTGATTGCCGACTTCCAAAAAGAAGAAGTCACTGCTCCTGATAATCCTAGGGATATTGGGGAAAATGTTATGGTTCAATAGTTTTAATCAAATTTAAAACAGGATGAAGCCCTATTGCAAATAATCTTGAGAACAATTGGAGGCCAAAGACCAGATCATAAAATAAGTTAAGGATGAACATGAAGGTTATCTGAAACCCTAAATTTAAAAAAAGGACCCTGTGACTGTTATAGAAGATTCATCTAGTGACGAAGATCTATAGGTTATAGACGAAATCTATCACACAACAAATCAAACCCTTGGAGAAATTCAAGAGGAATTAATTCATACACCTGATTTGATTAAAGAAGTTTGCAAAGGTAAACGAAAGGTGGTTTCATTTGAAGTTGGTACATGTTCTAAGCCTTCAGAGATTGATGAAGATCCTGCGCATTTGGAGATGATGAAATCAATATCATCAGTTGAGGTATTAAAAAAATTTGTGCAATACTTTAAAGAACAAAACATACATCTAAATGATTCAAGTGAAAAGTTAATGATTGCTAACAGAAGGTTAAGAGAGGATTTGGAAGAAGTTGATGCAAACTACCAAGAGCTCATAACAATATTAAAAGAAGTTTTATGTAGAAAGAGGGCTACACAACAGTAGAATGAGGAACTCATAAGCATAAACAAAGAACTTCAAGACCAAATTCGATCGATGGAAGCATAACATTCTCGGCTACAGAAAAGGTCACAAGCAATGGATGGTTTAACAATACTAGCTGAAGCAACTAGGAAACTATAAATGACCGTGGATAAATCCAGCTCAAGATCCAGGTCATACATTCTAGATATTATTGATAACAAATCTATTATGTCATTAGCATTGGATAACTGTTAGTACTAGGTGTCAAGTTTAGCTTTTGACTCATTTGATTTAGATCAGATACTAGTCATCTTTTCTATTTTTGGTTATTTAGATCCATAAAATTTGGATCTCAAACTGTTTTAGCTTTAAAACTTTTTGTATATATATGTAATGGTGAATAATGTAAAGGGATTAGGGAATGGTGTGGAGATCAGACTATCATCTTTACTTTCACGCATGTATTTCGTTTTGAGTTTTTATAAAGATTGTCATGGAATGATTATATTCGATATGACTCTAATGTTTGTTTTAATAATTATCATGATAAATGTTTATGTTTAGTTTAAACCACTTATTCATGATTTTATTTCTTGATTAATTCTATCTATTCCTGGAATTCTTATGAATATTTTGAAATGTTTATCGTATATCTGAAATGAACCTTCTCACTCTTTATATAACTTCATACTCGCGGTCTTTTTATTTTTTATTATGATACATATACATCTATTGTTTAGTCATTTTAGCTATTTTAGCCTGATCTCCATTTCACTTATATTTTTTGTAAGTCCACAAACCTAGTCATCCATTAAGAAACTTTAATATTCTCTAGACTTTGAACCTTAGTAGTCTAGGTGCAAACTCGAGTGATAACAAACCCTATCTGCCAATAGGTAACTAGCACAAAAAAATTTCTCTCAGTATACCACCCTTTGTTGATAGGGACCTTAAATATTAATAACAAGGTAATAAAGGCTTGTCTCCCTAGCGAACAAATTTGTGCCTAGATTGTATGCCCAACTATTTAGGCACAATATCTTCATAGCTAATTTTTTAGAGGCAAGCTCCAACCCTATAGAATTCAAGGACATAAAAATCATTGGGTAACCCTAGTACATGGATGAGAGTCCTTTCGATGGTAGATTGTTTCCCAACTCTGACATCGTGTATGACTTGTTCCCTAGTAGATGAAAGCAAATATTTTCTTCCCTTGAGTTGTTTGTGCTGAAACGGAGGATCTAACCCCAACCTGAACTTTTGAGAGCCATATGGAAATGCCCTATAGACAGATTTAAGATGAAGATTGTATCCATGACCACTAGGAGAAACTGTGCGGGAGATACATAGTGAACTTCAAGATAGGCCAGGGTTTCTGAAATCCCTACATTATTACACCTCGGTCATTCCCAATAGAGAAATCATGATAAATGGAGGGGAAAGCAGAGGAGGATGAATAGTCCTAGTCCTTCAAAGTAAGACAAGATTGAGAGCATAGGACCTCATTTGGAGCCATATGTCACTAGAGAAAAGGATAAAGGGTCAACATAATCTATGGAGCATGGAAGCGAGGCTACCAATATACCCTCCTTCTTTCTGATCGAGTTTTGACTAGGTAAGGGGTCGCATTTAAAAAGGAGAAAAGGGTTGTAAAGAAACCTTATAAATCTAGCAAACCGTTCACTAATACCAGAGCATATAGAAGAAGGTTTTTTTCTAGAAAAACAATGGGGAAGAACCCTGGTCGAAATAACACTCCCATGGACAGGGAAAAAAAAACTATAACAAGAGTCATATGAAGTAGATGACTTATACTGATGAAAACCCTACTAGGAGGTGACTAGGAGAAACTGGTCAGTCCATAACATCCGTAGTTCCCAATGGAGAAGCATTTGGCTGGCACGAGGATTCCATAGCATTAGCCCATTCAATCGCAAGTGGAGCCTAAGTCTTTTTCTTAATCCATTGCTTCCTTAGAAAAGGTATATGACAATCCTTGACAAGATGGTCTGGGGAATGGCACCGATTGCAGCAAAAATGAATTGAGTTGTTTAAAGAGGGGACTTTTTGACCCCTGTTGTCGGCTAGTTTTTATCAGTTTTTTGTCATGAATCTTCACGAAATTTTCAAAACACCCCAAAAACACAGCTAAATCTTACAGAGTGTGGGTGTTGGGGGTTTTCTTGTCACCTGATTTCATTTCTAAGCTTAAAATAGCCCAACACATAACATAAATTACAGATTTTGTGGATTAAAATCACCATATTTCGACAAAAAAATCGGCGAGAAGTCAAAAAGTCTCTTCGTTAGACAACTCAAAAAAGAATACCTGAATAAACCCAAATAATGCACCGTAAAAAAGACAAACACCATGAAAGCACGTCACGAGGGGCCTAGGGTATCCTCTCTTAAATATCCTCATATCCTAAATAACGCACCACAAAAGGACAAAATGCCATAAAAGCTCGCATGAGTGTTCCACAGCTCCTATTCATTATATTGTTTGACTCCATTTTCTTATTGGTAAATATTTTTATTATTATTTAATTGTTAACTTCTTTTAAATTTATTTAATCGGTTTGAAAGTTTACTTTTTCTATTTTACAAAGATTTCATTTACATCTCTTAACTATTAATGAAGTGTCTACTTAAAATGTAAAAATATTTATAAGTTCTAGCATAATTCATATACATAAACTTTATTACAATTATGATTAGTTGTAGAAATTTACCTACTTAAAATTTATTTAGAATTATTACTATCGTCTAAAACATGACAAACACATCTCGACTTCCATTTGGCACTGATTTATCAACCCACCTTATTTGACAATATTTTATCCTCTCACCTTAATAAGAAAGTTATTGTATCATGATCACAAATAATAGGACCTTATGTCATTTCCTATTGTATATGAATATTATGATCTTATTTTACTTTCAACATATTTGGCAATACTTTATCCTCTCACCTTAATAAGAAAGTTTTTTTTTCACATATATCTTAAAAAAACTTATCGGGTCTCATTTTGAGGATGGTGATTTTTATCTTCTATTTTCTTAGTATCATAAAGATTGCATATTATTTTTTCCAAGGTGTTTTAGGTCTTGTCCAATGTCAAGTTTCACCATAGAGTTCATGAGAGTGCATTTTTATTATAATAATATTGATCTTCTTGTTTAAGCTATCAATGAAAGAAATATAATTTTGATTTTCTAACTTAGGGTTGATGGTCTCCTTATAGTACATGAGACTTCTCTTCATTCATTATTTCCTCTTGACACCATAAACTCTCTTTAAATCTAGTAGTGATAGTGCTTTTGACATCACAAATATTTCAGAGAGTGTCCTTCTCTTGAATTCTCTATCGTTTTAGCCAGGAAAGAGAATCCTTGTGCCATAATATCTTAAGCTTTGAATTACATTTACTAGAATTAGACACAATGCTATGAAGTCTTGTATCCTTCACGTTTATAAACTTATTGTTTTTTCCCACAAAAGACCTCCCTTAGATACTCTTTGGCACTTCCCTGCATTTTTTTATGGTACCAAGTGCAAACTTGTCGACATTGATCATGACACTCGACCTGGTAGGAATATCAAGTGAGGCACAAATAGAGGCATCCAACTTGGGAAATTGACTCCTAGACCTCCATCATGAAGTTCAAAACATTCAACCCTTAAAGCTATCCCACTAAGCTTCATTTTAGTTAACTTCCACTTGTAGATGGACTAAGTTAATAAATGGGTTTAAATTCAATTTTTTTTCAATGAAAATTATCTCTTAAATTTGGTGGGAATTTTATTGGAAGTCAAAGTTCTGCTTGATTGATGAGAACTTTGACAATGAGTCTTTTCTCCTAAAGGTTTTGGCCCACTTTAGGATGGCCTAGATTGTCAACTCTTGAAAAAAGAGCGGATCACAATAGGACTTTACTTTGTTGAAAAAATAATCTCACCACAAAAGTTGTGTTTATCCACTTATTAACTTACTCTATTATTGCGCCGAGAGGCGCTCTACAGCCTAGTATGGGGGAGATCTTGTAACGTGATGTAACATTACAAAATAATAAAAAATAAAAATTTAATTATCCGCTAAAATAAATGTCGGCCAAAAAACAACCTAATATGAAGGAGATCTTGTAAGGTTTGTTGACTAACTTTTGTTACTAACAAAATAATAAAATATAAAAATATAAAAATTTTAATTATCAGCCAAAATAAATGTCGGTAAAAAAAACAACCTAAAATGAGGGAGATCTTGTAACTTTTGTTACTTACAGAATAATAAAAAATAAAATTTTTAATTATCACCCAAAATAAATGTCGCCAGAAAAAAACAAACTAAAATGGGGGAGATGTTGTAATGTTCCTACCTAACGAAACAATAAAAAAGTAAAAATTTAATTCTCTTGTGGGTCACAAAAAAAAGACAAAATGGGGGAGATGTTGTAATGTTCCTACCTAACAAAATAATTAAAAATAAAAAAATTGAATTATCCCCAAAAATGTTGGCTTTCTAATAAGAAATTAAAACCATGTGCAAGGCCTTCTAAACAACCCATTATTTTACTATACATGGTCTAGGAAGGCCTTGCACATGATTTTGATGGTTTTAAAACCATGTGCAAGGCCTTCTAAATAACCCATTGTTTTATTGTACATGGTTTAGTAGGGCCTTGCACAAAATCATGTGCAAGGCCTCCTAAACAACCCATGGTTTTATTGTACATGGTTTAGGAGGGCCTTGCAAATGGTTTTAAGACCATGTGCAAGGCCTCCTAAACAACCCATGGTTTTATTGTACATGGTTTAGGAGGGCCTTGCAAATGGTTTTAAGACCATGTGCAAGGCCTCCTAAACAACCCATAGTTTAGGAGGGCCTTGAATATGGTTTTAAAACCATGTATGGGAAGATGTTGTAATGTTCGTTCCTAACAAAATAAAAAAATAATAATAAATATTATATGTGAGTCATAAATAATAATCAATATTAATAATAAAAATACTATATGTGGACCTTAAACAAAATATGTGTCTTTTGGTTTGAATCAAATCAATAACTATATATAGGACACACCAACGTTGATAGCTCATTGAGTGCAATACCTAAAAATAGTTTTTGCACCTCGAGAGATTGATCCCTCTCTACACTTGATAGAGCCTAAGATTTAGATCTACGTTGGTATATACATTTCAAAACAAATTTAAAAATCTCATTTCTAAGTTATTGAAATAACCATAAAATATAATATATTAAATAATTAATTTAATTTTATAAGTTTAAGAAATTAATTTAATTTTATAAGTTTAAGAGATCATATTTGATCATAGTGAATGACCAACATTGTCATCATAATATTGTTTAATCATATAAAATTAAACCAATAAAAAATTAAACTAATTATTTTCATATTTAAATATAATAAAAATGATATTATAAAGTTTATATATATTTTTAAACTAAGATAAAATTAAATAAATTTATTATAAAGATATGAAATTTGATAAAAATATTATTAAAAATAATACAAATTAAATAAAATAATGTTAATCTTAAATTTATTTTATATATTACAAAGTTCCTTATAATTTATCGCAAATTTTTTAAATATGATAATATCAAAATTTTTAATAGATTATTAACCTTTTTTAATAATTTTTATGTGCCAATGTCTATCTCCGTAACCACTTGATAACTCTAAGGTTCCCCATTCTATCAATGACTTTTGTTTTCCATATCGGGTGCAAACTTGTTGGTGTTTTCATTGTGTACGAAGGAAATCTTTATCTAATAATTTTAAAATTGATTTCTGATTTTTTTTTGGGCATGGTATTGTTTTTAGTTATTTCTTAAAATTTTGTGGGTTAAAAGAATTTGTTATTTTTGTGAAAATACAAGTATTGAAGATAAAAAACATTTTTTCTCATATTGCCATGCACATACTCATATAAGATCTTAGTTTCAAATTTTTTATTACAATATGGATTTACTTAACCTTCTAACTTATCAAATTATTGTAATTTAAGAACCCTCCTTTCTAAGTTTTTTGAGCACATAAATAAAATTCTAAAACAAACCAACTAATTCCTTACTTTTCTTTCTTAATGCCCGATTTGACCAAAATTAGTCTTAATGAATGAACTATCATCATCGCCATCATTCAAAATCCACCATATATGTGTATGTCTCTCTCTCTCTCTCTCTCTCTCTCTCTCTCTCTCTCTCACACACACACACACACATATTCTTTTTTCCAAGAAAAAATCAATATATTTGCTATTTGTATGAGCTTGGAAGCTTGATTTTCATATATGTTCTTTTTCAGTCCTTAGCGTTCCTACACCTAATTCTAGACATCATTCTAGTCATAACTTAAAAACATGATTAAATGGAAATGTCTATAACAATTATATAGTCTTCTTGTGCAAAACATCAACAAAAAAACTGCCATATAAACCAGCAAAAGTCCCCATTCAAAATCAAGCCTTAAACTGATATTCACAGAGATTTTTGATCCCGCTATCAAAAGATGCTAAGTAATACTTTTGGAAATGCTTCATTGCTTCAAATTTCTTGAGAGACCAACAACCCCTCTTGAACTTCCACAACCTCTTTTGATAAGGAATCCACCTTGGAGTTAAATTCTTTGTATATATAGAAATATATTCCATACCCTTCTCTGTGTCCTAAATTCTTTCTAATAAAGAGAAGTGCTAAATTGGTGATCTATGAATTCCCATTGAAATATTCAACCACGAGCTTAGAATCTCCAAGAACCTAAATAAATCTTATTCCTTTATCCAAAGAAAATTTTAATAGGATCCAAAGTGTAAAGAGTTTTTCTATGTTGCTAGAGCCAAGTCTTGCCCCATATTTTAAAGGTGAAATAAGGATGTTGACTAATAAATAACACTGCTCCAACTCCACACATGCCTAGAACCCCTTGACAAGAACCACAAAATAGTAATAATAATAATATATTTTTAAGGTCACCGCCAAGCGAGACACCAATTAGTGTATGAGCCCCCCTTGTTTGTGGGACAAGGGACCCCCCTGTGCGCTGGGATTTAACTGCTAAAGTCTACAGAGGTGTACATACCCTACCCCACTTTGGATTTGAACCTTTGACCTCCTAGGAGGAAAAACATGCTCTAACCATTAGGTCCACTCAGGTTGTACTAGGTTCCCCTAAGATTCTTCTTGATTTATACTAGGTTCCTTTAAGAGCCTTGTTGTTTTTTCTTTAAATCCTTTCTTCCTTCATTATAAGCTATTTTGATTTTGTGTGCTACTACAAATGGGCTCCATCCTTTGTCTTCAAACAACATATTGTTCCTACTCATTCATAAGCATCCCAACATATAACAAGGAGGGTTTCTAAACTGATTATTTTATGGATCTTCAAACCCATTTTCGAGACACAACAAAACTATATCATGATTCCACATACCAAGACATTTCAAAGATTTTAATACATCCTACCAAACCACTAAAGAGAAAGAAGAGGTAGAAAATATATGGTCAATTGTTTCTCCGTCTACTTTGCACATAATACATCCATTAGGACCATGTCGATGGCAATTTTGTCCATTATCCAAAGTCAGGATTTTGTTTGACAGAGCAAGCCAAGTTAAAATTTGAATTTTTAATGGGAAAGACAATTTCCATATATACGAGCACCACCAAATACTTTCCCTTGGCATATCCATGTGTGGCAATGCCTCGTATCAAACATTTCTATAAGTGCACCGATAGTCTTATTCCAAGTACATTTAAACTCATCTATTGTATCCTGTAATCTAAGTGTATTATGTGAAAGTAGTGAGGTATAATTAGTCCATTTCACTGCTGAAGCCCCAAATAGATTCAACTCCTCCATATAAATCCAATCATGTAACCATCTTCCATGAGCTCCATGAAACCTTTCATATGCCAATCTAGTCACACCTAAGGAATGGAGATATATTTTCAAATTGCCAGATAATTTATAATTTCCTTCCACCCCCACCGAGGGATTCTCTCTCTCTCTCTATGATTACCAAATTATTTTTGCTAGAAATAAAATAATTTATAAATAAAAATAATCTAACAAGTATTTTATATTATTTAATTATTACATTCTAACTTACATATACTATTAATTCAATATTATAAATAAACATAAAATTTTAAAGAAAATAGACATTAAACTTACTGAAACAAAAGAGTACATGGCATCAAAACAAAGGGCCTTGCTGGGTCTCATAGTCACAAAACAACCAAATAGACTTCCCATAAGTCTTCATATAAACCCAAAAATCCCTAGCTAGTCCAATCCATATCAGAACTGTGGAAAACATCCCCCCCTTTACATATTTGATTTGCATATAAGATAAAAATACCACCCTAACCATACTTTTTATACAACCGATGAGATAAATTGGAAAACTAAAAGACAAAACAGAACTTTCTACTTATTAGACCAGAGGCACAACACAAAAAACACGCCCTCAACGCTCCTTGATTGACTTCCCATCTGAAGGAAGACCTGAATAGTCATGATGACGGCACCGCCTACTAGGACCACCAACAACTTTTCCACTTCCGTGATGACTAGCATAACCCAATGTTAAACCCTGTGAACTCTCGCTAGGACCAGATGGGACGGCATCAAAAAACCTGAAGGATGATGATAGAACCGCAAACCCATTTTATTGGCCATCAAGTCAATCTTTTTGCGCTCAAGGCGACAATCATGGTTGTGTTCCTTTCAAGCCTTCATCAGTTCTATATCACCAACCTCCTTTTTTTCCCTTTCCATCAACACATGGGACATGCGGCCCTTCATCACCCAATAGGTGGCAATGATGCGGTCTACATACACATTTGCCCTATGGTCAAACCTGGGTCTTGCACCCACTCAACAACCTCCTTCTTAATATCCTCCACATTGAGAGATTTTACTGTCTCCCACAAGTCCTTCTCCACTCTTTCAATCTCCTCTCTAATAGTGATAAGGATCTCGTCCTTAAAGAACCGAACTGCATGATATGGCTTCTTTTGTTCCTGGGTGACCTTCACCTTTTTCCCTTTCTCTCTTGCTTCACAAGCACCTTAGATTTTCTTCCTTAAGGAGCCATGTTTCTCCACCATATGAAAACCCAACCCACTAACTTCTAATCTTATAAATAATATAAAATTAATAAGTAAACTCATGGTCAAGTATTATCATATATTTTTTAAAATAAAACATACTTAATTATGCATTAAATTAAACTTAATTATCATACTAAGCATAAAAATATATTGGATTAGTATACAAATTTGAAGTTAAAATATAATTATTAGTAAATTTTTTGGCTTATAATTTTATATAGTAAAATTAAATTATTACTAATAAGTTTGTCTTCAATTATTATTATTAATTATTTTGACTTCAAATCTTTGAAGGTTGTTGGTTGATAAGTTAAATACCATGACATGTGTATTTCCTCTTCAAAATGTTAAATTATATATTAAAAACTAAAAAAAATATTATTTACCATCATATCAACTTTATTGAACATTGTAAAAATTGTGCATTGTATTTATATTTTTTTATAAAAAAACTTAATATTTTATAATTTTGCAATGAAAAAATACATTATATCATCTTTATTTTTATTCAATCAAAAAGAATTTAAATATTTTTTTGAATTTGTCAATTGGAATTAGTTTTCTTGGTTGTGGAATGGAGTATTATCCTTTCCACCCAATTTCTATTTTTGTAATTGACATATTAAACTCATAATGAGTATATTATAGTAATAACACTCTGTCCAAAAAAATCTATAATTTATCTTAACTAACATCCTCAAAATAAAGAAAATGCCTAATGTTATATCAATTAATAAATTCAATATTAATAATCCAATATAAATGAAAATAAGGCTAAGATACTCATGAGAGAGATTAGTCTCACTAGTCATCGTTTTGTGTCTTTTACAAATGAATTGAACTCTTGTTTCATATAAAGAAAATTACAAGTTTTTTTCGAAGATAAAATTAATAGATCTCACCGTTCGCTATTATTAAGCCAATATAGATGAGGGTAGGGTTAACCTACTATTTTTGGATTATAATAAGTTAAGTTTTTTTTTTTTCAGAGGAAATCTCCACGGAAAACCCAGCAATACTTCCCCACATTAGTGGATGGTAGAGGTGGTAAACTGCCGGCCATCCTCACAGATGGCCTAACCCCGAAGGACTCAAGGCTCGAACCCGTGACCTCTCCCCGTACCGAGAGAGTGTGCGCCCATCTTACCAATTGAGCTAACCCTTGGGGCTTATAATAAGTTAAGTTACTATAGCATCTTGTTTATGGATTACAATAAGATACATCAGTGTAGGTTGGAATTGTAAAACTATTTTATTATTATGTTTAAAAAATAATGTTTATGATTTTTTTAGTATTAAAATTTAAAACAATAATCTTTGTTTAAAAGGAAATGTAACACACTTAAAATTTGTAAATAAAAAATTTCTACATGCATTATTTTTCTACTTATTTAGCAGATTTCTATGATTTATTTCTGTGAATTTTAATATGTTTATCTTGTTTGTTTACGCCAGGTTCTACTGAGTTGTGACAGTGGCTAGCTCCTCCTATAACCTCTAGCCATGTCTTACGCAAGTGATGTATTTTGTTTTTTATTTGTTCTTTAATGTTTTTAGTTTTTAGTTTTTAGTTTTATTTTTTAATTTTTAATTTTTATTTGTTCTTGACCCCAACCGTAAGTTGCAATGCAATTTAAAGGCCTTGGCCTTACCATAGTTTATACTGTGGTGTGTAATGACCTTCCCTTAAGCATAAGGTGCTTAGGGTTTGTAAAGCATATGGTTCCTCCATATGGTGATTTCTTGTTATATAAATAAAAGTGAAGGTTTATGACTTCATACTTGGCATGAGACTACATGGTTTCGCCTAGGAGGAACTTTCTTTATGGTCGTTGATGTTTATGGTTTATGTACCATGCAATATGGTTATACCTTGATGGCAAGTATTTAAAGGTTATTGGTATGGGGAGACTGTCAATGGTCTTGACCCCAACCGTAAGTTGCAATGTAATTTAAAGGCCTTGGCCTTACCATAGTTTATCCTATGGTGTGTAATGACCTTCCCTTAAGCGTAAGGTGCTTAGGGTTTGTAAAGCATATGGTTCCTCCATATGGTGATTTCTTGTTATATAAATAAAAGTGAAGGTTTATGACTTCATACTTGGCATGAGATTACATGGTTTGGCCTAGGATGAACTTTCTTAATGGTCCTTGATGTTTATAGTTTATGTACCATGCAATATGGTTATACCTTGATGGAAAATATTTAAAGGTTATTGGTATAATGTAACACAATGCTTGCAATATATTTTGATGTTTAAGGCATAGTAGTATGCTATGGTTCTAATAGTAATTTGATGGCCTTGGTATATCATAGCACTATGGTTATAACATATTTCGGTGACCTTGGCATATCATAACACTATGGTTATAAGGTATGAAGTGTGTGGACCTTGGCATAATACACAGGCATTACATGCCACAATCCCATCACCACGAAGGTTCTCAACATAGGTTATAACCCAAAGGTGATTCCAATGATTAAGGTTTTAATTATTGTGTCGTTGATGGTTATTGCACTGTCCTTGGTTGACCTTGGAATTACCTCATGACCTGGTTGCGAGTTGACAGCACATCCAGGTCCTTTACTCGACTAAGTGGTGCTCCCACCACCATCCATCAG
Organism: Pseudotsuga menziesii; assembly: GCA_001517045.1. NCBI lineage: Eukaryota > Viridiplantae > Streptophyta > Pinopsida > Pinales > Pinaceae > Pseudotsuga > Pseudotsuga menziesii. The sequence goes on along the minus strand of LPNX010535056.1, from coordinate 232,071 downwards.
TTCAAATGGAAGTTAGGGTTTTTAGATCGGTTTAATTTTCCTGTTTTGTGTCTAGAACCTCATTTGCAAGTTGGTTTGGTGAGAAGACACGGAGCCAAGATCTGGTCGTGGTGAAAGTGTACAAGTGGTTCTTGCTTCTTTATGCAGTTAGCATGAGCCGAAGGCTCTGCTCTGACTATGGTGGAAGAATAAGTTGTTTATACCTTTGTGTGGTTAGCAAGGGTCGCCGAGCTTTGATTTTTTTTGCTGACTTCCAATCCTAGTTTTTAGGCAAGTGTTAACAATAATATTCTTTTGTCCTTTCACGAGGTGTTCGAAAGATCTTCTTTGACTTCTATGGCAGACTATAGAACAGAACTTTCCTTGCCACCATTTTGTCGATCACACTATCTGTAGAGGTAAGCGTTTTAAAAGAAGTTTGCTAATGTTGATTTCATAATGAAATGTTTAGTGGTTTCTAACTACATTTTTGTTTTTTGTTTTGCAGATAGAGGAGGGATAACGGTGCTCCAGAGGAATCGACCCCTGGGCCTCTTTGCCCTTTCACTAAGGTGAGGTTTGTCCCATACTTCAAGTTCTTTATTTGATTTAACAAAGTGATGTTTTTCTGGCTGTAATGAACAAAATGCAGGTTCTGGTGATGGAGAGGGAGGTGACATGGTCACCTCCTCCCAGGCCCGCGTTTCCAAACACCCAGGTAAGGAAAATGTTGCTTAGTTAAACCTTTGTTTTTTTCCTTATCAAGATTTCGACCCATACTAACCCCATCTATTTCGTGGTTGCATGTCATGCTGGGAAGGGGTTGTGACGGCTCCAAATGGTAGCCACATTGATTAAATATAAGTATTTCATTTCTCAAATGCATATGCATTTTTTGGTAAACCCTTATTGGGTTTGTTTTGTGCCGGCTCTTTAGCCATTGTTACAACATTGTATGTAATTTTTTTAAAATATACCCTGGCAAGGTTTGGGTGCCATAAATTGGTCTTTATTTCCATATTGTTAATTGTCGGCATTTAAAAATACTATGGAATCCATCAACGATGGTCATACAACCACTCTTATATATGTGTGTGTTGTTTAAATTATAAAGGATGTCGATCCTCAGCTGGGTAAATTCAATGATCATTTTTATTTTATCTCTGTATATATTTATATGTTGTTTGTGGTAAAACACCAGGCTTCCATCGTTGATGGTATTACGATCGTGAGTAATACTACTTTTGTTTACAATTGTAAATTCTTGTGATTGTATGATAAACACAATGCATATGTGTGAATACTCTATTGAGGCTTTTCCTTTGTGTAGATTAGGGCAGCCACGATGTGGACTTATGACCCTATCTTTACTGTGCTTGTTGCACTAAATGATATGAACCATAGGGTCTGCGGTTTCTTAAGCAATAGTTAAAATATTTGTGTGAATATTCGACTATCGATGGTAGATTTGGTCTGATGGGAAACGATACTTGTTTCGTGACAGAGATTTTGATGTCGTAAATAAAGTTGTGATAGCTACACAATGTCAATGAAAGTATTAGATTTGATTGGATTTGTTTTTAACTGTCCTGAACATGCTTTGTGGATGTTAATAATGCTACTTAGGATCTTCTATCCATATGTTTGTTTTCACAAAATCTAGAACATATTGTCTAAGTAATTTCATAGTTGAATTATTTTAAATATGCGATTTATATAGTCTCTTAGTTTGATTCAGATCCTTGATATGGAAAATAAGAACCTAAAGATCTTCGATCCAACAGTGTTATTACTAAACTATCTGCTTTTAAATCCATGATTGATTTTGTTATTGGCTCATACTTTCACGATTAGTTATGAAATAATTATTCTTCTAGAATATTTTAATTGGAATTCCTATAGTTTGTATAATGTTAGTATTATCAATATAAAATCCTTTCGTATGTACTAAATGATACAGATCTATACTGTATATTAATAAAATGGTTTATATCCTAATAATCTATAAGTGCAAGGATTTTGATGATATACCATCTATATATACTTATATGTTGTTATGTAATCCTTATTGTGGTTTAAATTTAATGAATAGATTAATACTAGCATGATTAGAGATCCATTCTAAATTTAGTTTCGTAATTATAGACTAAGGAAGAATTTTGGACATAATTGATACAAACAGGAAACAGACGGTTCCATTTAGAAATACACGATACTGATTAGAAATAGATGATTCCAATCCATTTAGGTGCAGAATTCAAATTTCAAATGGAAGTAGAATTTTTAATAGAAGTTTACACGTTAAAACTATAGAATTCCCTAGTTGCTTACAAACATTTAATCATGGCATCATTAGGCTAACTAATACAGACTAGGTTGTACATTAATCTTCTTCAGATCTAGAATTTGAAACACTTTCTACAGACATTTAAAAACATAAATTATGAACTTGACACCGGTGTTGGGAAAACAAAAGTGAAGAAGTTGTTCCTCCCAACCAACTCCCAGAGCAGCCAAGTTACTTGCTCCAGAACCCTCGAGCCTGTTCGTTGAATCAAAAGAGAAAAATCCTTCAGTGCACCATCTCTTGCATTCACAGATTTAATCCCAATCCATTTCTATCCTCGTGCTTCTCATGGAAATACTAATATATAGTAGTTTTCCTAGGACTTGGTCATTTATGAGCCTCCTGCTCTTTAGCACTCAACTAGGAGTTGTGACCTGATTTTTTGGGGATGATGCCTCCTGCATATTGAGTTCTCACTCAATGGATTTAGACACATGTCTTTTCCTCTTGTGGGTCAGCAAACACTCTTTAACAACTATATCCACCTTTGTCCCCCTTCAACATATTTTATTAAATAGAAATGTTTTATTACAAAATGTTTTATTCTTGACTTTTCTGTAAAAAATAATAAAATAATAGTTAAAGTATTTTTCAGCAGAATTAATAATAAATTATTAATTCATGGTGTATTACATACACTTCCCCTTAAAGGATAACACAATCCTTAGTGTTATAAGTTTTCTATTTTATTCTTCCATTTCATTCTCTTAGAATAAGTTTGGATATGCCTACCGCATATTACTTTCCATATCCCAAGTAGCTTCTTCTGGACTAAGGTGATTCCATTGCACCTTGACTTGTCTGATGGTACGGTTCCAGAGTAAAAGTTATCTCCTATCAAGAATGTGCTCTGGTCCCACTTGGAACTCTCCTTTGGGTTACACCTGGATTACATTCCAATCAATCACATGAGAAACATCATGAACATATCTTTTTAAAATATTAATGTGAAACACATTATGCACTTTAATATTGGGTGGTAGGCCTAATCGGTATGCAACCGACCCTACTTTAGCTAAAATTTCAAATGGACCGCAATACCTTGGTGCCAATTTTGAATACTTTCCCAATCTCAAGGAACGTTTCTTGGGATTTACCTTTATATACACATGATCACCCACCTGGAACTCTCTAGGAGTTCTTTTTAAATCAACATAACTTTTCTGCATGTCTTGGGAAACCTTCAAGTTTTGTTGTACCTGTTTCACAGTTAGTTCCATATATTTTAATAAATCAGGTCCTAACATTAATTTCAAGTCCCCGACCCTCAGCCTGGTGGAGAGGACACGACTGACAATAACTAACTCGAGCAACCTAGCCCCATGAACATCATAATAAAGTGCATAGAAATAAAAAAATTGATAGATGCATAAATATTTAGCATACAACGGAATCAAAATCCATTCATTCAACACATTTAAGCATTCAACATGTTCATCATTCATCATTAAGCAACAAATACCATTTCTGATATAAAATAGACAAGAGATACTTATCTTATAAGAATTCTGTCCTACAACTAGCTACGCCACTGCAATGTTCCACCCAACCATAGGCCAGTGCACTCATCAATCTCTCAGCAGCAATTCCACCCCCGAGCTGGGCATGATTCCCACAAGGAATAAGGGAACAATAGCAGGCTCACACGTAGCCAAGGGTACAAAAAACTCAGCCAAGCCAACACAGTTGGGTTTATCCAGCCATCGGGGAGCTAGAAGAGTTGGCTGCTAAGCTAGTGGTATCACTGAAGAGCTATGGACACCTACACCAAAACTAGCCTAAATTATAAAACATCCACACACACCCAACACAAGGAAGCATCCCCTTCTCTGCTAGATAGTCCCTCGGGCTATGACTTCCCTTCCAATGCTATTCAGGGGGTGCAGAGAAGGAAGCCAACCCTCTATCTTTGTCTATGAGGCTCTTGTACACACTAGGTTTATCAAGCAGACTTAGATCCCATTTCCACTCCAAAACAGTCCAAATACCAACAACGGTATGCACACAACAATTAACATCTCTGGAATTGAAGGAAAAACACCAAAGAGACGAAAACCAGGTATGGAAATAAGGTAAACACATCTCAGGCCGAGCAATATTGAATTCCAGAGTCATTTATGGGCCTAACATGGCCAAAACGACTCAAAAACAACTCACCACAAACCTAAATTCATGGAGGAATACCACAACTATCACTCAGTCCGCATAAGAGTAAGAACACGACCCATATCGTGAAGGGAATTATACACAACAAAATCAGGAAGGAATAACAGTCACGAATGCCTGCCTGTGTGAGGAAAAACAAGTGCTTACATGCCTGTGGAATGTGGGATGATGGAATGATCCAATGGATGGTTCCCTGCTCGTGTGAGGAACTGAATGCGTTCTGCCCCTAGGTATGCATGAGCATGTGGGAAAGGACTGGCAGTCCTTCCAATATTGACGCTACCCATGCAGACATTTTCCCAGGGCAATAACTTCCTCCAACTAACTCCAGGGAATTAATTTGATGGCTGAATAGCTCGATGGGTTCACCTTTTGACACTTGGTTGTTCCCCAATGGATTCCAAGGCTTAGACATACCCCCATTATCCTTAGGAAACCATGCCCATTTCATTATGGTTGCATTGACATAGCTGGTTGTGGGTATTTTAATTAAAGTGCATATTTACATGGTTTCCAACATTATATTGTGCATGGCTAGCACAAAATACCACTGCCATCAATTTTAATTGTTGAAACATGAAACAATAATCCATGTCGATGCTTTTTCCTTAGCTCCTCACCATGATTAATTACAATCTATACATCATATACATTTTAACGCAAATCAGGTAAAAAACCAGGGTGTTACAATCCCCTCCCCCTTCAATAGCACTGCCCTTAGTGCTTTACAAAATTGAACAAAATGCTATACTGGCATTGCCTCAGTGCTCCGCAGAATTGAAAAAAAATGGGTGTGTCAATCACATGGCATCCTCTAACTCCCACGTAGCCTCTTCAGGATCGTAGTGATCCCATTGCACCTTTACCTACCCTATGGAACGATTTTGGAGCATTGTGATCTTCCTATCGAGGATACACACTGACTCGATTTGGAACTCTCCCTCAGGTTCCACCTGGATCACATCCCAATTTATCACATGGTTAGGATCATGTACATAATTCTTAAGCAAAGAAACATGAAAAACATTATGAGCTCTAGTGCTAACATGCAATGCAAGTCTATATGTGACTTTTCCTATTCTTTCGAGCACTTCAAACGACCCACAATATCTAGGTGACAAATTGGCACAACTTCCAAGCTTCAAGGAACTGTTTTTTTCTCTCACTCTTAGGTAAACATGATCCCCAACACTAAACTCTTTGTTCACCCAATTCTTATCCGCATAGCTTTTCTATCTATCCTGGGATACTTTCAGATTCTGCCTGATCTTTACAACCTCTTGCTCCATTTTCTTGAGCAATTCTGGCCCAAGCACAACCCTGTTCACTGGATTACCCCATGTCATTGGTGTCCTACACCTCCTTCCATACAAATATTTATATGGACTCATCCCCAAGGATGCTTGCTTTTCATTGTTATATGAACACTCTACCAAGTGTAAGTAATCTTCCCACTTGGTTGGTTTTCCCATCACATACATGTGAAGCATGTCTTCAAGCACCTGATTCACTCTCTCTATCTGCCCATCAGTCCGAGGGTGGTAGGAAGTGGTGAAGTTTAGCTTTGTACCAAGTCTGCAAACAAACCATTCCAGAAAATGGAAGTGAACTTGACATCTCTGTCAAAGACTATTTCCTTAGGAAATCCGTGCAACTTGAAAATATCCTTCATGAATATCTTTGCCATGTCATTAGTCTTATGCATAGAATTAACCGGTATAAAATGTGTTTCCTTTGTCAACTTGTCCACCACAACCATGATGGAATCATGTTGTCTCCAAGTCCTTGGAAATCCTGTAATAAAATCCATGGAAAAAACTTCCCATTTCCATTATGGAACTGGAAAAGGATGCAACAAACCTGCAAGGTGTTGATGCTCAGCTTTTACCTGATGACATTTCATGCACCTCGAAATATACTCAGCCATATCCTTTTTTATTCCTGGCCAAAAATACTGCTTTCTAGCTGTAGCAATCGTCTTCTGATATTCTGGGTGACCATAATATAGAACCTGATGGATCTCATCCATAACCATTCTCCTCAGATATGCTACATTTGGAATATAGAATCTGTTCTTATAAATAAGAAGTCCATCTTCAAATTTATATCCCTCATACCTCTTCTCAAGACTTTGCTACTGCAATTTGTCTTTTACCTGCTCATACAATTCATCTCCAGCAGTATGAGTAACAATATGGTGTCTCAAATCTGACTGGAAAATACTAAGAGATGCCATGTGCATTTCCTGCACCTTCCTGTTGAGTGCATCAACTACCTTATTCTCTTTTCCTTTTATGTGTTTGATTTCAAAATCAAACTCACATAAAAAATCCAGCCATCTTGCTTTCCTAGCATTTAGAGTAGGCTGGTCAAAGAAATACTTCAGAACACAATGGTTTGTCCTTAGCTCAAATATTTTTCCCATCAAGTAATGCCTCCACATATAGAGAGCATGTACTATGGCTGCAAGCTCTAGATCATGAGTGGCATAGTTCCTCTCATGCTCCTTCATCTTTCTTGACTCATAGCATATCACGTGGTTGTCCTGCATAAGAACTCCTCCTAGTTCTCGGCCGCATGCATCGATACACACCACAAAATATTTCTTTGGGTCTGCAACTTTCAAGACCGATGCACTTGTGAGAATATTCTTCAACTGTTGGAAGCCTTCTTCACACTTCGAGGTCCATTCAAAATTTATCCCCTTCCTTTGCAAAGAATTGATGGCATGTGCAACCTTGGAGAATCCTTCAATGAATCTCCTGTAGTATCCTGCAAGTCCCATGAAAGATCTTTCATCTGTAAGATTTCTTGTAGTAGGCCAATTCATAATGGCCTCAATCTTTGCAAGGTCCACAGATATGCCCTCTTTTGAGATAATGTGACCAAAGTACTTAATCCTATCTCTATAGAAGTCACACTTGCTCAACTTCACATACAACTTATGCTCCCTGAGCAATTGCAAAGTTAATCTCAAATGCTCTTCATGCTCCTCTTCATTCTTAGAGTAAATAAGAATGTCATCAAGGAAGACAAGCATGAACTTGTTCAAATACCTACTGAAGCCACTATTCATAAGGCACATAAATGTAGCTGGTGCATTTGAGAGACCAAATGGTACCACTACAAACTCATAGTGTCCATACCTTGTTCTGAAGGATGTCTTATGAATGTCTTCATCCTTGATTCTTACCTGATGGTAACCAGACGTCAATTCAATATTGAAAAATACCTTTGCTCCTCTCATTTGGTCAAAGAGGTCATCAATCCTAGGCAATGAGTATTTGTTCTTTATAGTGACTTTGTTCAACTTCCTGTAATCGATACACAACCTGAGTGTACCATCTTTCATCTTCACAAATAGAACCGATGCTCCCAAAGGAGACACACTCGACCTGATATACTTCTTCTCCAACAACTCTTGTAGTTTCTTCTTCAACTATAACATTTCTGGTGTACTCATCATGTAGGGTGTCTTGGACACTAGTGTTGCTCCTAGCACAAGTTCAATTGTGAAATCAATGTCCCTCTTTGGAGGAAGTCCTGGAATCTCATCAGGGAACACATCCCTGAATTCCTGCAACACATGAAAGTCCTCCAACCTAGGAGTTTCATCCTCTGTTTCCTCCAAAATATGAGCTGCGTACAACTGACAACCTTTCCTACATAACTTCTTCAACTGCATTGCTGAAATTTGCCACACAGAAATCACCTTTGGAATGCCTCTTACAACTATTGGGTTCGCTTCTTCATCCATGCATTCAAATGTCTTGTTGTGACAATCAAACTTAACTATGTGAGCTTCTAACCAATCCATTCCAATGAGGACATGATAGGAACCAAGTGGTAGAACATTCAGATCTACAAAAGTGACCAATCCATTCATAACCAATGGACATTTCTCACCACTTCACTAACCCTTCTCTTATTTCCAGTGGCTAGATGAACTAACCAAGATTTTCTATGCTTTAATTTCTTAAAAGAACAAATATCCACTACTCTAAGAGTAATGTAACTGTGAGTGGAACCAAGGTCAATCAAAATAGAGACAGATTGCTGAACAATCTTACCCGCAACTTCAACCACAGTTGACTAGTGATCTTCCCGGCAGCCCTCCGGTGCCGCATAGATCCTAGGTACAGACCTTGCTACTTGACCCATTATCTCTACCTCTTGAAGGTTGTAAGCTGGCCTTGCATTATCATTCTCAAGTTGACAATTCTTGCACATGTGGGGTCCTCCACATTTCCAACACCGAATAGGTTCTTTGTTCTATTGTGGGTCTTTTGGATTTTCCCCCATCACTCTAGCTGGTTGCTCCTCAGCTTGTCATGGTTTCTTCTGCTGATTCTTGAACTTAGAAGGTTTGAAACCTTTCTTCCTTTGGTCATACTTCTCATTCCTTTTTTCCTTCCATGTCTTCTGGTAATGAGGTTTTCCTTTGCTTTGATCATAGCAATACATAGCTTTCCAAATTGCTTCTTCCAGAGTTATAGGTTCATAGAACTCAATTCTATCTTTGTAAGACTGAGGAAATCCACTCAGGAAATGCTATATCTTCACTTTTTCATCCCTGATGTACCTAACATACCTCAACAATTCCAAAAAATTGTTGGCATACTCTTCCATGGTTTGCTGTCCCAATCTCATCTCATGGAACTCCTTAATTTTTTCATCATAATACCTGTCAGAGAGGTATTTATGCTTGAAATATTTCTTGAACTGTTTCCTCTTAAGTCTCCTTTCACTGATCCTCTTTACTTGCCCAAAGTGCTCCCACCATATGGATGCTCTTCTAATCAAATTGAATATGGCTACCCTAGCCTTCATATTTCCTGAATAGTCTTGGACATGGAAATATTTCCTTATCCCAAGAAGCCAAGCTTCAACTTCTTGTCCATTCTTTATCTCACCATTAAAGGTAGGAGGCATTGCCTTCTTAAATTCATCACGTGAATGGTTCTTGTAACGCCTCTTCCTCTCATTCCCGTGAGATGAAGAGCTTGAGTCCCTGGTGGGTCCTTCAGATTCAGATGACTGACTAGGAGATCCTTTTCTTCTTCTAGTGCTGCTCTTACTACCTTCTGGTCTTACTGTCCAGTCCCCAGAGTTCATCCGCCTTTGGATGTCTATCAAAATTTGCAGCATGGCTGCATTCAACTAATTTTTATCCTCATGAGCCTTAACCAATATTTCATTATCTTCCCTGTAACTTTGCATCTCCACCCTTAGGATTCTCGTGGTGGCTGCAAAATCTAGGGGAGTCTCATGAAATATTCTCCCATTAGACTCCATCTCGGAATTTCCCACACGGATGTTTTCTCCCATAACATCTTCCTCGTGCTTATAGGGATCTTGTACATCATTCAACCTGAAGCTTCTCATGGTTGAACCAAAACCCAACTTTATTGATTTGCACTATGTGTAATGTTGCCCTTTTGAAGGTGACTATAATTTTGCAAAATGTGTTAATAAACAAAATTATTAGCTGCATAACATTCACATGAATCATACATTACTTACCTGCATTAGAAACATCATATATTGACAAATTTGTCAAATCATAGAATTTTCTTTTCAGAAAGAATGACTGTCTCAGGGGGATGATGGGGGTCAAGGGGTCTTTCCCCTTTGTGGCCACTGTAGGGTGAATCGAGGGCAGTGCCCTTGTTTTTTGTTGTTGTAAATATTTGATTTTCACGCAATCTGGCACATATGATCACTGCCATTTTTCATCTTTCTGGGCACCTGCAATCACATTGAAATCCTGTTGAATTTCCTGTTTCGGTGAATATTTTCAAAATTTTCATCCGTTGCATCGAAAAAAATTTATAATTTCACTTGCTACAACGGCTCGATCATCATTTTTCATCCGCCGAAGTGGCTTGATTCTTTCTTTCTCACCCATCGTCGTAGCGGCTCCTTCCTCCTTTCTCACCCACTACCATTGTGGCTCGATCTTCAATTTTCTGTTGTTGCACATCGGCTCGAACTTCCTCTTCTTTTAACCGCTCATCGGCTCATCCTAGCTGACGCTCATCGGCAAACTTCCCGGCTTTCCGCCCGCCACGTGAGCTCGGCTCGCCTAATGCTCATCGGCTCCACTCACCTGACATTCATCGGCTCAAACCCAAATTTGCATTTGTCATTGTGGCTTGAACTTAAACTTCCACCCACCGCATCGGGAGAAAATTGTCTAAGTCTTCGTTGTTGCGGAAATATCTTCAACTTCCATCCGCTATTGCAGAAGGTTTTTGTACTTTTTCCCACTGCTCGTTGGCTCGACCCAGCCGACGTTCATCGACGCAAAACCCAACTTCCAACTGCCATATCGGAACAACTTCCAATTTCCTTCCACTAGGAAAACTTGCCAACACTTAGAAAATTTTTCAAATTTTTTTTGTCGGCTTGCATCTTGCCTTTCTCCTTCCACTGTAGAGGAAATATTTTCAAGTTTCACCCGCTGCATCGACTCAATTCTCAACTTTCTGCTGCTGCGCATCGGCCATGATCCATGTCGGCTCCCTTCAGGTGATTCAACCTCTACAACGAATCCTTCCTTAAAACATGTCCGCTGTGTCAGAAAAATAGAGAAGCATATTAATCATTGCATCTCTCCTTCAGCCGCCCCAGCAGCTACAGTGGTTCATCTTGGGATTTCTCAATTGCTAAGGAGAGTTTTCACACTTAGGAAAATTTTCGAAAATTTTCCGTCTGCTTCTTCTGCTGAACTCAGAGGTGGTTTTCTCATGGCCCCTTCGAGGCCCAAATATGCAACATAGCTCTGATACCAAGATGTCACGTCCCTGCCCCTCATCCTGGTGAAGAGGACGGGACTGACAATAACTAACCCAGGAAATCCAACCCCATGAACATCGTAATAAAATGCATTGAAATAAAAACATTGAAAGATGCATAAATATTTAGCATACAACAGAAGAAAAATCCATTCATTCAACATATTTAAGCATTCAACATGTTCATCATTCATCATTAAGAAATAAATACCATTACCGATATAAAATAAACAAGAGATACTTATCTTATAAGAAGTTTGTCCCGCAACCAGCTACGTCACTACAACGTTCCACCGAACCATAGGCCAGTGTGCTCATCAATCTCTCAGCAGCACTACCACCCCTGATCTGGGCATGGTTGCCACAAGGAATAAGGGAACACTAGCAGGCTCACACATAGGCAAGGGTACACAAAACTCAGCCAAGCCAACACAGTTGGGTTTATCCGGCCATCAAGGAGCTGGAAGAGCTGGATGCTAAGCTAGTGGGCTCATTGAAGAGCTATGGACACCTACACCAGAACTAGCATGACTTCTAAAACATCCACACACCCAACACAAGGAAGCATCCCCTTCTCTACTACACAGTCCCTCGGGCTATGCCTTCTCTTCTAGTGCTATTTAGGGGGTGTAGAGAAGGAAGCCATCTCTCTAGTTATGTCTATGAGGCTCCTACACACACTAGGTTTATCAAGCAGACTCAAATCCCATTTCCACTCCAAAACAGTCCAAATACCAACAACGGTGTCCACACAACAAATAACATCTCTGGAATTGAAGGAAAAACACAACAGAGCCTAAAATTAGGTATGGCAATACGGTAAACACATCTCAGGCTGAGCAATATCGACTTCCGGAGTCGTTTATGGCCCTAACGTGGCCAAAATGACTCAACAATAACTCACCACAAACCCAAATTCATGGAGGAAGACCATAAATATCACTCAGTCTTCGTAAGAGCAAGAATACGACCCCTATCATGAACATAATTACAAACAACAAAATTGGGAAGGAAGAACAGTCATGAATTCCTGCCCGCATGAGGAAAAATGAGTGCATGCATGCCTTTGGAATGAGGGATTACAGAATGATCTGATGGATGGTTCCCTGCCTCTGTGAGGAACTAAATGCATTTTTCCCCTGGGTATGCGTGAGCGTGTGGGAAAGGATTGACAGTCCTGCCAATACTGACTCTACCCATGCAGATGTTTTCCTAAGGAAATAATTGCCCCCAACTAACTCCAGGGAATTAATTCAATGGCTGAATGAAACAAGGAATGGTGAGTAAGACAAAACATGGTTGATAGCTAGACGGGCTTACCTTTTGACTCTTGGTTGTTCCCCAATGGCTCCTAAGGCTTAGACATCCCTCCCTTATCTTTAGGAAACCATTCCCTTTTCATTATGGTTGCATTGACATAGCTGGTTGTGGGTATTTTAATTAAAATGCATATTTACATGGTGTCCAACATTATATCGTGCCTGGCTAGCACAAAATACCATCGACATTGATTTTAATTTCCGAAACATGAAACAATAATACATGGAGGGGATTTTGCCTTATCTCCTCACCATGATTAATTACAATCTATACATCATATAAATTTTAATGCAAACGGGGTCAAAAACTGGGGTGTTACAATTAATCTATCAACTTGATTGCTCCATGAAATTGGAATATTACACTTGCGTCCATATAATATTTCAAAAGGACTCTTAACTGCAGAAACTTGAAAAGTATTATTATAAGAAGATTCTACTAAGTGTAGGTAGTCTTCCCACTTACTGGGTTTGTCCATAACATACATCCTTAGCATGTCTTCTAAGACTTGATTTACTCTTTCAGTTTCCCCATTCATTTGTGGATGATATGCAGTACTGAAATTCAAATGTGTTCCTAAACCTTTAAACAAAGCTTTCCAGAAGTTACCTATAAATTTGGCGTCTCTATTTGAGACTATTACTTTCGGTACCCCATGTAACCTAAATATTTATTTCATGAAAATATCTGCAATGTTAAAAAATTTATAGGTAGATGTAATATGAATAAAATGAACAGCCTTACTTAATTTATAGACTACAACCATGACTGAATCATGCTGTCAGAAATTATTTGGTAGGCCTGTTAAATCCATACTAATTGTTTCTCTCTTCCACTCCGGAATGGGTAGTGGCTGCAACAATCCTACCAGATGTTGATGTTTTGCCTTAACTTACTGACATTCTAGACATTGAGCTAAGTATTCTGCCACTTCTTTCTTCATGTTTTGCCAAAAGAAATCCTTTCTGATCATGGTGATCATTTTCTGGCATCTAGGATGCCCTGAATACAATTGTTTATGGAGCTCATTCATAACTGTAAGTTTAATTTATTTTATGTTTGGTATGTACAACCTGTTTTTGTGCAGCAACAGTCCTTGTTTATTTAGGTTGAAATATGTTTTTACTTGATTTTGTTCATTTTTAGTAGTAATTTCTTTTAAAACATGACATTCCCTATCAGAATTTTCAGCGCTTAGGATTAGATTTTCTAGATCAAGTTCATAGTTGCTACTTGCAAACAATAAATTTGCATGACGACTTAGAGCGTCTTCTACTTTGTTTTCTTTTCCTTTTATATGTTTGATTTCAAAATCATATTCGTTTAAAAAGGACAACCATCTTTCCTGTCTTGCATTTAAATTTTGAAGATCAAATAAATATTTAAAACTTATGTTATCTAACATAAGTAAGAATTTCCTTCCAATTAGGTAACGTCACCACATTTTAAAGGCATGAATTATGGAAGCAAGTTCTAAATTATGCATCACATAGTTCTTCTCATGTTCTTTTAATTTCCTAAATTCATACGCCACGACATAGTTTTCTTGTATTAAAACTCTACCTAGCCCTTCCTTGCAAGCGTCGGTACATATGACAAAATCCTTGAATGGATAAACAATCTTTAGGATCAGGGTGGTAGTTAATATATGTTTTAGTTTGTTAAATCTCTCCATGCATTTTTCAGTCCATTCAAACTTTTTACCTTTCTTTTGTAATGAATTTATGGGGTAGGAAATCCTAGAAAATCCTTCGATGAACTTCCGGTAGTATCAGGTAATCCCCATAAATGATATGACGTTGGTTAAGTTTTTAGGAACTGACCATTCAGTGATGGCCTTTATTTTGTTGAGATCGATAAAGATTCCATCCTTGAACACTACATGACCGATGTATTGAATCTTATCTTTAAGGAAATCACATTTATTGAACTTTGCGTAAAGTTGTTGTTCTCTTAGTACTTGTAGGATTATCTTCAAATTTTTCTTATGTTCTTGTTCTTTCTTAGAGTATATTAGGATGTCATTGATGAAGATAACCACAAAAATATCTAGGTAGTTACTTAGGATGTTTTTCATTAAACAAATGAACGCAGGAGGTGCATTTGTCAACCCAAAAGGCATTATGACAAACTCGTAGTGACCATAGCGGGTCCTAAATGTCGTTTTAAAGATGTCCTCATATTTTATTCATACTTGATGATAACTAGACCTTAAGTCTATATTTGAAAAGATAGTTTCTCCTTGGAATTGATCGAATAGATCATCTATCCGGGGTAGTGGGTATCGATTCTTAATGGTCATTTTATTTAACTGTTGGTAGTCTATACATAATATTAAGGTTCCATCCTTCTTTTTCACAAATAAGATCGGTGCTCCCCAGGGAGATACACAAGGTCGAACGTACTTTTTGTCAATTAATTCTCGTAGTTGAGATTTCAGCTCTGTAAGTTCTATTATGTTCATTCAGTA
Organism: Pseudotsuga menziesii; assembly: GCA_001517045.1. NCBI lineage: Eukaryota > Viridiplantae > Streptophyta > Pinopsida > Pinales > Pinaceae > Pseudotsuga > Pseudotsuga menziesii. Next base: position 216,992 of record LPNX010535056.1, on the reverse strand, counting down.
AGGATATTTCAAGGCTGGTACCGCTCTGGGTATCATATTGATCATGAATTCAATGTCTCTTTTTGGAGGAATTCCAAGGACATCTTCGTAAAAGATGTCTCCAAACTCCTTCAAGATTGGTATGTCTTCTAGTTTAAGTTTATTGTCGTATTCATTATCATTAATTATATACACAATAAACACTTTACATCCTTTTCTTATTGATATTTTCATTTGTAACATAGAAATTTCTCTGATTGTAACTTTCATAGGGATCCCATTTACTTTTACATTGTTTCCATTATCGTTAGTACATGTAATTTTTTTGTTGAAACGGTTTAACACTAATTTATGTTTTTCTATCCAATCCATTCATATTAACAAATCATAGGAACCTAAAGGAAGAATATTTAAATCAACATGTGTAATGAAATCATTCATCATAAATTTACAGTTCTTAAGAAGACTAGTGTTGGAGAAAATATTAAACAAATTATAAAAGATATCCAATGATTTAATTGTCAACCCGGAGAGAGCATAGACTTGTGAGGTACAAACAAAATATATGCATGGGGAGAGTGTCACTGAACTTAATTTATAACTGAAATTGAAAATACATGACTGAAATTGAAGTAAACTTACAAAAGCACGAAATGACATGAAATAAAATGGTATTAAGAAATTGACATTAACTGGTATAAAGCAATTGACATTAGCTAGTATAAAGCAATTGACATTAGCTGGTGAGTTCACATAAGATCAATACTATCAATTCATAAGAAAGACATAACTGAAAAATCTATATGGACAACTCATAGGAAAGAAATTACTGAAAATATATATTAACATGGGAGAATCAAAGGATGTGCATTAAGCATCATTTCCATTACACAACAATCAAGAATCCACTCAATGACTAACTCTAAACTATTCTCTACTTCTAAACCACTAGAGAGATCTCCAACCAAAATGAGGAGAGAGATCTCCTATTTATACATGAACTCAAGATAACTGATCATAATTACATATCCACTATTCTCTCAACTTATCCCTCTAAATCCTCAACAAATATTGGATGATATATTCTCTCCACATTTCCATGATCTTCTCCTTGAAGTTAGCTCACATCTAGAAGATGAAATTTTAATCTGAGGCTAGGTGGTCACTTTTGAGCTTGTTAAAGTCTTCAAATACACCTGTAAACATCACCAAACTCACCCAACTTTAAAGTATAATGAAAATATGCTATTTTTCTCAATAATTAAAATACTAAAAAATAAATGATTTGGAAAATGGTAATATAAACCCATATTTATTATGAAAGTGGTGAAATATAATGGTTTTATAGAAGGATGAGATAGGAATAAGGTGACAAATGGTATAAGAAAGATGAATAAAATGTGGTCTTTTTGCGGCTCAATATTCCCACCAACTTGATTGGTTGCATGTCCTCATGCAACTATGCATTGATTCTCTTTAAATCTTTTGGCTTTGTAGTTGAGCTTTATTTGATGATGGTCTGTAACAGTAAATCATTCCAGGATTTGAAATGCATGAGTGGCAGCAATCTTTCTTATGGTTGGTTCTTGTGTGACAACCATAACAAATGTTGGTTCTTGTGTTAACAACATTCATTTCTTTTACTTGTATTTTTGCTGCAATACATAATATTTAAAAGTATACATGCATTGAAAATGATGAACCATCAATTTACATTAGAAATCCTTTTCTTCATATATGAATCATGCCAATATATATATATCATAGTTTGGGAAAGACATGTTGATTAAGGGTAAATGAGATGATGAATATGTAAAATGGTAATGAATAGTCCCCCCCTAACTTAAGATGGATTAGGTTTATGAAAATGAGAAAGGGAATGTAGTGAGGGAATTTTCCAAATTCATTCATTTTCTAGCATTTAAGGAATTACATGGTTAAAGATTAGAAAACAACATACCTCCACTTACCCAAAAAGTTGATGAACTGTGCAATAGGAATGTGGCTGGTACTGCTGCTACTAGATCATAGAATGTGAAGTGAAGGAATTGAAATGCTGCTTGGTTGGATGAAGTAAAAGATGAGATATGAAAGTAGTACTGTGATACTCTCATATGGATGAAGTATGCTGCTGAAAAACTGTTGATGGAGTCATGAAAAGTATATAGTCTTCACCTGCTACAAAACCTAATGGTATAATTCTTTCCATGCAAATAAATGTGTCGATGTCAAACATGGAAAGAAGTCATTGGATTACCGACCATTGATGAATTTTGTTAACCAATGCGAGGCAATCTCACCATTGATGTAAATGAGTGCTAAAGTACCTAAGTACATCATGCAAAGTGAGAATAAATGAGTTGATGTCAAGCCACTTGCAAGATCTAACGATCAAGGGACACTGATGTATTCCCATGATTGTCAGTGAGAGAACTTGCCATTAAGGCATGCAAGCCTCAAGGTACTAAAAATGAACTCTAGTCTCTATCCCAGATAATGTGTTGAAGTCAATTGGGCAAGACTTGTTGAAATGTGTGCCTTAAGGAATCCCACGTTAGTCAACAAGAGTTGTACATAATGAGTGGTAGGACTATAGATGAAAGATCTCACAGTCAAACCATTTTTATGACAGGGATAACAAAGCAAAGTAGTCATGGAAAAGAAGCTGAATGGTTTTATTTAAAAGAAAAAAAAAAGATAAACTAAAAATGTGTGCAACTCAGAAAGGTAGACATGCGGGAAATCATGATATATAAGGCAGTGAAAAAGTAGACTATGACATGGATGATGGATAAGCTTGGAAGGAAAAAAGGGTAGGTAATCATGACATGGCGTAATTGGTTTCTAAAAGGCTTCTTTGTGGCAGCAAATGTCATGACATACACAAGGGAAACTCAACTCCTTTAAGCTTTAACTGGAACATTTTTCTGAAAACTTTCTGCGATTCTGGAAGTTACTTCTGCATGTCATTCATTTGTCTTTAAATCTGCAAAAGGTTGGCATTTTCGTACACAAACTTGTTAGAGCATTAAAAATATAGGAAAATATGTGCTTAACAAAAAACTAAAATAAAAAAATGCTCTTATACCTGAAAATAACAACGCTTTTTGTCAAAACCTGTTTCTGAGTGACTTGCAAAAAACAAGTTAGCACAACAATCATAAAATTTTGAGAAAATTCTAAGTTCATTTAAAATTTTAAAATTTTATGATTTTATTTATTAACTAATACTTTTTAAGATAAGTGTGTCTTTATGTAATGATTGAGCGACAGAGAAAGAGTCGACCCTTTCAGTGGCTGACCCCTCTAAAATAAGATTATCTTAATGATCTGGATTAGAGAGGAGTGTGCGAAATAAGTGATTCCTATTTAAAATTTAGCAGTTTCAATGATTATGTGGATACCCCGACCCCCCCCCCAACCGAATATGTGCCAAGTCCCACTGTGCAAAAATAAAAATTAAGAAGAAGACTTAGCTACGACAATAGCTGCCCTCGATTTTAAAGACGCATAGTAATTTATTTTATGTTTACTATCTTTATAATATTTTTATATTTTTATAATTTTTATAATTTATAATTTTTTTACGTTTTATCTAAAAAAATTATTGTTTTCAATGATATATAAATATACCAAAAACTCTTATGAAAACAAAAACAAACAAACAAATGATGTATTATATGTGTTTTTATTTGTTTTTTATATATATACCAATTTATAACAATTAACAATTTATAATATTTGGAAAATATATTACTATCCTAATAAGTGTTAATGTTACATGTTAGATAAATTTTTAATTATTTTGTAATTAGAACAAAAATAAAAGGAAAAAGAAATTCTTAATTAACCTTATTGTGCAAAACCATTTTTAAACAATAATAAACCATGTAAAAAACTTTATGTTACTTTTTATTTTTATTTTTATTTATTTAAAAAAAAACTTTCACAATTTTTTTTGAAGTATCTTTTTTTTGTTATTACTATTATTATTAAGTTTTGTTTTCTATATATATATAGTTTTCTTTTAACTAATTTAACAAAATTTAAAACATTTGTTGTTTATATTTACAGTGTCATTTCTTTTAAAGAAATATCCACCACTCCATAATCTAATAATCAGATAATTAATAAAAAAATAGAATAATAATAACATAAATTGAAGAAACATTTCCATTAACGTCTATTTCAATAATCAAATAATATCACTGCTTTATTGATATTATAAAAGATTATCCATAATCAAACTTATTCATAATTCCACAGATACATACGTAAAACCAACATAATAAGATCTTTTAAGTTTTAAACATTGCCTATATTATTTTTCTATATTTTATTATTTTATAAATTTTTTTATTATATTATTAAAAACTTCTCAAAAATAAAACAAATTCATGTTGTTGTTGTTGTTTATCTATAATTTCTTATTTTTAGATTACCTAAGTCAACTCAGTGGAGGAGTATCACAAAGAGCCTTGTTATTTCTAGAAATCTCATATAAGTGGCTAGCTATATGGTGACTAGCTGTCATGCATAGAAGCTGTATACTCACATTATTTAAGAAAAGAGAATTCTTAAATACCTTTATTATTCTTATTTTGTCTTTAAGCATCAAACAATCAAAGGAATACCTATTTTTAATTTAAGTTCATGGGTAAGCATTTAAACTTTGAAATTGAACCTTTTGGCCTTGCCACGACTCCTCTCACTTTACCTGGCTGATTAGTCGAATGACCTGAAAAGACAGACTGAAGTCCAGGACCAATTATGAGATTTTAATTTGAAACAACCTTTGCTCTTTGTAGCATAATGTCATAATGTATTTTATAAAGGTAAGCAAAGTGGAGTAAAGCCAAGCCAACAAGCGAAGTGCTGTGAAGGGGGAAACAATCCAATGAACGCCTCTCTACGTTTCCTTATTTATGCCCAATGAATACTATTTTCTGCATTCAGCTAAGTAATATAAAAATATATAATTGGAAGAATTTAATTAATGTAAATGTAGTCATTGGTCAAGTCACTTAACGTATCAGCCCGACCCATGGTTGGTGACTGGCTTCCTTCTATCCAACAGACCATAGCGTGTGGTAGGTTCTTCAATTCGATTTCAAGTAAAAGGAAGTTGCTCTAAACTTTGTCAGTTCTTACACATAGCCTATGAGGATGCACAAAATGCTGCAGCACTGTTGGAGGGAGTTCACGACCATCTCGTACCAAGTATGGAGAGAGAGATGCGTTCACATAAAGGAAAAAAAATAACACGCAACACTGGAGAAAGACATTTCTGGCAATCATTTGGCGGTCCCGTGGCTAGGAGTCTGGGATTCAATACCATGAATACGCTGTCTCTGAGGTGATTTGCAGTTTTCTTATTGATTAAGCCATCAGGTCACCATGCCACGCGACCCTCAACTATGTGGGCTACTCATCCATTTGGATCCATTCAATCCATCTTCGTCCCTCTCGGTATCTAATCCATCCCTAATAGGGGGTAGCAAAGAAGCAGGCTAAAAGAGTATTTGGCTCGGTTGTATACAAAAGTGAATCCATCAAACATATTAAAACAAACTAATAAAGGAAGATTTGAGGAAGTAAATGAAAATGTGAGGCAGTTACCATGAAAAACAAGACATATTGAGTGGCTTGTAATCCAATATGCGGTACCGTCATTATGTAATGGTGGCTAGGTGAAATGGGGCGCTGTAATCAACTGTCTTTCAAGCCTGCAATGTTCTTTGGAATCGGCCAATATCATGTATAATATACAAACCATAAATCATAGGTAAAATACATATCATAAATTTGCGTAAGGCTATCGATCCTATCTGAGAGAGACCTCAAATTGTCCTTTAAGATCCCTATTTGTCTTGGGCGTAAGTAATGAGGAGACAAGGTACAAAGTAGACCAGAAGCAGCATCCCTCGCTGCAAATAAATGGTCAGGATTCATCATTGAATAAAACATATGGATGGGAAATAATCACGTTGGTTAGAGCATCAAAATATAATCCAATCATTTCAAGATTACTTCGACTTCCAGATCATCTCGGTATGTTATATAAATATATCTGGTTGATGTAATGGTAAGCAATCAGAACTGGCTGGGGTCTAAGCAAACAAAACTCCAAAGGAAGCGGGCTTAACTACAGGTTTAACGGTTAGTTCAGGTCTTGTTAGGTATGAGAAATCGGTCTACTTCGTTCAACAAAACCACAACTAAAGAAACTGAACACCACCGTGTAGGAGCCTTATTGGCGAAACAATACGAGATAGAGAGTTTTATGAATGGACATTCAGTTAGGTCCATATTGGAAGGGGTTACGTTAGGTTATATGAAGCAAAATTAAATATGTAAAGGATCTGGCCTATGCCAGGTGTTGGGTAAATACCTCTTGGCAAACGAAGGTACATCCCCTAGATCTCATACCGTGGGCAATGCAACTGAAAGGAAGGAAGTAGAGAGATAAGGTCCATAATTATTGACAATGGAATCTCAGCAGCAGTCAAAACCGCCACGGAGATATCCACAATCTCGTAACGACTGGCAGGAAATTTGCATTTCTTCAGTCCATTTGTTTGATTGCATGAGTTAATGAATTCAACTGAAGATACAACTGACTACTAATAATTAATAAGATGGAATGTAAATGATCTTTAGGATAAAATCACGGTGAGAAGTTACGCGCAGGACCGTTTCACGCATCAAGATTTGTTCGACTATCTTATTGGTTTCCATTAAGAACTTATTATGTCTATATTTCATTTATCATTTATAAATCTCGCTCAGGTTCTCTCACAAGATGCACATATACTTTTCTCACAAGATGCACAGGTTTTCTCCGCATGGAGATCTCGCAAGGAGATTCTTTCTAACTGCTAAAGCTAGGCAATTTTGTTAAGGGAAGCATCTCAGGAATATTAGGTGTTGAAGGCAATCTCTTTGCAGGTTTTGTATAGGCAGAGTCTTGTTTTTTTTTCTTTTAATGTATTTTTATGTTTGCAGGCTGCATGAAAGGCTGTTTGTAGGTTGCTCATGGTAGAGTGTTCGCAGGTTTCGTATGGAGGGCTGAAAGGTTGTCTTAAGATTTTTTTTTTCCCACAGGTTTCAAGTTTCAACATAGAGGAAAACAATTTGTCTTATATTTTAGGTTTTGTTTTATTTTTTAAACGTTTTATTATTATTATACATATATTAATGTTTAGGATTGCATGGTTCTTAATATATATATTATAATGTGGATTACAAATTTTATTATTATTTTTTATTTGATACATATGTTAATATTTAATGTTGCAATTTTGTTAATTTTATATATATTGTTAATTTATTAAAACTAACAACTTCAAAAAAAAATATATAATTTTAATGTTTTAAATTTTTATATAAATTTTGTTTTATTTTTTAAAGTATTCCTAGATGCAAAATATTTTTTTATTCCTAAAAAGGTAAAAAAAAAAGAGTGTTAATAAAAAAAAATTATTTTTTTTTTCTTACATTTTAAATTTAAATTTATATATATATTTTTAAAACTAAGATTAAAACAAACAAAGGACATTATAAAACTAAAACTAAAACTATATGAAAAACTAAAATTAGTATTATTCATTTGTTTATTATTTTTTATTTGTTTATTAATTCATTTATTTTATTTTCTAAACCTTAATTCCTAATAAAAAGAAATCAAGATTTCAAAATTAAAAAAATGAAAATTTTAGTAAACGAAACATTAAAGCAAGTTGAAGCATCCTACATGCTAATGTTAAATTAGAAATAGAACTAAAACCTACCTACTCTATTCTTATTGAAATTTACAACTATCTAATTGTAATGAAATTGCCAATATAGCCATCTATATAACAAAACTAAACATAAATTCAATTTTAATTTTACAGAATGAAATCTAGGATGTATAAAAATATGTGAGACTAAGTGTTGAAAGTGTAAGTTAATGAAATAAAAACAAAAAACAAAATTGATTTGAACTAATACTTACTTGGAAACATTGTTTGATGTAGCTTCTGATTGCATGATGATCACCTGAGATCCCTTCTTCATCATTTTCAATCTCCAGTTCAAACAGGTGTTCTCCTTCTGATATGCATGATTCTTCAAATATCGATTCTTCTTTGTTTGTATCAGGAGGAGTACTTACATCTTTGACTGCTATCAAGATCTCCTCTTCTTGAGAAGAGGAGATCCCATCTTTTGCGAGGATCTGAGTGAGTTGCTCTAGGCTTATGCTCAACATTTTACTGAAACCAAATCAAATGCTTAAAAACAAAAATGAAAACGAATACATGACAAATGCAAAAGACAATACGAAATGAGTTAGTAAAAACAAGTGCACAAAAAAGAGATAAAAAGTGCACAAAAATATGAACAAAACAAAATGAAAATATATAAGGTTAAAGTAGGTTAGTATGAAATAAAGGCTAGCCCAAAAAATGAAAGCAAACAAAACTTTACACTACAAAACAGTAAAAGAAAACTTGCATAAAAACAACTCGCATTTGCATAAAAAGAAAATACTTTGCAGAAAAAAAATAAACACACTTGCGAAAACAAAGGAACAACAAGGCTTTGGGGCACCCCACTATAGTGGATGCGTCTGCCTATTACACCACATAAATTTCAAAAATTTCGTAGTGAAGTCATCCTTGCGTCTTACTATTTTCCCCTCCCTCTTGTTGTGTAATATAAAACTAATCTATCTATCTATCTAAACTTTGATCCCTTTTAACACCTCCCCGACAACAACGCCAAAATGTTAGGGAAAATATTAAGCAAATTATAACAGATATCCAACTATTTAATTTTAAATCCGGAGAGAGCATAGACTTGTGAGGTACAGACAAAATATATTCAGGGGCAGAGTGTCACTGAACTTAATTTATAATTGAAACTAAAAATACATGACTAAAATTAAATTAAACTTACAAAAGCAGGAAACGACATGAAATAAACTGGTATTAAGCAATTGACATTAACTGGTGAGCTCACATAAGGTCAATACTATCAATTCATAAGCAAGACATAACTGAAAATCTATATGAACAACTCATAAGAAAGAAATTACTGAAAATCTATATTAACATGGGAGAATCAAAGGATGTGAATTAAGCATCATCTCCATTACATAACAATCAAGAATCCACTCAATGACTAACTCTGAACTATTCTCTACTTCTAAACCACTAGAGACATATTTAACCAAAATGAGGAGAGAGCTCTCCTATTTATACATGAACTCAAGATAACTAATCATAATTACATATCCACTATTCTATCAACTTATCCCTCAAAATCCTCAACAAATTTACAACTCATCCCTTCAAATCCTCAACAAATATTGGATGAGATATTCTCTCCACATTTCCATGATCTTATCCATGAAGTTAGCTCACATCTAGAATATGAAATTCGAATTTGAGGCTAGGTGGTCACTTTTGAGCTTGTTAAAGTATTCAAATACACATNACCCAACTTTAAAGTATAATGAAAATATGTTATTTTTCTCAATAATTAACCACAAATTCACTCAAAATACTAAAAAATAAATGATTTGGAAAATGGTAAAATAAACCCATAATTATTATGAAAGTGGTGAAATATAATGGTTTTATGGAAGGATGAGATAGGAATAAGGTGGCAAATGGTATAGGAAAGATGAATAAAATGTGGTATTTTTGCGGCTCAACAACTAGTAACTTTACTTTTTGTACAAGTGGCTAATTGTACTAGCCATGACTTATCAAACTTTTATGGTACTAATTTACATAATTCAATTATTCTAGGTGATATATAGCTCAACCTTGCACCTGGATCAATTAAAATAGAAATAAGTTGACTGTTTATCATACCTTCAATTTAAACCATAGAAGTCTGATGATATGCTTGGCGTTTTTTCAATGCAACACAAATTTTGGGTATGCTCCTTGCCATGTCCCCAACTGACACTGCTTCCTGGATGGAATGAACATTAAAATTCTTCTTTCTTACCGGGCAGTCCTTAAAGTAATGTGGCCCTCCACACTCCCAACATTTTAAGGCTTCTTTTTGTGTTGGGTTCTTGTTAAGAACAGTAGGAGGTTCTTTACTGCAAAATTATGCGGTTTAAATATTTTGTAGTTATTACCCTGATACTCCCATTAGTTATCCCCTGTCTTTTTGTGGAATTTATTATGTTTCTTTCTTGGATCAAAATTATCTGGCATTTTACTCTTCCAAGATGGTACATTTTTCCTCTTATTTTTGTTTTGGTCGTAACATAATTTTTCCTTTCTCGTCACTTCCTCTAGCGTCTTTGGATTATCATACTCAATGCGTTCTTTGAACATGATAGGAAAACAATTGTGAAAATGTTGTATTTTAGGTTTTTCATCAATTGTGTAAGGAACGTAACGAAGTAGGCTTATAAACTTACTGTAGAGTTCCTTCATAGTCATGGATCCTAGCCTTAATTCGTAAAATTATCTGGGCCTTTTCTTCATAGTATTGTTCTGATAAGTATTTTATTTAAAAATATTTTTAAATGTTTTTCAAGTTACATATATTTCTTTAACTTTATTTATATCCTTACACCATATATCTTCCTTTCCCGTCATATTATATATGGCCATTTTATCCTTTAACTAGTTAGAGTAGTTTGTATATTTGGAAATACTTTTTCATTCCAAACAACCAGGCTTCTGCCTCTTCGCCCTCCTCAATTTCCCCATTAAAAATTGGTGGTTTAATTTTCTTAAAATCCCTAGATATTTCCTCATTGGGTCTATATTTCTTTTTCCTTTTGTTATCATCACCACTTCACTTGGCTCTTATTGTTTTCTTGAGTGATGTTTAACTGAGTTTTCACTAGAAGTTTCAGTTTTATGGGTAGAAAATTCCAACTTCATTCCCTTACATTTATAAGGTGTATATTTAGGTAGTACATGTTCAGATTCCTTATTTTTTCCTTTTCATCGTTATGTATCTTAGCTAACATAATAACATTCAATTCTTCCTAATATTTTAGAATTTATTTGTTATCTTCTTTAACTTTTATGATCTCTGATCTAATTTCTTTCACGGTTCTTCTTAGTTCATATTTATTATCTTGACTGTCGTAAGTCTACCCAAATTTTCTCATCCCCTAAATTTCCCTCTTCATGATTTAAATGATTTTCTGGGTGACATTCTCCTTCTGCATACATCTCTGCATCTGCCATATTTTCCTGCAAAATACAATTATCCTTCTCTTTATGTTTTGTAAGAGAACTTAAACCATGAAATAGAATCATAACATTAGTGTTCAAGTTTCTTTATCAGTGTATATGTTGAGCCGATTCAGGCCTAGTGTTGTAACCACGATATGATACCATTATGTAACACACCTAAAAATTGTAAAAAAAAAACTACATGCATTACTTCCATACTTAGCAATTTTCTATGATTTATTTCAACAAATTTTAATAAGTTTATCATCTTTGTTTACGACAGGTTCTATTGAGTTGTGATAGTGGCTAGCTCCTCCCAGAACCTCCATCCATGTCTTACGCAGGTGATCTATTTCATTTTTTATTTGTTGTTTAATGTTTTAATTTTTAATTTTTTTAATTTTTAATTTTTTTTATGTTAGGTTGAAACTAGCCTAAGGCATGGGGATATTGTAAATGGTCTTGACCCCAACCTGTAAGTTACAATTTAATTTAAAGGCCTTTTCCTTACCATAGTTTATACTATGGTGTGTAATGACATTCCCTTAAGTGTAATGTGCTTAGGGTTTGTAAAGCATATGGTTCCTCCATATGGGAACCTCTTGTTATATAAATAAAAGTGAGGGTTTATGACTTCATACTTGGCATGAGACTACATGGTTTGGCATAGGATGCACTTTCTTTATGGTCCTTGATTTCTATGGTTTATATACCATGCCATATGGTTATACCTTGATGGCAAGTATTTAAAGTTTATTGCTATAATGTAACACGATGCTTCCAATGTATTTTGATGTTTAAGGCATAGTAGTATGCTATGGTTGTAATAGTAATTCGATGGCCTTAGTATATCATAGCACTATGGTTATAACATATTTCTGTGACCTTGGAATATCATAGCACTATAGTTATAAGGTATGAAGTGTGTGGACCTTGGCATAATACACGAAGGCATTACATGCCACAGTCCCATCACCATGAAGGTTCTCGACATAGGTTATAACCCAAAGGTGATTGCAATAATTAAGGTTTTGATGATTGTGCCATCGATGGTTATTTCCCTGTCCTTGGTTGACCTTGGCATTAAATCATGACCTAGGTGCGAGTTTAAAATGCAACCAGGTCCTTTACTTAACTACATGGCGCACCCACCACTGTCCATCAATTCAGATGGAAGTTAGGGTTTTCATATTGGTTTAATGTGCTTGTTTTGTGTCCATAACCTCATTTGCAAGTTGGTTTGGTGAGAAGACACAGAGCCGAGCTCTAGTCATGGTGAAAGTGTACAACTGGTTCTCACTTATTTATGTAGTCGACATGAGCTGAAGGCTATGCCTTGACCATGGTGGAAGAACGAGTTGTTTATACCTTTGTGTGGCTAGCAAGGGTCGTCGAGCTTTGATTTTGTTTTACTGAGTGCCATCCTTGGTTTTTAGGCAAGCGTTAATAGTAATATGAATTTTTCCTTCTCAAGGTGTTCGTAATATCTTCTTTGAATTCCATGGCGGGCTGTAGAACAGAACTTGCCTTGCCACCATTTCGTCAATCACACTATCTGTATAGGTAAGCATTTTAAAAGAAGTTTTCTACTAATGATTTCATAATGAAATGTTTAGTGGATTTTAAATGCATTTTTGTTGTTTGTTTTGTAGACAGAGGAGGGATAAGGGTGCTTTGGAGGAACCAACCCCTGGCCTTCTCTGCCCTTTCGCCAAGGTGAGGTCCCATTCTTCAATTTTTTTATTTGATTTAACAAAGTGATATTTTTCTGACTGTAATAAAAAAAATTCAAGTTCGAGCATTGGAGAGGGAGGCGACAGGGTCACTTCCTCCCAGGCTTGCATTTCCAAATGCCAGGTAAGGAAAATGTTTCTTAGTTAAGCCTCTATTTTTTTCCTTATCAATATTTCGACCCATACTAACCCCGTCTATGTCGTGGTTGCAAGTCATGTCTGGTAGGGGTTGTGAGGGATCCAAATGGTAGCGACATTGATTAAAAGATAAGTGTTTTAGTTCTCAAATTCATATACGTTTTTTGGTAAACCCTTATTGGGCTTGTTTTGTGCTGACTCTTTAGCCATTGTTACGACACTGTATGCAATGTTTTTGAAATGTACCTTGGCATGGTTTGGGTGCCATAAACTGGTCTTATTCCCATACTATTTATCTTTGGTATTAAAAATTACTGTGGAAGCCATATGGTCTTACAACCACCTTAAATATATATGTGTGTTGTTTAAATTATTAAGGATGTCAACCCTTGGCTGGGTAGATTCAATGACCATTTTTGTTTTATCTCTATATATATTTATATGTTGTTTGTGGCAAAACACCAAGATTCCATCATTGATGGTATTATGGCCGTGAGCAATACTACTTTTGTTTAAAATTGTAAATTGTTGTGATTGTATGATAAACACAATGCATATGTGTGAAACTCTACCAAGGATTTTCCTTTGTGTAGATTAGGGTAGGCACGATGTGGACTTACGACCCTATATTTACTGTGCTTGTTGCACTGAATGATACGACCCATAGGGTCTGTGATTTCTTAAGCAGTAGTTAAATGATATGACCCATACTTGTTTCGTGACTGAGCTTTTGATGCCGTAAATAAAGCTATGATAGCTAGCACAACGTCAACGAAAGTATTAGATTTTATTGGATTTTCTTTTAACTATCCTGCACATGCTTTGTGGATGTTAATAATGCTAATTAGGATCTTCGATCCGTATGTTTTTTTTCACAAAATCTAGAACATATTTTTTAAGTGATTTCATAGTTAAATTATTTTTAATTTGCAATTATATAGTCTCTTAGTTTGATTCAAATCCTTGAGATGGAAAATAAGAACTTAAACATCTTTGATCCAATAGTGTTATTTACTGAACTATCTGCTTTTAAATCCATGATTTATTTTGTTATTGGCTTAGAATTTCATGATTAGTTATGAAATCATTATTCTGCTAGAATATTTTAATTGGAATTCCTATAGTTTGTATAATGTTAATATTATAAATGTAAAATCCTTTCGTATGTGTTGAATTATTGTAACTTTGAAGTGTATTTACTTATTATCCTCGATGTTCCTATCGGGAGAATCATCTGTATTTCATTATACCCCGATGTTCCTATCAGGAGAATTACTAAGAGTCATGAAGAAATTCCATCCATTGTAAGTTGGGTCATTAGAACCCTAATTAATATAATATTAAGTTGTTTGTGTCCTCCTAGAGAATTCAACCCAATCAATTTTAGTGGGCCGACTTGGTGGAGTGAATTTTCAAGTGAACGGAAGAATATAAATAGAAGTGTCTCTCCTCCTTTCTACACACTCAAAGTCACTTGTGTAGCGCATAAGAGAGAGATATGGTTGTAGCTGCAAGGAGGAGAAGAATCAGTCTGTGGTTTTATCTTTTTTTTTTATCATACATATTGCGAAAGCTTTTGCTGGGTTTTTCCTAGGGTTAATCTATGTTGATCTTTTGATATTGTTTCTTTCAGTGATCATTGTCTATATGATTTTGTTATGAAATTGAAATTGAATGCTGATAATATAGCTTAGCATATGGAATCTTAACATGGTATCAGAGCTAACCTGAATAGGACAACTTTCACAAGGTGAAAAAGTCCTCTCTCTCTCCCCAACAAGAAATTAGGTTTTTGGGAAAATTTTGAGTTTTGAAGAACCGATTGCATGGAAAGTTGTGCCCTCCTAGAGTGCATCTTCTGAGCCTAGGATTGAAGTTTTTGGAGGAGCATATCTCCCAAAAATTCAAACCCTAGTTTGACATTGCACCAAAAAATTGCAGAAATCCAGTGAACCAGAAAACTGCTAAAAGCTGCAGTGCTAAATATGGCAAGTCATATTTGAAAGGGCAAAGACTTGAGATCTCTAGAGACCAAGCACACTAGTCAACTCACCTCATTCAAGTGCATATCCTGGTAAGTTCAATTTCTCATTCGTCATAATTTCATTTTTCAGTGATCTCCTGACAAGATGGCCCCAAGCACCAAGCTCGAGGACAAGCTAGAAGGCATAGAGAATTACAGAGCATGGAAATACAGAATTGGTCTCATTCTCAAGGAGAATGATCTTGAGAAATATATCAAGGATGAAGTTGTAGAATCTAAAGAGGCTGAAGCTAAGGAGAAGCATAGAAAGGATCTGATTAGGGAACAAAGAATTATTGTTGATTCCATCAAGGATCACTTGATCTCTCAAGTGTCATCCAAGAAGACTCCGAAAGAAATGTATGATGACCTATCCAAAATGTATGAAGGAAGAAACATCAACAGAAATATGAATCTAAGAGCTCAATTGAAGAGCACCAAGATGAGTCATGGAGAATCCATCCAAGACTACTTCACAAGGGTTTCACAGTTCAAGGAACAACTAGAAGCCATTGGAGACAAACTTAATGAAGATGAATTGGTTATGACTGCTCTCAATGGTCTCACTAGACCCTAGGATTCATTCATCTAGATGATGTGTGCTAGGAAGGAAAGAATGAAGTTTGATGTTGTATGGGAATATTGTATTCAAGAGGATACTAGAGTGGCAAATAGAGAAGCTCTACTGAAGGAGGATGATCAAGCCCTAGCCACCCATACAAAGAGAAGAAGAATTCAACCCAACTTCAAGAAGGGAAACCACAAGGAGTTTCAACCTCCCAGAAGGTTCCAGAGAACAAGAGAAAGTCTCCCCAAAAAAGGACTACTACATCTTTCAATGTTTTCATTGTGACAAGATAGGACACATTGCCAGAAATTGTCCTTTGAAGAGACAAGAATACAAGAAGAGGAACAACAACAACAAAATACATCATGCACATCTAGTTGAATATGAGGATGAAGAAGAAGAAGAGGAAGGACCTCCAAGAAATAAAGGAAGAGAAGAATATGCAGAAGACTATGTACTATTCTCTGCACTCTATGGGTCTATAACACCTGGAGAAGACACTTGGCTTATTGATAGTGGTGCTTCAAAGAACATGACGAGACAAAAGAAAACTCTGTCAAAACTTGAAGAAAAGAACTCTCCTCATAAAATATCTCTAGGAGATGACTATAAATATCCAATAAATGGAATTGGTGAAGCAAGCTACAAGCTTGATTCAGGAAATCCCCTGAAGATTAAGGAAGTCTTATATGTACCAAGTCTAAATAATAATTTACTTTCTATATCATATTTATATAAGAAAGGATTCAGATTTGCATTCATAGATGCACAAGTGCTCATGTGGCCCAAAGGAAAGTCAATTGAAGATGTAGTTGTCATCGATGAAGAAGAAGGAGGCCTGTATAAGCTCAAGGGACATTAAGAAAAAACCCTTGTTCATGAGTCCACTAAGCCTAGTGAACTATGGCATAGACAGCTTGCCCACATCATTTACAAAGCACTACCTCATGTGAACAAAGTAGTGATTGGATTACCAGACTTGAAGATCAACCATGAAGGCATTTGCAAAGGATGTGCGAAAGGGAAGAATATCAAAAATCGATTTCCGAAGAGTGAAACAAAAACTAAAGTTACGTTGGAATTGATTCATTCAGATGTGTGTGGTCAAATTTCCTCCACATATTTGAGTGGTTTTGAGTATTATATTAAATTTATTGATGAATATTCACAAAATACATGGATATAATTCTTGAAAGCAAAGAGCGAGGTGTTTGAGAAATTCAAGGAATTCAAATCCTTGATAGAGAATCTTTTAGACAAGAGAATAAAGACACTCTAATCAGACAATGGCGGAGAGTATACTTCAAAATAGTTTGAAGCCTTTTGCAAAGATGATGGAATCAAGAGGGAACTAACTACTCCCTACAATCCTCAACAAAATGGTGTTGCGGAAAGAAAGAACAGAACCATCATGGAGGCAGTGAAGACAATGATATATGATCAAGATCTTCCAATGCATCTATGGGAAGAAGCAACAAGAACTAGTGTCTATGTACATAATAGAATATATCACAGTGCTCTTGGATTCAAGACTCTAGAAGAGATGTTCACAGGAAAGAAGCATGAGGTAAGTCACCTCAAGATATTTGGTTGTCCAGTATATGTTCATATACCAAAGGAGAAAAGAACCAAGTTGGACCCCTCCAGAAAGAAGGGGATATTTGTTGGATACTGTGAAGTATCCAAGGCATTGAAAATTGACATTCATGGATTCTGTCACATGGAAATAAGTAGAGATGTAACATTCGATGAATAAGCAGCTCTCAAGAGATCCAAAAACTGTCAACATGAAGAATTTTACGAGGAAGATGCACCTCCCAGAAATGTAGAGGCTACATTCCTCCTTGATGATGAAGCACCTAAAGACCATGATATGACAGAACCATAAGAACCCCCTACGATGGAAATATCACGGAAGAGAAATCCAGCTTGGGAAAGAGAAATTATATAAGAATAAGAAAGATATGGAGCTCCTAAAGGCTCCACAAGGATAATCAAGAAGCCCAAGACATTTTCCAACTATGTAGCTTGGATGTGTGATCTTGTGGATAAAAAAACTACAAACTATGAAGAAGTTGTAAAGAAGAAAGTATGGGTAGAAGCAATGATGGAAGAGTACCAGTCAATAATGAAGAATGATGTTTGGGATATAGTTCCCAAACCAGAAGGAAAGAATGTAGTATCCTCCAAATGGATCTACAAAATAAAACATGCAGCTAACGAAAGTACAGAGAAGTACAAGGAAAGATTTGTGGCTAGAGGTTTCTCTCAGAAAGAGGGAATTGATTATGAAGAAACATTTGCACCAATAGCACAATATACTTAGATTAGAGCTATAATGGAACTTGAATCCATGATAAAGTGGGACTTACACGAGATGGATGTGAAGACAGCCTTCCTGAATGGTGTGATTGAAGAAGAAGTATACATAGAACAACCACAAGGATTTGAAGTTGAAGACAGATGAACTCACGTATGCAAGTTGAAAAAGGCCATGTATGGTTTAAAGCAAGCTCCTAGAGCTTGGTATGGAAGGATATATATTTTCTTGATGAGCTTGGACTTTACCAAGAGTAAGTTAGACCCTAACCTTCACTTCAAGGTTATAAAAGATGAACATGTCAAACTATTACTGTATGTGGATGATCTATTTTTGACAGGGGATGCGAAATAGATTGTGGAATGCAAGAAGAAGCTCGCTGAAGAATTTGAAATGAAAGACCTTGGGTTAATGCATTATTTCCTAGGTTTGGAGGTATGGTAGAACTCAAGAGGAATCTTTCTCAATCAGGGAAAGTACGCAGTGGAAATATTGAAAAGATTTGATATGTTGGAATGTAAATCCATGGCCACACCCATGGATACCAACCTAAAGTTGTTGGTTGATGAATCATCAGAATTGGCGGATGTGACTCAATATAGACAGATTATTGGGTCATTGATGTATCTAAAAAATACCAGTCCAGACATTTCTTTTGCTGTGAACACCCTGAGTCAGTATCTAGTTCAACCTAGACGTGTTCACCTGATAGCTGCAAAACATGTGATGCGATATCTTAAAGGGACTATAGACTTTGGTCTATACTATGATAGAAACCATGATTCCATATTTTATGGCTAAACAGATGCAGACTGGGCTAGAAGTGTCTCAAACAGAAGAAGCACATCAAGTGGATGTTATAGTCTAGGGTTTTCTATGATTTCATGCTTTAGTAGGAAACGATCTAGTGTTTTTCTTAGCACGGCTGAAGCAGAATATATAGCAGCTTGCTTTGCTAGTTGTGAAGCCATATGGCTTTGGAAGCTAATGTCAGGTTTATTCAACCTGGATTTGGACACCACCATGATTCTATGTGATAACCAGAGTTGTATTAAGATGACGGATAACCTAGTGTTCCACGATAGGTCGAAGCACATAGAAATTTGATATTTCTACATTCGAGATATGATGCAGAAGGGAGCCATAAAGCTCGAGTATGTGAGTACCGATGAACAAGTTGCTGATGTGTTGACGAAATATCTATCTCGAGTAAAGTTCGAATACTTTCAAGACAAGCTTGGTGTTGTTCAAAAATACCTTCCCTGAAAGGGGGAGCAGTGATGTTTCAACGAGAGTGTATCATCCCTGGACGTTTGTCATAAAGTGATTCGTAGACTTATGTCTCTGGGAAAGAAGAAGGATTGTATCATCCCTGAACATTGTTCTAAAGTGATTCGGTGACTTCGGTCCTCTAGAATGTGGTGGGATTGTATCATCCCTGAACATTGTTATAAAGTGATCCGGTGACTTCAGTCCTCAAGAATGTGGTGGGGTTGTATCATCCTTGGAAATTTGTCCTAAATTGTATCTGGTGGCTTCGGTCCTCGTGAATGTGGTGGGTTTGTATCATCCCTGGACATTTTTCCTAAACTGTATCCGGTGGCTTCAGTCCTCGAGAATGTGGTGGGGTTGTATCATCCCTGGAAATTTTTCCTAAATTGTATCCGGTGGCTTCGGTCCTCGTGAATGTGGTGGGTTTTTATCATCCCTGGACATTTTTCCTAAAATGTATCCGGTGGCTTCAGTCCTCGTGCATGTGGTGGGGTTGTATCATCCTTAGACATTTGTCCTAAACTGTATCTAGTGGCTTCAGTCCTCATGAATGTGGTGGGGTTGTATCATCCCTGGACATTTGTCCTAAATTGTATCTGGTGGCTTCAGTCCTCGTGAATGTGGTGGGGTTGTATCATCCATGGACATTTTTCCTAAACTATATCCGGTGGCTTCGGTCCTCATGAATGTGGTAGGATTGCATCATCCTTGGACTTAGTCCTAAAGTGATAGGGAGTGATTATCCCTTAATTGTATTCGGTAACTTCGGTTGTCGAGAATGTGGTAGGATTGCATCATCCCTGGAATTAAGTCCAAAAGTGATCTGAAGGAATTCGTCTTCGCATTGCGGATTGCAGGTTGTTGCTGATGATGATGACGTTACTGATCGAAAGATTAGAGTATGATGGTGATGATGATAATGTTACTGATCGAAAGATCAGAGTATGAGGATGATGATGATGTTGCTGATCGAAAGATCAGAGTGTGATGAAAATGTTGCTTAGAGAATTGCTGACGATGACGATGATGATCGAAAGGGCAAAGTATTATTGATGATGATGCTACTGATTGATGAAAACTAAAATGTTGATGATGATGTTGCTTTCGTTGAAGTTAAAGATGAAGACTATATGTCAAAGATGTTGAAAAAGATTCCAATGATTTATAGATGTATCACCCTGATGATGTTGAAGATGATCTCTCTCCTTCTCCTGCTGCTATTGTTGATGTTGTTGTAGAATACCCTTCTCGTTAAGGGGGAGTGTTGAATTATTGTAACTTTGAAGTGTATTTACTTATTATCCCCGATGTTCCTACCGGGAGGATCATTTTTATTTCATTAAACCCCGATGTTCCTATCGAAATAATTACTAAGAGTCATGAGGAAATTCCCTCCATTGTAAGTCAGGTCATTAGCACCTTAATTAATATAATATGAAGTTGTTTGTGTCCTCCTAGAGAAGTCATCCCAGTCAATTTTAGTGGGGCCGACTTGGTGGAGTGAATTGTCAAGTGAACGAAAGAATATAAATAAAAGTGAGGCTCTCCTAATTTCTACACACTCACACTCACTTGTGTAGCGCATAAGAGAGAGAGATCGTTGTAGCTGCAAGGAGGAGAAGAATCAGTCTGGGGTTTTATCTTTTATCTTTTGATCATCTATATTGAGGAATCTTTTGCTGGGTTTTTCCACTTAGGGTTTTCCTAGGGTAAATCTGTGTTAATATTGTGATATTGTTTCTTTCAGTGATCCTGTATATATCATTTTGTTATGAAATTGAAATTGAAATCTGATAATCTAGCTTAGCATATGGAATCTTAACAGTATGTACTAAATTATACATATATATACTATATATTAAGAGAAAGGGCTATATCCTAATACTCTATAAGTGCAAGGATTTGGATGATACACTATCTATATATAATTATATGTTGTTATGTAATCCTTATTGTGGTTTAAATTCAATGAATATATTAATACTAGCGTGACTAGAGATCCATTCTACATTTAGTTTCGTAATTACGGAATAAGGGAGAATTTTGGAAATAATTGATAGAAACAAGAAATAGACGGTTCCATTTAGAAATACGTGATACTAATTAGAAATAGATGATTCCAATCCATTTAGGTGCAGAATTCAAATTTCAAATGGAATTAGAATTCTTAATAATAGTTTACACATTAAAAGCCTATAATTCCCTAACGACTTCTAAACATTTTATCATGGCATCATTAGGATAACTGATATAGACTAGGTTCTACATTAATCTTATTCATATATAGAATTCAAAACACATTATACAAACATTTAAAAACATAAATTATGAACCTGGCACCAATGCTGGGAAAAAAAGTGTAGAAGGTGTTCCTCCCAACCAACTCCTAGAGCAACCAAGTTACTTGCTCCAGAACCCCCAATTCTGTTCGCTGAACCACAAGAGAAAAATACTTCAATGCAACATCTATTACATTCACAGATTTAATCCCCATCCAATGCTAGCCTCCTGCTTCTCATGGACAAACTAATATATAGTTTTTTTCCTAGGACTTGGTCATTTATGAGCCTCCTGCTCTTTAGCACTCAACTAGGATTTGTGACCTGATTTTTTGGAAATGATGCCTCCTGCATCTTGAGTTCTCACTCAGTGGCTTCAACCACATGTATTTTCCTCTTGTGGGTCAGCAAACACTCTTTAACAACTATATCCACCTTTGTCCCCCTTCAACATATTTTATTAAATAATTTTTTTATTACAAAATGTTTTATTCTTAACGTTTTTGTCAAAAATAATAAAATAATAGTTAAAGTATATATTTAGTAGAATTAATAATAAAATATTAATTTATGGTGTATTAGAGGGAAACTCTAATGAAGGGGAGATATTTTCTCATGAAGTTTTGGGTACATGGTTTTCATTCTAGTGGCTACCATTCCTTCCTCGAATCCTCAACCACCAATATTTTGACATGTGCATGGATTCCACCACTCATAGGATTCGCTCATTATAGTCTTGTCCACTCAGAAGTGATTCAATCTATTTCAGAAAGAACCTTAACCATGGATACATATGGCCTGCCCTAAACTGCAATCGCCTCAACACATGAAGAAATGCACAAGGCGTCCCTCAATGAGAATTTGTCGCTGCTAAACTAGTTAGATACCTTGACTCTTCCTATCTCATAATTGTGATAGAAGGTATATATACTTAAGGAACGAGCTATGATAAAAAATCTAAATGGACTATGGCTTAGTTGTTGGTGTATTTGTAACTTCGAAAGACATTCTGATGTATATTATCATTGTATGATGTTGTACCCCCATCAGAGATGTGTTTTCCTCCTTTAGGAATGCCATTATTTTGTATGGACCTTGAGGTACAACCTCCGTTGTAAGTAGGGGAAATAGTCCCCAATATAATATATTGTAATGTGCTTTCGGAGTCTCTCTAGGAGAATTCGATCCTGTTGGGGTAAGAGGTCGGCTCCAATAATGTTTTATGTCAGTCACTTGAAGGGTATAAATAGGGAGGTACCCTCCCTCATTTATACAAACTCACACTCACTCAAGTTCACATGAGGAGAGAGAGAGAGAGACAAGGAGGAGAGATAGTTAGTTGTAGAAAACTTCTTCTTATTGGGTTTGTTCATCTTGTGATACAATATTTTTTATGGAACTATTATGAGGAAGTTTTCAAGGATTTATCCTTGATGGTTTCCCCAGTGAAAATATTTATGTCTTGTGTATATGATCTATCTTGTGTATCTTATTGTACTTGTTATTATTTCAGATAAAGATCCTAATCAAGCTAATTAGATTAGAAAAACTAATATGGTATTAGAGCCTCTCTAAAAGATGAAACTATGCAACAATGAAAACTAGGGCTTCCTAGTTCAAGATCTTAGTTCCACATATCATCAAGAAAAGACGGCTACGATAACTCTCCCTAGAGGGGTGCATCTTTTGGTGGAAGAAAAATCATATTTGAAGACATTTCATTTTTTACCCTGACACTAGTATCGAGAGAATCTATGGCACCAAGTTTTGGAGGCTTCCCACCTTAGTCTTCAAAAAATGACCTTGCTAAAAAAATTGCCTCAAGGAGGCACATATTTCTATCCAAACAGAATCCCCACAATCCAAGTTTGGAAAATTAAGGTTTTTATGAAAAACCCTAGGTCAACCAACTCTAGAACTAGGTTGGACACCTCAAATCAGTAGGATCTGAATCTTTTCTATTTCCATTTGAGTTTCTCATTTGAAAATATGACTCACCATACTCATCTTGAGGACAAGCTTGGAGGAGTTGATAACTTCCGAGCATGGGAGTATGAAATCTCCCTAATCCTTGAAGAAAATAATATGGATCAATACATCAGTGAAGAAGTTCCATATCCAAAGGGAGATGAGACTAAAGATACTCATAAGAAGAACTTGTAAGTCCAAGAGAATCATTGCATATTTTATTAAGGATCATCTCATCCCCCATGTGTCATCCTTCAAGACACTGAAGGAAGTATTTGATGCTTTGACAAAGATATTTGAAGAAAATAACATTAATCAAAATATGACATTGAGGAACCAACCGAATAATGTGAATATATGGAACTCAAAGACTATACAATCCTACTTCAAAAGGGTTGCTCAAATCAAGGAACACCTTGAAGCAGTTGAAGAGAATGTAGAAGAAGGAGATATTGTGCTATCTACCTTGAATGGCCTCCCAAGATCAGGGGTTTAATTAATTCAAGGGATATATGTAAGAAGGAAGATGATTTCTTTCAGTCGACTTTGAGAACAATGCACACAAGAAGAAGCTCGATTCATAACAAGAGAAGAGAATATGGGATCAATTGAATATCAAGCTCTCACATCCCACACTGAAAATAACTACAAGAAGAAGGATAACCACCATCACAAGAAGAAGAAGGAAAAGAAACAAAAGAAGTTCAGAAAATATCCTTCCAACATTTGATGCTACACTTGTGATGAAAAGGGACACTTTGCAAGAGTCTGTCCCAACAAAAAGAAGAGACATCATGCTCACACCACCGAAGATGATGAACCAACAAACAAAATATTTAGAAGATAGAAGGATGATTCAAATGAAGAGTATGTTCTAATCCTAGCACTCACGAGCACTATCTTACATGGAAGCAATGATTGGATTGTGGATAGCAGGGCATCTAAGAACATGACAAGATACAAAGAATCATTCATCAATATGTCTGAACATGAGTCACCTCACAAGGTGAGACTTGGGGATGATTATCAATACCCCATAAAATCAAGTGGAGAAGCTTCATACAAGATAGACTCCAAAAATATTTAAATATGAAGGATGTGCTATATGTTCCAGGATTGAAGAAGAATATTTTGTCCATCTCTCCACTAGATGTAAAGGGAATGAGATTTTCATTTGTTGATGGCTAAGTTCTAATGTGTCCTAAATGAAAGACAATAGATGATGGAATAGTGATTGGAGAACAATACGGAGGCTTGTACAAACTAAAGGGACAACCTAAACAAGCATTTGTTCACGAGTCAATAGAACCGAGTGAACTATGGCACCGAAGGATTGCGCATGTGCATTACATAGCACTACTGATTAGAAGAAAAGTAGTTTTAGGATTTCCAGAAATATAGGAAAATCATGAAGGAATTTGAAAAGGATGTGTACAAGGAAATAATGCAAAGAAGACATTTCCCAACAGTAAAAGTAAAGCTAAAGGAACAATAAAGATAGTACATTCAGAAGTATGTGGGCCCATGTATTCCATCTCATTAAGTGGGTATGTGTACTATGTTTCCTTTATATATGATTTATCACGTAAGACTTGGATATATTTCTTGAAAGGGAAAAATGAAGTATTTAGTAAGTTCAAGGAATTCAAAGGCTTGGTCGATAACCACATTGAAAGGAAGATCAAGACTCTGCGGTCAAATAATGACGGAGAATTCACCTCGAAATAATTCAATGAACTTTGCAAAGAGTTTGGGATTAAGAGGGAGTTGAGCACTCCATACAATCTTCAAATGAATGGCGTTGTGGAACGAAAGAACCGAACCGTAATGGAAGCAGAGAGAGAAATTCTACATGATCAAGATATTCCAATGTACCTTTGGGAAGAAGCATCAAGTACAACTATATATATACAATACCATACTCCTCATTGAGTACTTAAAAACAAGACTCCTAAAGAGGATTTCTCAAGAGGGAAACCATAAGTCAACCATATCAGAATATTTGGCTACCTAGTGTGCATACATATCCCAAAGGAGAAGAGGACCAATATCAATCCTTTGTGAGGAAGGGAATATTCCTAGGATATAATGATACATCAAAGTCCTACCGAATATACTTCCCAGGATTCAAGAATATCGATGTGAGTAGATATGTAACCTTTGACGAACAATCGACATACTCTAGATGCAGGAAGATACCTATTGAAGAGGTCGAGGAAACTGAAGGAATGAGAGTCCATGGTACATAAATTGAAGAATCAATTCCAGAAGACCATGAATATCATGACATGGAAGAACCACAAGATCCCATAGAGACAATTTGTTGGTTTATCCAACAATATTGATAGGGGGGGGGGTGAATCAGTATTTCCTTCTTTTTAGTTTATTAAAAAAATTAGTACAAGATAAACAATGAATCAAACAAATTAGGACACATAATTTTATCATGGAAACCTCAAAGAGAAAACCAAAAAATCAAACTCATTAATAAGATGATTTTTACAATTTTTTTTTTTTCTGCTACTATAGAAAGGATGCACTAACACCCTGTCTTTTGGCTTCTCCAACAGACAAGGATGCACCAACACCCTCTATTTTTCTACCTGCACCAACACATAAGAATGTTACATCACCCCTGTACTCCAACCACTATTAGAAGGAGGATAAAACCTCCCTGCATTATTGCAACTTGCCATAGCACTACCCTACCTCCCTAATTTTATCTTTTTCTTGAATTCTATTATTGATTATTTTTCACTTCATTGGTCTTTGTCTTCTCTTGTTGTTACATTGATCTAGATTGCTGAGACATCTTTCTTCCACTTCGAAATTCTGTTTAAATACTCTTTCATTGTGTTTTTGAACCATTGTGTATTTTCATCATTGTGTCCCTTGATTAAAACCTTTTCACAAATGCATCTCTTCATTATGGAGATGTGCATTTTCATGAACTGGTGCAAAACATCCTAAAACCTTATTTTGGAAAACCTATAACTTTGTCTTCAAGCACCTTTTAGGAGAAATAAGACCATGGTAAAATGTACACATCAAAAAGATACATCCTGATGGTCTCATATTATTTTTATTAGTTTCCTACAAAATATGGGAAGAATTTTACTATGGAAAATTAGACCAATTTTTCAATACTTAGTCAATTTTCAGCAAATTTCCCAAAACAACCTAAAACCTCATTTTGGCAGACTTGTAACTTTTTATTCAAGCGCATTTTAGGGGAACTGATACCATGGTAATATGCACACATCCACTAGCTAAAACATGATGGCCTCATATAATTTTTATCAGTATCCTACAAAATATGGAGGACATCTTACTGAGGCCACTTTGGCATATTTACTAGAGCTAAAACAATGCAAATCGTGCTAGAAAACACTTTTGGAAGACTAATAAATTTATCTTCATAGATTGTCTTGACAAAAAAATCATATGGTTATGTCACATCCCCACCCTTCTACCGGCGAGAGGACCCGACTATAATGTTGACAATCCGGGCAACTAAGCCCCATGAACGTAAAATAAAATGCATTGGAAATAAACATACACAGATGCATAAATTACTATCAAACAGCGGAAGCATTTTCATTTCATTCAACACATTAACATGTTCATCATATTTATAAATTAAACACAGTTGCAAGGATTTAAACACAAGAGATACTTATCTTTAACAGAAGCTTGTCCCGCAACCAGCTACGTCGCTGCAACGTTCCACCCAACCATAGGTCAGTGTGCTCATCAATCACTCAGCAACACCACCACCCCCAAGCTGGGAATGATTCCTCAAGGGGTAAGGGGAAACTAGCAGACTCACACATATCCAAGGACGCACAAAACTCAGCCAAGCCAACACAGTTGGGTTTATCAGGCTAACAAGGAGCTAGAAATGTTGGCTTCTAAGCTAGTGAGCTCAATCCAAGAGCTATGGACACCTACACCAGAACTAGCCTGACTTCGAAGAAATACACACACACCCAACACAAGGAAGCATCCCCTTCTCTGCTATGCAGTCCCTCGAGCCATGCCTTGCATTCCAATGTTATTCAGGGGGTGCAGAGAAGAAAGTTGGCCCTTTAGCTCTATCTGTGAGGCTCCTACACACACTAGGTTTATCAAGTAGGCTCAAACCCCATTTCCACTCCAAAAAAAGTTCAACCAAAACAACAGAGGCGTACACAACAATCTCCAGATCTAGGATTGATGAAATTTGACTTGGGAGCCAAAAATGACTTTGTCGATGGGTAAAACAACCCCCTTAGCAGCAATTTGAATTCCAGATTCGTTTATGGCCCTAATGTAGCCAAAACGAACTCAATCGACACCCAAATTCATGGCTTTGTTTCCCCCATTGGCTGTACAACTCTAAATATGAAATTCCCCAACCGTGGAGAGGTGGGAACAACACAAAAAAATGCCCAGGAGTAATCCCAACCACTGAACATTAACAAAAACACTTCCCAACCCTTGGAAAAATGAATAACATGATATAGAACATGAACGGTGAATTCCAGGAGCTCCAAAATTGTGGGGAAGACCAAAAACGTGAATGATTTCACACACAACAAGTTCTGGATGCCTGAGAGAGCTCACGTGAAGGAAAAATGGTGAGGAAAACAACAAAACATGAAAATAGGGTAGATTGGCCCACATTTTTGGGTTTTTTCTTGCCTAAGGAGTCAAAACGTGTTTCCCAAAAACTGATGGCTTCTCCAATTCGAATTTGGGTTGTCATACCTTGCCCATCCCATGCAATAACCAACCCAACCAATTTCTGGCAGTAATAAATGATTGGGTGAATTAGACAAGAAAGGTAGTTGAAAATTTGATGGGTTCTCCCTCATACATTTGGATTTTCCCCATTGGCCCCAAGGGTTTGAATATCCCCCCCCTGCCTATCCTTAGTAAATCGTGCCCCTTCTCATTTTTTTCGCATTGACATATCTGGTTGTGGGTATTTTAATTAAAATGCATATTTACATGATGCCAAAATTATAATGTGTCGGCTATTACGAAATATCTTTGGCAACAATTTTAATCGCCGAGAAATAAAACGTTGAATCGATGGTGGGGATTTTTCCTTTAGCTCCACACCATGATTAATTACAATATATACATCATATACATTTAATGCAAACAGGGTCAAAATCGGGGTGTTACATTCCCCTCCCCCTTCAATAGCACTGTCTTCAGTGCTTTACAAAATTGAACAAAATGCTACACTGGCATCGCCTTTGTGTTTTGCAGAATTGAACAAAACTGGATGTGCCAATTGCATGGCATCCTCTAGCTCCCATGTAGCCTCTTCAGGGTTGTAGTGCTCCCATTGCACCTTTACCTTCCCTATGGCTCGGTTCCGGAGCATTGTGACCTTCCTATCGAGGATGCGCATTGGCTCGATTTGGAAATCTCCCTCGGGTTCCACCTGAATCACATCCCAATTTATCACATGGTTAGGATCATGTATATATTTCTTAAGCAAAGAAACATGAAAAACATTATGAGCTCTAGTGCTAGCAGGAAATGCAAGTCTATATGTAACTAGCCCTATTCTTTCAAGCACTTCAAATGACCCACAATATCTAGGTGACAGCTTGGCACAACTTCCAAGATTCAAGGAACTCTTCTTTTCCCTCAATCTGAGGTAAACATGATCCCCAACACTGAACTCTCTGTTCACCCTATGCTTATCTGCATATCTTTTATGTCTGTCCTGAGCTACTTTCATATTTTGCCTGATATTTACAACCTCTTGCTCCATTTCTTTGAGCAATTTTAGCCCCAGAAAAACCATGTTCACTGGATTATCCCATGTCACTGGTGTCCTACACCTTTTTCCATACAAAGCTTCATATGGACTCATCCCCAAGGATGTTTCCTATCCATTATTATAAGCAAACTCTACCAAGTGTAAGTAATCTTCCCACTTGGTTGGTTTGTCCATCACATACATGCAAAGCATGTCTTCAAGAACTTGATTCACCCTCTTTGTCTACCCATTAGTCTGAGGATGGTACGCAGTGTTGAAATTCAAATTGGTACCCAAATCTGCAAACAACCCCTTCAAAAAATTGGAAGTGAACTTGACATCTCTATCAAAGATTATTGCCTTAGGCAATCCATGCAATTTGAAAATCTCATTCATGAATATCTTTGCAATGTAATCAGTCTTATGCGTAGACTTAACTAGTATAAATTGTGTTTCCTTTGTCAACTTTTCCACCACAACCATGATGGAATCATGTTGTCTCCAAGTCATTGGCAATCCTGTAATAAAATCCATGGAAATAACTTCCCATTTCCATTCTGGAACTAGAAAAGGCTACAACAAACTTGCTGGGTGTTGATGTTCAACCTTCACTTGTTGACATTTCATGCACCTTGAAATATATTCATCCATGTCCTTTTTCAGTCATGGCCAAAAATATTGCTTTCTAGCTGTACCAATTGTTTTCTGATATCCTGGGTGACCAAAATATGGAGCTTGGTGGATCTCATCCATAACCATTCTCCTCAAATCTACTACATCCAGAATATAGACTCTGCCTTTATAAGTAAGAAGTCCATCTTCTTCCAATTTATATCCCTCCTATCTCTTCTCAAGACTTTGCTGCTGCAATTTGTCTTTTACCTGCTCATACAACTCATCTTCAGCAACATGATTAACAATCTGCTGCGTCAACTCCGCGTGCAAAATACTAATGGTTTCCACATGCATTTCCTGCACCTTCCTACTGAGTGCATCAACTACCTTATTCTCTTTTCCTTTTATGTGCTTGATTTTGAAATAAAACTCACATAAAAAATCCAACCGTCTAGATTTCCTAGTGTTTAGAGTAGGTTGATCGAACAAATACTTTAGAACACAATGGTCTATCCTTAGTTCAAATATTCTACCCATCAAGTAATGCCTCCACATCTTGAGAGCATGTACTATGGCTGCAAGCTCCAGATCATGAGTGGCATAGTTCTTCTCATGATCCTTCAGCTTTCTTGACTCATAACAGATCACGTGGTTGTCTTGCATAAGGAGTACTCCAAGTCCTTAACCACATGCAATAGTACACACCACAAAATATTTTTCTGGATGTGCAATCTTCAATACTGGTGCACTTGTGAGAATATTCTTCAACTGCTGGAAGCTTTCTTCACACCTCGGTGTCCATCCAAACTTTATTCCCTTCTTTTGAAAAGAAGTGACTGGATGTGCAACCTTGGAGTATCCTTCAATGAATCTCATGTAGTATCCTGCAAGTCCCATAAAAGATTTTACATTTGTCACATTTCTCGGAGTAGGCCAATTCATAATGGCCTCAATCTTCTCAAGATCTACAGATATGCCCTCATCTGATATAATGTCACCCAAATAATGAATCCTATCTCTGTAAAAGTCACACTTACTCAACTCTGCATACAATTGATGCTCCTTGAGCAATTGTAATGTCAATCTCAGATGTTCTTCATGCTCTTCCTCATTCTTAGAATAGGTAAGAATGTCATCAAGGAAAACAAGAACAAACTTGTCCAAATACCTGCTGAAGACACTATTCATAAGGCACATAAATGTAGCTGGTGCATTTGTGAGACCAAATGGTACCACTACAAACTCATAATGTCCATACCTTGTCATGAAGGTTGTCTTATGAATGTCTTCATCCTTGATTCTCACTTGGTGGTAACCAGACCTCAAGTCAATCTTGGAAAATACATTTGCTCGTCTCATTTGATCAAATAGGTCATCAATCCTAGGCAAAGTGTATTTGTTTTTCACCGTGACTTTGTGTAGCTATCTGTAATCAATACACAACCTAAGTGTATCGTATTTATTTTTTACAAACAGAACTGGTGCTCTCCAAGGAGACACGCTCGACTTGATATACTTCTCCAACAACTCTTGCAATTACATCTTCAGCTCTAGCATTTCTGGTGTGCTCATCTTGTAGGGTGTCTTGGACACTGGTGCTGCTCTGAGCACAAGTTCAATTGTGAAATCACCTTTGGAATGCCTTTCACAACTCTTGGGTTCCCTTGTTCATCCATGCATTCAAAAGTCTTATTATAAAAATCAAGCTTTACCCTATGAGCTTCTAATCAATTCATTCCAATGAGGACATCATAGGAACCAAGTGGTAGAACATTCAAATCTACACAAGTGACCAATTCACTCATAACCAGTAGACATTTCTCTACCACTTCACTAACCTTCCTCTTAGTTCCAGTGGCTAGCTGAACTAACCAATATTTCCTATGCTTTACTTTCTTAAAAGAACAAATATCCACTACTCTAGGGGTAATGTAACTGTGAGTAGAACCAGGGTCAATCAAAATAGAAATAGATTGCTCAACAATCTTACCTACAACTTCAACCACAGTTGATTGGTGATCTACCTGGTGGTCCTCCAGTGCTGCATAAATCCTAGGGATGGCTCTTTCTACTTGACCCAATGTTTCTGCCTCTTGAATGTTGTAAGTTGGCCTTGCATTCTCATTCTCAAGTGGACAATTCTTGCGCATGTGGGTTCCTCCACATTTCCAACATTGGAGTGGTCCTCTATTCTATTGTGGTTCTCCGGGATTTTCTCCCACTACTCTATCTGGATGCTTCTCAACTTGGGACTACTACTTCTGTTGATTCCTGAAGTTAGAAATTTTAAAACCTTTCTTTCTTTGGTCAGACTTCTCGTTCTTCTTGTCCTTCCATGTCTTCTGATAATCAGGTTTTCCTTTTCTTTGCTCATAGCAATACTTAGCCTTTCTTATCACTTCTTCAAGAGTTCTAGGTTCATAAAACACAATCCTATCCTTGTAATACTGAGGTAATCCACTCAGGAAATGTTGGATCTTCACTTTTTCATCTTTGATGTACCTGACATACCTCAAAATTTCCAAGAACTTATTTGCATATTCTTCCATGTTCTGCTATCCCAATCTTAGCTCATGGAACTCTTTAATCTTATCATTGTAGTACCTGTAGGAAAGGTACTTCTGCTTGAAGAACTTCTGGAACTGCTTCCATGCAATCTTTATTTCATTGATCTTCTTTACCTTTTTGAAGTGCTCCCACCATATGGATGCTCTTCCATTCAAATTGACGATGGATACTCTAGCCTTCATATTTTCGAAATAGTCTTGGACTTGGAAATATTTCCTCATCCCAAGAAGCCAAGCTTCAGCTTCTTGTCCATTCTTTATCTCACCATTAAAGGTAGGAGGCCTTGCCTTCTTAAATTCATCACATGAATGGTTCTTGTAATGCCTCTTCCTCTCATCCCCGTGAGATGAAGAGCTTGAACTGTCAGTGGATCCTTTAGAGTCAGATGACTCACTAGGATATCTCTTCCTTCTTCATGTACTGCTCTTACTACCTTCCGGTCTTAATGTCTGGTCCCAAGAGTTCATCCGTATCTAAATATCTGTCAGACTTTGCAGCATGGCTACATTCATCTAATTCTGCTCTTCCCAAGCCTTAACCAATCTTTCATTATCTGGCCTCTAACTTTGCATCTCCACCCTTAGGCTTCTCATGGTGGCTGCAAAATCTGGGGGAAGTCTCTTGAAATCTCCTCTCATTAGACTCTGTCTCAACATTTCCAGCTCGGATGTTTTCACCCATAACATCTTCCTCTTGTTCATAGGGATCGTACGCATCATTCATGTTGTAGGTTCTCATGGCTGAACCAAAATCCAAATTTACCGATATGCACTATGTGAATTATTTCCCTCTTAAAGGTGACTATAACTCTGCAAATTGTGTTAATAAACACGATTGTTAGCTGCAAAACATTCACATGAATTATACATTACTTACCTTCACTTGTAAATATCATACATTGACAACTTTTTCAAATCATAGAATTTTCTTTTCACAAGAATGACTGTCTGAAGGGGACGATGGGGGTCAAGGGGGATTGCCCCCTTGTGGATTCCCTATGCCACTGCAGGGAGGGTCTCATTTTTTTTTTTGTAAATACATCAATTTTGCGCAATCTGGTTCATAAACAGGCTTCCATTTTTCACCCTTTGGGCCCCTAAAATCCCACTGAAAAACCCTGCTAAATTTCTCTGTTTCGGAAAAAATTTCAAATTTTTCACCCGCTGCATTGAAAATATTTTTGAATTTCACTTGCTACAGCGGCTCGATATTCATCTTCCATCCGTCGTAGCAGCTCCATCTTCATTTCTAACCCGCCACTATGTCGGCTCAATCAACATCTTCCATCTGCTACCGTGTAGCGACTTGATCTTTCTTTCTCCTCCACCGTGTAGAGGCTCCTTCTTCCTTTTCTCTCTGTCGTTGTGACTCGTTCTTCAACTTTTTGCCGCCACACATCGGCTCAATCTTCAAATTCCTTCTGTCGTGCATCAGCTTGAACTTCATATTCCACCAGTCGTCGTTGCTGCTCAAACTCTAACTTTCGTCCGCCATAGTGGATCAATCATCAACTTTCTTCTGTCGTCATTGCGGTTCGAAGTTTGGTTTCCAGCTGTTTCATCGACTTGGACTTAGGATTTCACTCGCCGACTCCATACTTAGAAAAAATTTCAAATTTTCTTTTTGTCGACTTGCCTCTCCCGATTCTCGTCGGCTCCACTCACCTAATGTTAATTGGCTCAAACCCAAATTTCAATCTGTCGTTGTGGCTTGAACTTAAACTTCCACCCACCGTCGTTGGAAGAAACCCATCGAAGTCTCTGCTGTTGCGAAAAGATCTTCGACTTCCATCTGCTGTAGCGGCTCTGACTTCACTTCCTCACCAACATATCAGCTCTTTTCTTAAGTTTCATCCGCTACGCTGGCAATGAGGAAATAACATAGCCATTATTGCGGCTCTCCTTCAGCCACCCCAATCGCTTCAGTGGCTCATCTAGGGATTTCTCAACCGCCTAAAGGGGTTTTCATACTCATAAAAATTCTCAATTTTTTTTTCTATGTCTACTGCTATGGCTGAACACCCATAGAGGTTGATTTCTAGCCTCTGATAACTTCTCTTCATGGCCCATCGAGGCCCAAATCTGCAACCAAATAGCTCTGATACCAATCTATCACGTCCTCACCCTTCTACCAGCGAGAGGATGTGACTATAATGATGACAATCCGGGAACTAAGCCCCATGAACGTAAAATAAAATGCATTGGAAATAAAAATACACAGATGTATAAATTACTATCAAACAACATAGTCATTTTCATTTCGTTCAACACATTAACATGTTCATCATATTTATAAATTAAACACAGCTGCAAGGATTTAAACACAAGAGATACTTATCTTTAACAGAATCTTGTCCTGCAACCAGCTACATCATTGCAACGTTCCACCCAACCATAGGCCAGTGTGCTCATCAATCACTCAGCAACAACCCCACCCCCGAGCTGGGCATGATTTCTCGAGTAAGGGGAAACTAGTAGACTCACATGTAGCCAAGGATACACAAAACTCAGCCAAGCCAACACAGTAAGGTTTATCAGGCCAACAGGGAGCTGGAAAGGTTGGATGCTAAGCTAGTGAGCTCAATACAAGAGCTATGGACACCTGCACTAGAACTATCCTAACTTCTAAGACATCCACACACACCCAACACAAGGAAGGATCCCCTTCTCTTCTATGAAGTCCCTCATGCCATGCCTTCCATTCCGATGCTATTCATGGGGTGCAGAGAAGAAATTCATCCCTCTAGCTCTGTCTGTGAGGATCCTACACACACTAGGTTTATCAAGTAGGCTTAGACCCCATTTCCACTCCAAAAATAGTTCAACCAAAACAGCAGAAGCATACACAACAACTTCCAGATCTGGGATTGATGAAAATCGACTTGGGAGCCAAAAACAAATTTTTCGATGGGTAAAACAACCCCCTTAGCAGCAATTCGAATTCCATATTTGTTTATGGCCCTAATGTGGCCAAAACCAACTCAATCAACACCAAAATTCGTGGCTCTGTTTCCCCCATTGGCTGTACAACTCTGAACACAAAATTCCCCAACCGTGGAGAGGTGGAAACAACATAAAAAAAACGCCTAGGAGTGATCCCAACCACTGCACATTAACAAAAACACTTCCAAACCCTTGGGAAAATGAAGAACACAATAGAAAACATGAATTATGAATTCCAGGAGCTCCAAAATCATGGGGAAGACAAAAAACGTGAATGATTTCACACACAACAAGTTCTGGATGCCTGAGAGAGTTCACGTGAAGGAAAAATGGTGAGGAAAACAACAAAACATGAAAACATGGTAGATTGGCCCACGTTTTTGGGTTTTTTCTTGCCCAAGGAGTCAAAACATCTTTCCCAAAAACTGATGGCTTCTCCAATTCGAATTTGGGTTGTCATACCTTTCCCATTCCATGCAATAACCAACCCAACCAATTTCTGGCAGTAATAAATGATTGGGTGAATGAGACAAGAAAGGTAGTTGAAAATTTGATGGGTTATCCCTCTGACATAATTTGGATTTTCCCCATTGGCCCCAAGGGTTTGAATATCCCCCCCCCCTCCCCCCCTTATCCTTAGGAAATCATGCCCCTTCTCATTATTGTTGCATTGACATAGCTGGTTGTGGGTATTTTAATTAAAATGCATATTTACATGATGCCAAAATTATAATGTGCCGGCTAGCATGAAATACCTTCGGCAATGATTTTAATCACTGGGACATAAAATGTTGAATTGATGGTGGGGCTTTTGCCTTTAACTCCACACCATGATTAATTACAATATATACATCATATACATTTAATGCAAATGAGGTCAAAACCGGGGTGTTACAGGTTAGATGCACAAGACAACAATATATATGTCTATATCCTCATAATCATTTAATTCATCAAATACAAAAGATGGCATGTATTTTACAGAGGCACCTTAGGCAGATTAAGAAGAATTTATACTTAGTAAAATTTTCAGAGTTTCATCAAGAGTTTCGACAAGTTACCATACTTTTACAAAATGATGCCAAATTGTAACAATCACTTCATGAGAGGACTAGAACACCATCATATGAATTTTCAACCTCATCACACATGACACATTCCATGTCATCACTTCCTTTGTTATTATTTTGTCATTAATGAACTCCGATTTTCCTATACTTTGCCAATTTTCAGAGTTTCAACAAGAGTTTTAGCAAGTTGCCATATTTTTACAGAATTGTGTCAAATTGTAAAAATGACTT
Organism: Pseudotsuga menziesii; assembly: GCA_001517045.1. Lineage (NCBI taxonomy): Eukaryota > Viridiplantae > Streptophyta > Pinopsida > Pinales > Pinaceae > Pseudotsuga > Pseudotsuga menziesii. The sequence continues at coordinate 180,327 of LPNX010535056.1, read as the reverse complement.
CATGGGAGAACTAGAAAATCATCATATGACTTTTCAACCTCATCACACCTTTCACATCATCATACATGTCATGTCATTTCGTTTTTCATTAATGAACTCCTTTGACATCAATGGAAACCATACTCAACATCCTCCCCCTTTGGCGTTGATGGCAACAACTCTTCGATTTTCTCCCCCTTTGACATTAATGAAAAAGGTATCTTTTTGACATCTCCCCCTGTCAACATGTCTCCCCCTAACATAATGCATTTTTCTTCTTCTATATCTATTGTAGGGATATTACTCCCAAATTTTGTCTAGGATGCTCAAATGCTTCTTTTTGTAGCAGCTTAGTGAAGATACCAACTATCTGTTCCCTTGTATCAATGTATCCTAGTTTCACCACCTTTTGTGATACTAGATCCCTCAAAAAGTGATATTTTATAGGGGTGTACTTTGTCTTGGAGTGCATAACAATTTTTTTGATATGTTTATGGCACTGGTATTGTCACAATTTATCACTATTGGATGCTCATACTTTACAAGTCTTCCAATGTATGTTTCATCTAAATGACTTAAGTGCATCATGATGCAACAACAATGTATTCTGATTTTGTTGTAGATAGTGCAGTGGAGGATTGTTTATTGCTTAGCCATGATACCAAACAATCTACCAAGTAGAATGCTGCTCCACTGGTACTCTTTCGGTCATCAACACTTCCTGACCAATCTGCATCAGTGAAATCTTTTAAAGTGAATTCTTGACCTCTTGGGTATCATTAACCATACTCCATAATACCTTTCAAATATATGATAATTCTTTTCACTGCTATCACATGTGTTTCTTTGGGAGATGATTGGAATTTAGCAACCAATCCTACAACTTGCATCACATATGGTCTTGTAGCTGTCACATATAATAGGATTCCTATCCTAGATCTATACATGCTATGATCTACTTCCAAAGACTCTTCATCCTTTCTTAACTTACAACTAGTGGCCATATGAGTACTAATAGTCTAGGAGTCTTCCATCTTAAACTTCTTAAGCATGTATTTAATGTATGTGGTTTGAGAAATGAAGATCCATTTGTTTGATTGAGAAACTTGTAATCCCAAGAAGAATGTAAATTCACCCAACATATACATGTCAAAATTCTTTCTTCATATATGAGGAAAAGTTTACACTCATGATTTTGTTGATGTATTTGTAACTTCAGAATAGATTCTAATGTATATTATCATTGTATGTTGTTGTACCCCCATTGGGGATATGTGTTACCCCTTTACAGGATGTCTAAATTGTGTCTAGAACTTGAGGTACAACCTCCATTGTAAGTCAAGGGAATAGTCCCTCATGTAACATCATGTAATATGTACTTGTCTAGGAAAAGTGGGCCCTACGTGAGAAGAGTCTTATGTTTGGTTAGTGACTTGAAAGGGTATAAATAGGGAGGTTCTATTCCTCATTTATACACAACTCACACTCTCAAGTTTGCATGAGAGAGAGACTGTCAGAGGAGGAAAGATAGATAGCTGTTGAATACTTCTTATTACTGCTTTTGATCATATTACTATTCCGAGGAAGTTTGCGGGGTTTTCTCCTTTATGGTTTCCCAGGTGAAAATATTTGTGTCTCGTGTATCTTTTATATCTTATGCATCTTGTTGTACTTGTTATTCTTTTAGATAAAGATCCTAGATAATCTAATCATATCTTAAGAAAAACAAACATGGTATCAGAGCCTCTCTGAAATAAGGCACTGTGCAGGTGTGGGAACTAGGTATTCCTAGTTGAAGGTGTTCTCTCCACAGTTCATCAAGTAAACAGGGCTAGGATACATTTCCTCAGTAGGGCACATCTTTTGGTGGAGAAAGTTTTTGAATAAGAGAAGTTTCATTTTTCATCCTGTCACTAGTGTCGGGAGGAACTAGGGTATCAAGTCAGAGGCTTCCCACCTCAGTTTTCAGAAAGTGACCTCAATAAGCAACTCGCCTCAAGGAGGTGCATCTTTCTTTGAAAACAAAATTCCCAAACTCCAAGTGTGGAAAATTAGGGTTTCCCTAACAAACCCTAGGTCATCCTGCTCCAAAACCTGGTTGGACACCTCAAATGGTAAGATCCAAATCCTTACTATTTCCATTTGAGGTTCTCATTTTGAAAATATGACTCACCATACTCAGCTTGAGGACAAGCTTGGAGGGATTGATAAATTATGGGCATGGAAGTACATAATCTCTCTGATCCTTGAAGAGAATGACTTAGATCAGTTCATCACTAAAGAAGTTCCAGAACCAGAGGGAGACGAGGCTAAGGATTCCCATAAGAGAAGCATGGCTAAGGCTACTCATAAGAGAAGCGTGAGAGAAGCATGGCTAAGGCTAAGAGAATCATTGCAGATTCTATTAAGGATCACCTCATCCCCCTTGTGTCTGCATTCAATACACCGAAGGAAGTATATGATGCTTTGACAAAGATGTTCGAAGGGAAGAACATCAATCGGAAGATGACTTTGAGGAACCGGATGAAGAATGTGAAGATACAGAACTTCGAGACTATACAGTCTTACTTCACAAGGGTTTCTCAAATAAAACAACAACTTGAATCAATTGAAGAGAATGTCGAAGAAGGAGAAATTATAATGACTACCTTGAATGGTATCCTTAGATCATGGGACTCATTCATTTAAGGGATTTGTGCCAGAAGGAAGACGATCTCTTTCAACAGACTTCAAGAAGAATGTGCACAATAAGAAGGATAACTTTAATCACAACAAGAAGAAGGACAAAAAACCAAAGAATACCAAAAGAGATATGTCAAATGTTCGATGTTATACTTGTGATGAAAAGGGACACTTGGAAAGAGATTGTCCCATCCAAAAAAGGAGACATCATGCTCATATTTATGAAGATGATGAACCAACAAACAAAATATTCAAACGATAGAAGGATGATTTAGATGAAGAGCATATGCTAATCTCAACACTTACTAGCACTATCACACATGAAAGAAATGATTGGATCATGAATAGTGGAGCTTCCAAACACATGACGTGATACAAGGAATCATCTGTCAACATGTCTGAACATGAATCACCTCACAAGGTAAAACTTGGGGATGATGATCAATACTCCATAAAAGGGAGTGGTGAAGCTTCATACATTATTGACTCCGAGAAATCATTAAATATGAAGGATGTGCTATATGTCCTAGGATTGAAGAAGAATCTCCTCTCCATATCTGCACTATATGCAAAGGGAATTAGGGAAGAATTTGTTGATGGCTAAGTTCTAATGTGGCCCAGAGGAAAGACAATAGAGGATGCAACAATGCTTGGAGAAGAAGACAAAGGCTTATACAAGTTGAAGGGACAACCTGAACAAGCATTGGTTCATGAGTCGATTGAACCAAATGAAATATGGCACATAATGCTTGCATATGTGAACTACAGAGCACTACCGATGGGAAGCAAAGCAGTCTTAGGATTGCCAGAGATCCAGGAAAAGCATGAAGGAATTTGCAAAGGATGTGAAAAAGGAAAGAATTCAAAGAAGACATTTCCCAACAATGAGACCAAGGATAAAGGAATATTAGAGATAGTACATTCGGATGTATGTGGACCCATGTCTTCTAGATCGTTAAGCGGGTATGTGTACTATGTTTCCTTTATAGATGATTTCTCACGTAATACTTGGATATATTTCTTAAAAGATAAAAGTGAAGTTTTCAACAAGTTCAAGGAATATAAATTCTTGGTCGAGAACCAAACAGAGAGGATGATCAAGATTCTATGGTCAGATAATGGTGATGAGTTTACTTTAGAATAATTCAAGGAACTTTGTAGAGAATCTGGGATTAAGAGAGAGTTGAACACTCCATACAATCCTTAGCATAATGGGGTTGTGGAACGAAAGAACCGAACCAGAATGGGAGCAGTAAAAACAATGTTGCTTGACCAAGATATTCCTATCCACCTTTGGGCGGAGGAAAAAAGAACAACTATGTATGTACAAAACTGTACTCCTCATAGAGTACTTGACAACAAGACTCATGAAGAGTCTTTCTCAAGAGTGAAACCAGAAGTTAGCCATATGAGAATATTTGGTTTCCCAGTGTGCATACATGTCCCAAAGGAGAAAAGGACCAAGCTCAATCCTTATGCGAGGAAGGGTGTATTCTTAGGATACAGTGATACATCAGAGGCCTACCCAATACACTTCCCAGGATTCAAGAATATTGGCATCAGTAGAGATGTAGCCTCTGATGAATACTTGACATACTTCAGATCTAGGAGCACTCCTCTCCAAGAATTCGAGGAACTTGAAGAGACCAGAGTCCGAGACATGGAAATTGAAGAAGCAATTCCAGGAGACCGTGAAGATCATGACATGACCGAAGGACCGGTAGAAACTATCCTTGAGAAGGAATCCCACAAGAGGAAACCAACATGGGCACAAGAGCTCATATGAGAAGATAAAAGATATGGCACTCCATAAGGAATACATAGAGAGAGAGAGAGAGAGAGAGAGAGAGAGAGAGAGAGAGAGAGAGAGAGAGAGAGGGAAAATACAGTTACAGAGAGAAATTCCTATGGCTTGGGGTACCACAACAGACAGCTTGACTCCAGAAATCAATCCTTTCCAATATGCAAGAGAAATCAAATATCTAACACTAAAGGATCAGACCCCGTACCTTATTCCGGATGGTTGAAGTAGATCCCCGTTGAGCTTTCCAACTTCAGCTTGAATTGATGAATCACTTCCTCAGCAACAAGTAAATAAGACAAGCATATTATATATTGGTGTTAGATCTAATCTAGCATATATAATCAACAATGTATAAGCATTTGAAATCATCCATGGATAAAATATTCATTCAAACATACATTATTGGATAGGAAAAGATATTTCTATTCATATAAAATCCGAGGTTACAATGAATACAACCTATGTCGGCACGTCTGCGAATCGAAGAAACTAAATCCCCCACTTGGGCCTCCACCACCTCAATCCTCCATCTCTCGATAGAAAGCTCACAAGCAAAAGGCAAGCTTGGGAAGAACACCAAAGTGCTCCAAGCGACACAGGGATGCAGACTCAAGCACAAGTTTCAGCAAAAATGGACTATAGTTTCTTTGCTCTCAATTCTCTTATGCCTTCAATGTATCCAAAAGGTTCCTTATATAGGTTTTCAATGGGGTAATGAAAGGTCAAATCCGAGCAATCTCAAGGCATATGGAAGGCTAGGAGACAAGTGAGTCGGATCCATGTCAAGGAAAACTCCAAAAGGATTTGGATTTTGTACACATCCCGATGTACGTGGTTTTAGGGGTCAAACCTGCGTATATACGCGATAAGGGGTTTAAAAGTCACGTATAGCAATTTTCACATGTTTATAGGGATGGTATAGGAAACATCAAAGGACAAAAAATGGTCCAGGGGGTCTAAGGAGTCTATAGAAGGATAGGGGAAGGCCATACAAGTGTGATTCACCTGGTGTGGTAAAATTAGCTATAACAGATGCCCCCTAATGTGTGAGGTCAGAGGGGTCATACGATGGCCGAAATACATTATAAGTCCATCCCAGAAGTGGAGTGATGAAGAATCCCAAATGGAAGACCAGCCACCCAATCAGCATAGTACAATGATACAACTCTGCACATAACTGCAAATACATATAGTAGTCTCGAATACATAAGAGTACAATGGCCATGAATAGGCATGATACAAAATATCACATAAGTGGTCATCGCCACGTACAATATACATAGATCAGAATCTCCATGATGAAGATATACAAAGGATCATGATATCCATAATGGCTGAAGATATACAATGGATCAAGATCTCCATAATAGCTGGAAATGTCTGACATATACTGGAATCAAGTCACGAGAGCTGAAATCTCATGAACACTGGCACGGTCAAGGAGGTAGCATATAAGAGATACCACCAATATGGAAGGTCTTCTACACAAACTGCTATTAGTACAAGTCCTACTATGTGAATATAGGTGTCGAGGTTGAACATAGTAGTCCATCGTCTGATTACCGGTCATTGATGTATACCGTTAACAGACGCGAGATCACCCACTGATAATGATAATGGGAATCAAGGTACTAGAGTGCAAACTAACAAGTGTGAATAAATGTGTTGAGGTTGAACACTTGAGAGGATCCATTGATCAGGGGACATTGATGTATTCCTAAAAACTGTCGATGACGAGAGACCCTGCCACTGATGACTGCAAGTCTCAAGGAACTCAAAAATGACTCTAGATTCCAATCCCAGAATAAATGATCTGGATTCGATGGGATGAAATCCGCTAGAAGGAGGGCATTAAGGCATCCCCCATCATCCAGCATGAGGTACTCAGCAAATCTATCTAATGTGGAAGGAATCGATCATAAGGTGCACGAACCAGCAACTGTACCAGGAATGGCCGACTCAGGTTTCAACTTCCTTCGAAAAAGAGCATAACGACAAATGGTGACTGAATAAAGGCAGCCTAGACTCGATATACAAAACTGGTACATCTCTGCGACATAGGAGGTAACGACAGAGGCTCCATGGGAACTAGAAGCTTAACCAATCAGTGGAGATAAACTCAGCTAAAACAAGTACAGCTCCTAAAGTAAAACTCTAAACCCAACCAACGGATGTGATATACAGTGCTCTATTCGAAGGCGACATGACTCGATAGCTGCCAAAAGATAACATCTTTCCTTGTCTGGCTTTTTGGTTTTTTGATTTTTTTGGAATTTTTCAAATATTTAAAAATCTTGAAAAAGAATAAAACTGCTTTATAGTTATAGAGTAGGAGGGGA
>LPNX010535056.1:109049-156567 GCA_001517045.1 Pseudotsuga menziesii | reverse complement strand
TACTAAGGTAAAATAAATCTAATGCACTAATCCCAAAACAAAAAATAAAAAATGCAATGACAAGAACATTCTTCAAAAAAGAAATTTTACCCTAAAAAAACGTCTCTGGTCAGAAACAGAGGTGTATACAGATTCTAGCAGAAGCTCACAGGTTATCCTTGGATGTAATCAATCCTGATATGTTACAAAACATATTATCTCACATGGGAAATGAGATAGGTTGTTCAAGTGAGAAAACTCCTAGTGTAGCAGGCTTCTTAGATGTAATCAGTACCGTGATGGGTTATTTGAATGTAAAGAATGAGTCTTGCCATGGTGCACAGGTTATTTGTATGTAGTACACCCCGCGGGTTGTCAAACTGTAAATAATGATCCCTGACGTGGTACGCAAGTTACTTGAACGTAATACACCTCGAAGGTTATCTGAACATAAAAGATCCTGGATGCAGATCGTTCAGATGTAATCCCTTGAGGTTGACCATAAGAACGTAAAAGTTCTTGTTGTAGGAGTTTGTTGGGTCATAATTCTTCCTTACATATATACGAGATATATGTGTTCCCATTTTGAGACGATAAGGTCATGAAGCACAAGAGGTGCAACTAGGCAGTTCTTTAATAGAACGCGGGTCGACCCTAGATTCTTTGTTTGTTTGTTGTTTTGTCTTATGCAGGACAAAAGAGACGATCTGTATACGATGATATGAAGGTAGAATATGCAGGTTATTATCATGGAAATGTAAAGAAGATCCTAGGCAGTTTATACATGAAGGATTGCTCGATATGTGATGAAGACCTGGCAGAGGACTAGCCCTACATCCGGCTTTAAAAATGGTTGGCTCTATAGAATCTTCTGATGACAGCTAGTATCATACATTGATAAAATTATAAGAATACGATGGTAGCCAATAAATACATAAGGGGGAAAATTTTCTTCAAAGTAAATACCTTCCACTTGAGAATATCCCTTGCATACCAGTTTGGCCTTATTTCTTATTACTTGACCATCTTCATTTAGCTTGTTCTTGAAGATCCATTTGGTCCCAATAACATTCTTTCCTTCAAGTCTTGGGACAAGTTCCCAAGTTTGGTCCTTCTCAATTTGGTCCAATTCTTCATTCATGGCCTTGATCCAATTATCATATTTGTTGGAATATATGAGGTTCTTAGGTTCCACCAATGATAGTAATGCTTTCTCATCAAACATTGGTTTCCTTCTTGTACTAACTCTGACATCTTTGTCACCTATGATTTGTGTTTCAAGATTATTATTTTGTATCCTTCTAAATGGAGCTCTTGTATCAGGTCTTGGAGAGTCCTCATATTCAATTTATTCTCTTTTCTCTTCCTCTTCTTGTTCTTATTCATCATGAATATTTTCATTCTTTTGCAAGACTTCTTTTTCTTCTTGATCATTTATTCGTTCATCATCATCTTGGCTTCTTACTCTTCTTGGTTTCATTCCATCTACTCTTACATCTGCACTTTCTATGATTTTGTGTATCCTTTTATTGTAAAATCTATACTCTTTCTTGGTGGATGAATATCCTAAAAATATTCCCTCATCAATTCTAGTGTCAAACTTACCAAGGTCATCCTCATTCCTATTTATGGAGCACTTGCTACCAAACACTCTACAATATTTGACTGAGGCAGTTATTCCATACCATATTTCATAATGAGTCTTGTCATTATTTACTTTGAGTTGTCCTCTATTGAGTATATAGACAACTGTGTATACTTCTTCTCTCCAATACACATCTATCATTTTTCCTTCATTAAGCATAGTTTTGGATGCTTCTTGGGTTGTTTGATTCTTTATTCACACAACGCCATTCCACTGAGGAGTATTTGGAGATGAAAATTGTCTTTTAAGTCCATGCATCTCACAAAAATTATTGAATCCATTTAATTTAAACTCTCCTCCATTATCTGACCTTAGACATTTGATTTTATGATTTGTCTCATTCTCAACCATTGCTTTGAAAACTTTAAACTTTTCAAAAGCTTCTGATTTTTCTTTGAGAAATGTCACCCAAGTCATCCTTGTATAATCATCGATGAGCACCATGAAATAATACTCCCATTGAGAATTTTTAGTTATTGTTGGTCCATAAAGATTTATGTGAACTATTTCCAATGGCTAAGAGGTTGTATGTCCCTTAAATTTGAAGATGAATTTAGTCTCAGTTCCCATGTTAACAATTTTTACAAACTGAAATTAGAGGCTTTACAACATTTGGCAAGTCTATGACAACTTCCTTCTTACTTACTTTCATAAGATTGTCAAAGTTCAAGTGGCCCATCCTTCTGTGCCAAATCCAACTTTCATAAATCATACTCATGTAGAATTTATCTTCATTTTCTAGGATATATACATTTCTTAAATTCCTTACAAAAGTCCCAACAAGTTTTCTCGATTCCTTTTTTTATTTCACCTTTCTCATAATAAAATATGCAGATGTGCCCTTGATCACATGTTTGACTCAAAGAGAGGAGATTAGGCTTTAGATTTTTTAGTAGCAACACATTTTCAGCTTTGCCATTTTTTTCTCTTATAGCAACTGTACCTTTTCCAATTATCTTGGAGGATATATTATCTCCAAAGGTAACTTTTCCTTTTTGATCTCTTCTTAGGATTATGAAATTTTTGGGCCTCGTGGCATGTGCTTTGAACATTGATTATCAATATGCCACAGATTTTGCATTTCTACTACACATAAAGCTATCATAGATTCTGTCTTCTTCTCCACCGCTTCCTTTTTCTTCCATTCCTTTATTTTTTTCTTGTCTTCAAACTTAGTTGTAGTACCTTTCTCTGTAGGAATCATCAATTTACATTCTCTAACTACATGTCCATGGTTATTGCATTTGTAACATTCTGTGTCATATCTTTGTATAGTTAAAAAGGAGTTAAGGTTTCTTTCTTTTGGATCATTATTAGGTGCATTCTTCTTATATGAAATAAGTTTTCCATTTTCTTTGCAATTTAGGGCTTTATGTTCAAATTTATTACAATATTAGAAATTACCAAGAAATATTTGCTCATACCTTCTTGACATTGGTCTTCTAGGAATCATATTTCTTTTATGTAAAGGAAGAGCATATTTCTGATTGTAATTCATTTTAATTGGACTCATAAGAGAAATAACATAACTCTTTTTGTCATATCCTAATCTACTTTTGTCACTTGATGGTCTTTGGCTATTTAGGATGTTATCTAGAGTCTTTGAGTTGTTCTCAAATTTAGATTTAGGCTCTTCGTCAAGCTTCTTTCTAAGTAGAGTGATTTCTGCTTCAAGTCTTTCAGAGTCTTGTATCCTCTTCTTGAGCTCCAATTCTAGGTCCTCTTCAGTATTCTTAGCCTCCTAAAGTTGGGTCTTCAAATAAACAATGATTTGGGTTAACTCTTTGTTCTTCATTATGCTCTTTCTCAATTCTTCAAGAGAACCGATGAGTTCAACTTTTAGGTCCACCTCTCCTTCAACATTGTCTCTATATCCATGAATGAAATTCCAGTTTCCTCATCTTCACTTGATTCTCCATCTTCATTATCTTCCATGGTGTAAATGATATTATTCTTTTCATTAACCTTCTTCTTGTTTCCTACTTTTCTCTTCTTGAACTTCTTAGAGGTTTCTCTATCATCACTACCATCCATTTTAGGATAGGGACATTTTGAGGCAAAATGTCCAATTCTTCCATAGTTAAAGCACTTCAGGGGTATCTTTCCTTTGTAATTTCCAATACCTCTTTCAAGTTTCTTGATGAAAATATCTTCTTCATCATCTGAGTGGTTATTGGGTAAGACTTCAAATTTCTTTAACTCTTTTGTGGCTTTAAATGTTGTCTCTTTTCTTGGTGGTTCATTCTTTATCCTTTATTTCTCCTTCCATACCTTTAATAACATTGACAATTTCTTCTTCTCTTAGAAGACATTCTGCAATATTTTATTCTTCTTTCATTTTTAGACTTTCGAACTGTCCTTTGTATGTTTGAAGTTTGGAATTTTCTACTTTGGAAGCCCCTTTATAAGCAATTTTTAATTTTTCCCAAGCATGTTTGGATGTCTTATAGTGCACGACTTTAACAAACACTGAATCTGCTAATCCTTTCAAACTTGCATTGAAATATTTTGCATTGGATTCATATTCATCTAGTTCATCTCTATCTGTAGGTAGGTTTTCTAGTATGTTATACCCTTTTTTCAACAAAACTCCAAATTTTGCACCCAAGAGACATTAGATGACATCTCATTCTTACACTCCAAAATGCATAATTATTTTCTGTAAATAATGGAGGCCTATTATAAACTAAACCTTCTCGATGATCCATTGTAGTTTTAATTAGGTTCTTCCTTCCAGTGGTTTAGACTATAGCGAAGTATCCTGTTCTAATACCAATTGTTAGTTTATCCAGCAATATTGAAAGGCAGGGGGGGTGAATCAGTATTGCCTTCTTTTCACTTTATTAAAACAATTAGTATAAGATAAAAAATGAATCAAACATATTAGGACATAGAATTTTATCGTGGAAACCTAAAAGAGAAAACCGCAAAATCAAACTCATTAATAAGATGATTTTTACAAAATTGTGTTTCTGCTACTACAGAAAGAATGCACCAACACCCTGTTTTCTGGCTGTTCCAACAGACAACGATGCACCAACACCCTATATTTTTCTACCTGCACCAATAGATAAGGATGCTACAACACCCCTGTACTCTAGCCACTACTGGAAGGAGGCTAAAACCTCCCTGCAGGCTTGCATCCTGGCCTAGCACCATCCTACCTCCCTAATTCAATCATTTTCTTCAATTTTGTTACCGATTATTATTCACTTCATTGGTCTATGTCTTCTCTTGCTGTTACATTGATCTGGATTGCTGAGACATCTTTCTTCCACTTTGAACTTATGTTTAAATACTTCTTTCATAATATCTTTGAACCATTGTGTCTTTCATCATTGTGTCCCTTCATTAAAACCTTTTCACCAATGCATCTCTTCATTATGGAAACATGCCTTTTCATGAATGGGTGCAAAACAACTTACAACCCTATTTTGGAAGACCTATAACTTTGTCTTCGAGAACCTTTTAGGGGAAATAAGACCATGGTCACCTGAACACATCAACAAGCTACATCTTGATGGTCCCAGATTATTTTTATCATTTTTCTACAAAATATGGTGGGCATTTTACTTGGAAAAGTTAGATCTATTTTTTTTCAGCAAATTTCCCAAAACAATATGAAACCTCATTTTGGCAGACCTGCAACTTTTTCTTCAAGCACATTTTAGGGGAATTGAGACCATGGTCAGATTCACAAATCCACAATATAAAACATGATGGTCTCATATATTTTTTATCAGTATCCTACAAAATATGGAAGACATTTTACTGAGGCCACTTAGGTAGATTTACCAGAATTGAAAGATTGCAAATCATGCCAGAAAGCACTTTTGGAAAACTAATAACTTCACCTCCAAAGACTCTATTGAAAAACCAATCATATAGTTATATGCACAAGAAAACAATCTAGATTTCTATATCCTCATAGTCATTTAATTCATTAAGTACATAAGATGGCATGTATTTTACAGAGTCCCCTTAGGCAGATTAAGAAGAATTTATACTTAGTCAAATTTTCATAGTTTCAACAAGAGTTTCAACAAGTTTCCATACTTTTACAAAATGGTGTCAAATTGTAACAATTACTTCATGAGAGGACTAGAACACCATCATATGAATTTTCAACCTCATAACACATGCCACATGTTGTGTCATCACTTCCTTTTCTATTCTTTTGTCATTAATGAACTCTGATTTTCCTATACTTCGTCAATTTTTAGAGTTTCAACAAGATTTCAGCAAGTTTCCATACTTTTACAAAATGGTGTCAAATTGTAAAAATGACTTCATGGGAGTGCTAGAACATCATTGTATGACTTTGAAACCTCATCACACATGTCATGTCATTTCCTTTGTCATTAATGAACTCCTTTGACACCAATGGAAACCATACTCGACACACTTCACGAGAAGGAATCCGACAAGAGGAAACCAACATGGCCACATGAGATAATACAAGATGTAGAAAGGTATGGCACTCTAGAAGGGATGCATAGAGAAAGGAAAAAACCAAAACCTTAGAACAACCATGTGGCCCTACTGTGTGACATCATTGACAAGGAACCTTCCAATTATGGAGAAGCTATAGAAAAGAAAGAATGGAAGGATGCCATGATTGAGGAATATTAGTCGATTATGAAGAATGATGTCTGGGAGATAGTTTTGATACTTGAAAGGAATATTATTGCGACTTCGAAGTGGATCTACAATATCAAGCATGCTGCAGATGGTAGCAACGAGAAACACAAGGCAATATTCGTGGCATGAGGCTTCTCTTAGAAAGAAGGCATAGAATATGAGGATAAATTTGCACCCGTAGAAAGGTACACTTCCATTATATATATACTTGCATTGGTTGCATTTATGAGATGGAAGATACACCATGTATACATCAAGACATCTTTCTTGAATGGTGTAGTCGAGGAGGAAGTGTACATAGAACAACCATTGGGATTCAAGGCACACGACAGGTAGACTCATGTGTGCAAATTGAAGAAGTCCTTGTATGGATTGACACAGACACCCATGACATGGTATGGAAAGATGGATAGCTTCCTGATGAGCCTAGGATTTACTAAGAGTAAAGAGGATTCCAACCTTTATTCAAGGTTGAAGGAAAAAGAATAGTGATGCTCTTACTATATGTCGATGACCTGTTCCTGATAGGAGAGGAAGAAACCATTGAACATGCAAAGAGGATACTTGCTAATGAGTTCAAGATGAAATAAATAGGGATGATGCACTACTTATTAGGCATGGAGGTGTGGAAGAGTGTAGATGGGATTTTCCTTGGTCAAGGAAAGTATGTAGTGGATATCCTGAAGAGATTTAGAATGCTGGACTGCAAGGTGATAACCACACCTATGGCATCGAACTTGAATCTTCTGCGTGATGATTCATTATAATTGATTTATTCCACAATGTATCATCAGATTATTGGTTCATCGATGTACCTGACGAATACACAACCATACATATGCTTTACTATGAACACCTTGAGCTAGTTCCTGACGGATCCAAGACATGTTCACCTAGTTTTTGCAAAGAATGTATTGAGGTATCGAAATGGTACAATGGATTATTGGCTCAAGTATGATGCATATCAAAATTTTAAACTTCACGGTTATGTTGAATAAGATTGGGAAGGTAGCTTCACTGATAGGAAGAGCACTTCGGGTTGCTTCTTTAGTTTGGGATCTGGCATGATCTCCTAGTTTAGCAGGAAGTAGTCCTATGTGGTGCTAAGTACATGTGGGGTAGAGTATGTTACCACTTGCTTAGCTAGTTTTGAGGCATTATGGCTGCAGAAGCTACTGTATTATTTTTTTTATCTTAATTTATAAGCGACTTGTATCTTCTGTGACAATAAGAGTTGCGTGAAGATATCAGAGAACCTAGTGTTCCATTACAAGTTGAAACACATAGAGATCAAGTTCCACTATATCAGGTATATGGTGCAGAGAGTAGTAGTAAATATCCATCACGTGGCAATGTATGAGTAGATAGTCGATGCATTGACCAAGCCTCTATCCAGAGTGAATTTTGAGTACTTTAGAGAAATACTCAGTGTGATCCAGAATGAGACACCTCGAAAGAGGGAGTGATGATTTTTATCATAGTTGTAGATGCATGTTGTAATGGTGATGTAATCAGTCTTGTAGGTTGTCCTCAAATGTAATCAGTTTTGGCAAAGCTCATAGGTTATCCTTGGACGTAATCATTCCTTATATGGTCTTATACTAGATATGCCAAGATACCAAAATATGCAGATGCATGAGATCTCACATGGGAAATGATACAGGTTTTCCAAGTGGAAAAGATACATGCATAGTACACAAGTTTCTTGAACGTGATCAATCCTGTAGGTTGTTCTTGGAAGTAATCAGTCCTCACGAAACTCGTAGGTTATTCTTGGATGTAATCAGTCCTGGTACAGGTTATCTGATGTGTAAAATATCTTGGTGTGGTACGTAGGCTGTTCAGATGTAATAAGTCCTATGGGTTGTACGGAGTGTAAAAGGGGTCCTAGCATGGTACACAGGTTTCTCGAATGTAATAAGTACTAGAAGGTTGACCAAACGAAAAATATCCTGGATGTAAGTTGTTTGGATGTAATAAGTCCTTGAGGTTGACCTAGAATGTAAAATTCCTGGTGTGGTATGCAATTTGTTCGGTCGTAATCAATCCTTGTATGTATGTGTTCCCATGTTGGAGATGATGAGGTCACAAGGAACTTGGTGTGCACCTGGGATGTTCTCCTATGTTGGTAGAAAACAGGTTGACCATAGAGAGACGTAATGCACTTGGTGTGCTCCTAGGTTATTCTCACATAGTGGAATTTGCAGGTTGTCTTGATGACGTGAAATATCCTGACATACTCCTATGTTGGTAGAAAGTAGCTAGTATGCATCTGGGCCATGATCTGTGTTTTTTTTTGTGAAGGAAAAAGAGATGATATGGATATGACAAGGTGACAGTAGGATATGCAGGTTATTGTAGTGACAATGCAAATAATGGTCCTAGGCTGTACCTACATGATGGATTGCTCGAGGATATGATGAAGACTTGGATGAGGACTAAAGCCTACACCTAGCATAAAAAAGGGTTGGCTTTGTAGAAACTACCAATGACATATAGTACTATTCAATTATTGACAAGATGATGACCATGGTAACAACTATGATGATGAATCTGTGATGATGACCGCACCAAATGGGTTGATAACTGCAGAGAGAGAGAACACCTTCCTAGTTAAGAGGGAGTGTTGTTGTATTTGTAAATTTAGAAGACATTCTGATGTAGGTCATCATTGTATTATGTTGTGCCCCCATCAAAGATGTGTTTTCCTCCTTTTGGGATGTAATTATTCTGTATGGACCTTGAGGTACAACCTCCATTGTAATTCGAGGAAATAGTTCCCAGTATAATATATTGTAATGTGATTTCAAAGTCTCTCTAGGAGAATTCGACCCTGTTAGGGTAAGAGGTCGGGCCCAGTCACATTTTAGGTCAATCACTTGAAGGTAATAAATAGGGAGGCACCCTCTCTCATTTATACACACACACTCACTCAGGTTTGCATGAGGAGAGAGAAATAAAGACAAGGAGGAGAGATATATAGTTGCATAAGACTTCTTCTTATTGGGTTTGTTCATCTTGTGATACAGTCTTTGTGACGTAACTATTCTAAGGAATTTTGTGGGGTTTCTCCTTTATGGTTTACCCAATGAAAACCTTTGGGTCTTGTGTATCTATTCTATCTTATGTATCTTGTTGTACTTTTTATTCTTTCAGATAAAGATCCTAATCAAGCTAATTATATTATAAAAACTAACATTAGTGCTATTTCGAAGGACAAGTAGATATCAATATCACGGGATTCAAATACGTAGGGACAAATATCCATCTTTGGTTGTGGTAAAGGGTTTTATGTTTCTTATTCTAGTTGAAATAATATAAATGTCTATTCCTTTAATTTGGACCCTTTTTCTTGGGTTCTTAGGGATTATACATTAGTCACTGGACCTTGGAATTTAACCCCTTCAAGATAATGTCCTCCATCCCAGTTTCGGTCCCATGTTGTTTTTTGGTACAAATTTACCCTTCATGACATTTTGAATAGCACAGGGAATTTCATTGAATCAACATAACCAAAGGTGTGCTAGTAAAATTGTGCTCTCATTTGCATTGAAGTAGCAATGGACAAAGGCCTTGTGAAAGCCATCTCTCTTTAGTTGGGAAAAATGTTTTTTATCAAGAACTTAATTATGAATAGTCATCCTTTACATGTAATTTATGCCATGTCTATGGGAATTTCACATGATACTAATCCCAATCCACTCCTATCACAACATTGATTCCTAAGTCAACACAACCTTTTCTCTTTGTTTCGATTTTGACATGTTCACAAGAACAAACTTAAAGAAAACCCACAACTGAACACTAATATTACATGGTAAACCCATTTCTCAAAAGAAAACATGATTCCATGGAGCAAATGATAAACTCAATTATTATCTCATCTCAATCAACATAATAAAATGAGGACCCTAGTTCAATATATAGATCAATTAATGTAATGCTTACTACTCACTCATTTGCAATTCACTAATCTAGAACACAACCAACGTTTCCTAAAGTAGTTAGATGCTCCAAGTTAATCTTATTCCAAATTGGGAAAAATCAATGCATGGTAAGATCAATATAAGTTAAGTACATAAATCTTACCTTGAAAACTATTATGCACTGATGATTATAATTACATAGCTAATATTACGCATAATTATTAAATCTTCAGATATAATTAATTTATGTGCATAAATATTTACGTACGAACATCCCCTCATTGGATTGACGTAGAGATGAAGAGAGAAAGGAATTCTATTCCATCCCCCCTTAATGGAAAATTCCTTCACAGTTGAAAAATATTGTAGTTAAAGGAACATGGATTCTAGCAAATCCTGAGAGAAGCACTACCACTATCTAAGGTGTTCAGAAACTAAATAAGTGTTGAAAAAGAAAACACCAAAGTGGTTGAGATAGAAGAATTGACTAATGCCCAAGAATATTAGAAGTAAATACACCAAATGAAAAACATGTAAATAACCAACATAAGTTCTCCAAACAAAACATGGTATCAGGGTAAAAAAGTTAAACAAGTCCTCATTGATAAAGAAGCAAACACCAAACTTGTAAATATGGTTGGATATGTCGAAGCTAAGAAGATATGTTGTAGAGGCATATAATGGATTTTTTTTTAAATAATGATCAGCATAATCTCTCTCAGTAGAATATGGTGCTAGCATAAAAACTAAATGAATCATTTCGTGATAAAGAAGAAAACACCATCAATATATACAATCAAGAAGCGCCATTAAAATGTGGGAGTACTCCGAAGGAGTAAAATATTTCTATAAGGAAGAGAGCCCAACATGTGTAAAATTCCCCTTATCAATGGACAAAACCTATTTGTAGATGAATGAAAAGAACATTGAAAGTGCCATAGTGACCGATCATTAATCCATTGATAAATTGCACATGGTTACAAGATCATAACATAACAACAAACTCACAAAAAAAACACTATATATTATGTGGTAAAACCGTCAAATGGGAAACACCCATGGAGCAAAGGGAAACCTAAATTATTCTCTTATATTAATTAATAGAGTACAATGAGAAGGGATGATGTTCAATCTACAGAGAAGATGATTGAATTTGAATTACTTGCTCAATTGCAGTTCACTAATCCACAACTCAACTAGTTATGCCTAAAATAATTAGATGTTCCAAGTTAAACTTACTTCAACTTAGGATCTATTAATGCACTGTAATTTCAAAATAAGGTAATTTAAAGTAGGCCAATCTTACCTTGATAAATCCAATGCATTGGTGATATTTACAAAGATAATATTAAGCATACTTAATTATTATACGTGCACAAATTTTTATGCACTAACATGCCGTCACATGAAACCAAGTAAATCACTTTAGTCAATGAACCAAATAACTTCTAAACAAATCAACTTGCTTATTCAATACCAAACAACATCCAAGACTAGCCCCTCCAGTGCCAATCGATTTCAAGCTCTAGGATATGTAGAATTATTTGAAACCACTGGTGAAATACCATAGGATTAGAGTGTTGTGAAAACAATCAAAGTATCCCAACCAAAAGAAGCAAAAACATGACACCTAAGCTAAGCTCTCCCGGGAAACAAAAGAAAAACAATAGTTACCTAAAGCAAAGTAACATAACAAACAATGATATAGAACTTGGCATAACAACAACAAAATAAGACTATAAAATAAATGAAAAAGATTAGTCCCACATGCAAGATTTGTAGTGAATAGGAAAAATGAATCCCTTTCCAACTCACTTTCCCTCTACGAGGGAATACAATCCAATCAAAACCATGAGGAATGAAGCAACAAGGGAAACATCTCTGGGTATCCAAAGCTTGCTTATTTTGTTTCTTATTTGGGGCATTATATTTTAGAATGGTAAAGTTTACTGTTTTGGTTTCCAACTTGAAAGCATTGATGGTTATAACCTCATAAATTGCATGTTTTGTATTTTTAAACTTTTATGTTATACGGGAGAATAATTCTTCAGAGTGCCCTAAACCAACTTGCTTACTATGTTTGCATTTGTAATTGCTTGTTTCATACTATAATTTCAATTGCCTCAACCTTTACCATGCATAGATATTGTCTTTGTTAATGTGCATTGACTTGAAATGTGAATTGGCTATGTGCATTGGATTGAAATGTGATTTGAATGTTTGAGATATAAAATTAGTGACTTCAATTTAAATTAATAATATATGAATACAAGGCCTTGAATTGAAAAGGAAAGTAGGGCCTAGGAAAAAATTAAGAATGCCTCCATATTGGATTGGGAATGAATACATACTAATCAAGGATTAGCACAAACAAATCATATGTAACAAATCCACATTTCACGTCGCTAAGCTAAACATTTAACATCTTATTTAGTAAGAAGGATGAGTATATCCATTACTTGATTTTGTTAAGTTTCTTGCAGTTGCTTGATCCAAGTATGTTGAGATTCCTACATTTTCTTGATTTCATTTTAATTATCCTTGCAATACATACTAAAAAAAACTCTAATTAGTCGGTCCATGGATAATCTGTTCTTAAACTTGGAATTATTCAATAGTGGTTTCCATGCATTCCTCCATGAGGGTTTAAAAGGTGTGCGTGTTCTGTTGCTTCAACACCATTGTTGTTTTTAGTTAATATATTTAAATATTTTAATAATTAAATATACACCATTGTTGTTTTTAGTTAATATATTTAAATATTTTAATAATTAAATATACCTTGACCAAATTCTTTTAATATTTTTTTTTAATTATTTTGATGGTATCCATTCTCTATTTATTTTATATTATTTGACCCAATTCCGTTGGTGATAAATATATAATTAGTAGCTTCTAATGTCTAACTTTTTTTAAATCTATTTAATTGGTCTAAAGGTTCATTCTTTTCTACCCCACAAAAGCTTCAAGGAGATCTCCTTGTAGTGGAGGTTTTCGTATTGGTGCATTCCTTTAATATAAATCACTTGTGCGTTCCTTAAATATAATTGTACAATTTGTTGTTTATAGTGCATATACACTAGTGCAACATTGTTTGTAATAGGCATCAATGTGAATTATCTATCAAAAACACCAATGTATATTTTTACATGCACCGTTTAATGAGTTAAAAACAATAAAATGCACTAATATGTATATAATTTAATTAATTGTTGTTTAAACAAAAATTCAATTGGTCATATCAAAATTAAATATTCTTTTAATAATATCATTTTGTATTTGATTGTATTTATGCTTTATGCAACATATTACACCTATATTTTTTGTAACAATGTAAATCATCCATATATCAATAAATCAACAATGCAACATTTTACAACATTAGACCATGCACTAAAATAAGAACCTCAGTTTATTATATATGAGTAAGAAACACAATGTCATACAAAATGGGACACTGTAAAGGTCCACAATAATCAAAATGTAACCAATATGTAATTGTTACACTTATTGGTAACCCTACAACAACCCATCAGGATAGTATGTCCAACACATTAAACAAAATGCTAAAATGTCATTGTTACACTTATTGTGTAACATGTCCTCATTCATCACAATATGTCGAGTAAATTAAGCAAAGTCCATGATTTTCAAAGTCTAATATTCCAAAACATACAATTGTAGTAACATTTATTTATATTGATTGTCATTCATCACTTTAACTGCTATCATTGCTAGAGATGCATGCATTCCTAATTTCTTCATCACTTGTAGGTAATATTGTACTTGGATTATTGAACCTAATATTTTGTTGATTAGCTTTTGTTTGACACTCCTTCTATTCATGTTCCATCTACAAACATAGAAATAAATATTAATAAGTAAAACTAGACATTTATATAGTATAATATAAACGATGGTCTAATTTAAAAATGTACTAGAGAAGAGAGATTCATGAACCATACACATTCTTTCGAAGCAATTCCTCATGTCGTATTTCAATTTTTTTTTTTCCATTGGCTCCAATCCATACTTTGTTTCCTACATGTTTAATATGCCATGATAAAGCATAGATATAATTAACGCAGAGGTTTTTGTCATTTTGTTAATTGTAAAATGAGGGAAGTTGAACAACATAGGTGTTTACATATTGTTCAATCAACCCTTGATACTTCAACATATAATCACAACCCATACTTAACTCAACATCACCCAATTCTTTGGATGTATATTCTTTGTATGTTAGCACCTATTATAAGACATATATGGATAATGATATCCCAAGAACTATAAAATATTATGTAAGTCAAAAACCTCAAGTACTCACAAACTTTGTGATCAACCCTTTTCTTCCTTGTTGCATCGCCTTATGTGCTGAATGGGTTCCATTTTCTTTTCTTTTCTGCAACAAAGCAATTGAAAAATAGTATTTCATGCGATATTTAAATTTGTTGTACATAAAATAATGAATCAATGGTCACATACCTATGATGCACGTTCTTGTTGGGATGGCTCATCCCGTGATGCAATTATGCTCATTTATTTTACCATCTCCTTATACACATCTTTGGAAATCACCATTCACATGTTTTTAGTTTCCTCTCGTTTTTCCTCTAGATTATAATCTTCATGAAAAACAAAAAGCATAATAGTTTTTTTTAATTTACATGAAAGTAAATATAGCAACAAACACTAATTTGTAATTTCTGGGACATATTATAAGAAATCATGTTTAGTAGTAATACTTTTTATATGATTCCTTTTTTTTATTGTAATATTTTTCTATTGAAAATCTCATGGGTCTCATTGACAATTGATGTGTAAATTATTTTTATAGTTCATATATAGCCCGATTCTTGAATTCCTTGGATTGATTTTTGTACTCCAAGTGGAAATTATGTGTATATGTTGTTTCCACTATATTCCTCATTTTTTTGTAAAAATACCCCCCCCCCCCTTGTTAACTTCCAGCACCAATCTAGATGAACTGAGGACCAAGTAATCATCATTTACATCCTTCATATTTTTTTAAGGATGAGATTTTGTTCTCTTGTTTTTTTTAGCGAAAACAATTATTTTTTTACTAACTCAAAAAAGAGGTTGCGACCTGACTGATCAACTTGTGTATACAACAGTATGCTTTATGGGGAAAATATAAAAATATATTTACGAAAAATCAAAATTGTGGTTTCACACCAATTAGGATCTGCTATAATTCTATTCTCAATATCTATTTTACTTAAGAATATCCTATAGAACTGACCAACAAGAAAGACACATGTAACCTGGATTGCAATTTTGTTTTTAGCAAAAAAATATCCTGGCCATTACAAACCTTCTTCCATCTTCCCATCATCTGGTGGTATGTCTGATGCAATATGCATTTCAATGCATGTATGATCCACCTCATTTTCTTTTTTTTTTCCATTTTCTGGGTGCCATCAGCTTAGCTGCTTAAGACTTCAGAACCTTGAACCTTCAATTCATCTTCAAAACCTAGAAGTTCTCCCAAATATCGATTCTTCATCTTTTGCTATAAAGCCCAAATTTTCTCCTCTTACACAATTGTTTTTTCCTTTAAGGTATTAAATTTCAATCTCTTCCATGATGAGATTTGTTTTCAAATTGTTCACCTATGTACTCAACATCTCAAATTGTATTTGCGATATTAAAGAGTTTCTGACCAATAGAGTCTCCACGATTCTACTCCTAACCTCAATTTTATGCAGAGCTTGAGTCACTAATTTTGGCACTTCATCATTTAGAATATAAACTTTTTTTACAGTGAGGTCCCTTTTCTCATATGGGTTCTCCATCATGAATTGATTCCACCTAATCTTACCTCCAATATCAAGATAATGAAACCTTTCTTGGTTATCTAACTTCCTGCAACAATGAAATTGTTAAACTACAAAATTTCTAAATTTTGAACGAAAAGATTTATTTGCTTGAATTATCTATACAAGTCTGATGATGGAAACTCTACTATTCCTATATTTATAAAACCATACATGCAAAAAACATTTATACCCAAAGTACATACCTTCAGATGGAAAAAGTTTTGTTGATGAGATTAGGGTGTCCACAGGTGTCAGGTTGTCTACCTAACCTCATTTATTCAAATAGCCACCTCAATTGGGACTCTTGAGACCTTTCACACCCCCAATAATATGTCACAATTATGAGGCATAATTTCTTATTAACGTTGTCCTCTAGAACCAAACAAATACTAGTATGCTCGAAATACTCAACCTTTGGTCTCTAGTTAAGGATGGAATCCAAACCTCTTGAGGTTGCCTGGAAGTTGAATTATAAATCCCAAGGGAGTGGACAATTAACCGACCTCCTCCAATTCCCCTCTTGATCCTCAATTTGCAAAATATTACCAATAATTTATGAACCGGTCCAATATTTCACCCTCCATCATGTTTTAATTTGAGTGGTTGATTCCATGCTAATGAGACTAACCATCATATAAACCCAAGGCATTACACATTCTTGCAAGAATTTACTTTCATTAATAAAATCTACTATGAGGGACATAATATGCACTCATTCCATCACTTCACAACTTCTTTCACATGCATAATGTATTTCTAGAATTCTCACACTGATTTCATTCGTTCTATCAAATATTTCCACCTTAAATGTGAGTTCTTACATGATGTTATTTGGCCACTTGTTTAGGTGAGACCACCACGTGTATACAAATGGAGGATTGATAGATTATTTTGTGACTAGCATAGATTATAACCCAAATTTCTGGAAGTCCCAACAAGGGGATGTTGGAATAACATACTTCCCTCGCCCCCCATTTAGCTCCAATGTTCCTTGATCAAGGTGACAAGTTCAATTATCTTGGTGATCATCTCGCTTATTTAAAACCCATAATACATGAAAAAATTTAACCTCTTCAAATTCAATTATCAACTATTGTATTCTCCATATCATTTGACAAAGAAATCCTTCCTTCAGAATCAATTTAAGGGCCAAATGTTGAATCATAATCATTGAGTCCCCAACTATTAATAAATGACTTATTTTCCTACTTTGAGCTAGTTTGAAACCTTACTAGAGTGCCATAGCCTCGACTTGATTATTTGAATACACAACCAATACCTAGGCATATGTATATTCTATTTTTCCTTCGGAGTGAAAGAGAACCCCCCCCCCCCATCCCCCCACACCTGCCAACCCTGCATTGTTCTTAGAGGCTCCATAAAATAAGTATAAGATGTTTTTGATCTATAATCCAGTCATCCAACTTAGTTTGTTTGATTCTCAACAACCTATTGGAGTTTTCTTTGATCCTAGGATTTTCCTTTTGACTTACTTGTGCAAGATGATATAATATACTTTGTAGACACAATCATTCCTCTATTTCAAAATATGTTATTCATGGTTTATCCTAGCCTTTAGCAATGATGGTTTCTTTCATCATGTCCTATTGAAAGCGAACATTTCAACCAACATTCAATTACAAAATAGTAAACATTCATAGTAATCCATCAAGACAAGAAAAATGATTCGAACCTTCAACTGTTTGTATTAATAGTGAACTAGGTATTTATACAATATGGATATGGTTGGAGCATTTACACCCACTACAACCTCTCATTCGTTAGAGTCTATTAACAAAAATAACAATGGCAATTAAGGGTCCCTCCAACATCTCCCCCTCCCCGAAACTCTTCTTCATACCGAAGAGAATAATAGGTAAGAAACAACATCCAACCCCTTTGATCCTGTTGAAGTAGTCCTCACTATGCATAAACCACGCATACCCATATACAAAGGTAACTTTGTCGCACCGACCACTAGCTAGATAGGAAAACACACACATACAAGGCTCTACTATGAATTGTTACTCTTCATCATTCATATTCAATATGGTAGGTGCATGTGTAGCTTCTCAGTCTTCAGTACTGGATCACCCCATCTCTACACAACACTTCATCATGTGAGCATATTAACTTCTGTGTTCTTCCAACCTACCATTTCTTTGCATTATAGCTTTTGAGGTCACAACCCAAATACTACTCTACAATTCTGCATTGGGGGGATCGCATTCAATTGTTCTTTGGGTTCATCATATTTTCTTTAAGCTCTTTATGTGCATTTGTCAGATGATTTTTTCTTGAATTACATATTTATCTATCATGAGGATTTATAAAACCTGCAATTTTCATTATGCTTCTTGCTCATGTGCATGATCTTGTTATTTCTCTGTTGGTCATGCTCAAGTTCTTTGGACTTAACTTGACACAACTTAGAAAAGTCGGCTAGAGATCAACTAAAATTACAATGGAAGAGGGGATCACTTTCCTTAAAGATACACATTTCATCCCATCTGCTCTTCAATAGAATTCAAATATTTGAAATAAATTCATTTATAGATATTCGTGACTTGATCAACTCAATATGGACTTGACTCAACATAGAATCAATCAACATGATTCCAATTACATATTTGTTGTTGTAGTGTAATAAATTGCATATGTTAACAATAGTACATTATATATATATGAGATCACCTAAGAACACACAAGATACAAGATAAGAGCATAAGTGGGATGGTAGTAACAAGCATTTGTATTAACATATGAAAAATACTATACAACCAATGCCTCTTAGATCTATGGCTCACCATCCTATATGTATGGTTTAAAAATAGTTATTTGCTTATAACTGATAGTTCCGTCAAGTAACTGACTGACTGGACCATTTTGACTATGGTAACGAGGAGGACCTAGTCAACAGTCAAGGATCCTCCAACATCTCCCCCACCAAAAAATGCTTATTTTTCCCAAATAGAGCTACTAATACAATTACTTGTTCAACTTTTCTTATTGTTGTAGGATGGATAAGATAGTCGAGTGGTCAACTTCACTACAAGA
This sequence comes from Pseudotsuga menziesii, assembly GCA_001517045.1. Lineage (NCBI taxonomy): Eukaryota > Viridiplantae > Streptophyta > Pinopsida > Pinales > Pinaceae > Pseudotsuga > Pseudotsuga menziesii. The sequence continues at coordinate 137,479 of LPNX010535056.1, read as the reverse complement.
TGATAGCTTGTGCAGAGGAATCAATTCGTCGCTTAAATTCCTCCCAACCATGCAAAGCTATTTGTATGTTTAGGTTGAGAGTTGTGAGGTTCGAAAGGCTAGCGATATTGTCAGTGATTGCACTGACCTTAACATTTTACATATCAGGTCCTAGGAGCAACTGTTGGTTGTCATCTTTGACAAGATTCTTTTCTATTTGTGCTAAAAGTAAGATGGCTTGGCTTATTTTGAACACCGGTCTTCTTTTTTATGGGATGCGAGTAGTCAATTTTTTTCCATTACAATCTATTGTTCCAAATATTGCAAGGTTGTTGGGTCTGTAGTGGCATTTCATTGAAAAATGGTTACTAAGTTGTTTTGAATTTTACTAATTTCCAGAATTTTTTTCCACAATATGAATACCAATTATTTAGAACTTGGATCATCCATTTTGCTTTTGTTTGATATTATTTTAACTTATTGTGGCGATGTACAAAGATTAGGTGCTGATTAGCCAATAGATTTGCTACTTGCTACTCATTTTGTTGATTATTCTGATAAGAAAAATCCTGCAATATGGTGAAGATAGATCCAAAAAAATTGGTTATTTGGTATAATGGCTTCTTGGTGGGAGGTCCATGTAGTATCGGTTCCACTTCCTTTATCAACATTTCATTAATATTGAGTACTTATGTCTTCTCTACCCCAATATTGTCCAGTTTCCTTTCATATGTTGACCACCTTTTATTTTTCTCTTTGTTTATAACCTTTAAGAGGGATTCAAGTTCGTGGTATTTAGCAACAATTGGGTCAAATGTAGCTGGAATTCCTGAAGGATCCGTCATGAGATGAGGGGGTTTCCTCGAGGGATTGTTTTGGTCCTACTTTCTTTTTTCTTGCATCTGCTCATTGCTAACTCGATGAAGGTGACATAATTAAAGGGGTAGTTATGGTAAAGGAGGGTGGAGTAGGAAAATAAGTGGGAATCACCATCAAAACATTTGAATNGGGGGGGGGGGGGGGGGGGGGTTGTCGGAGTAGCCTAAGCCGACGAACTTATGACATTTCTCGCTGGTGGTGGAGTTATAGTCGAGATTGACAAATATTAAGTGACCAGGGTGGTGATTGGAGTAGTAGATGAAGGGAGTACCTAGTTAAGAGAAACAAAAGAAATTGAAAACTGATTAAAGGTTGGTGTCATAGTCTCTGGGGAAGCTCTCTCCATTCTAACTTGGTGCGTACCTAACACTACTAGTTTCTTTGGATATTTTAATGATTGATTGGTAAATTTAACTCCAGGGGGTGTTCTACTACGGGTTTTTGGAGGGTCGATTGACTCCCTAATAATTTTCTTGGTAACAAAGATTTTATGATTAGGGAAGTTTTCTGGTAACTTAGCCATAAATTTATGGAAATTGGGATTTTGATAAGAGATGTCATTGGGTAGATCCAAAGGGTTTTATTCAATTATGGTTGGTGACATGGGCGAGGAGTTATATGGAACTGGTGTGGGTTTTTATTCTTGGCACTGCATTCTAATTTCGAGATTTTTGGTTTGGGTAGGACTTACCTTGTCAGCAACAACTTGTATAGAAAGATTCTTCACGATCTGTTGTTCGACTGTGACTTCATTGAGAAGGGTGTCTTTTATAACTTGTTTAACTTCTTCATGTAATTCTTGTAGTTCATCTTATGTCAGTGCTTGCAATATAATTTTCCTCTTCTTGGGTCCTTTTCTTATGGCACTTTACTACATTGTGTATATTTGTTTGGCTATGATGTTATGCTTTTCTTTGGACAGGTCGAGTTCTGATTGTTCATCTTCCTGGGTTTCATCTTTTTCTGTCATCTCTCTTGGCAGGTTCTTTGTTTCTGTCATCTTGGTTTGGTTTTTCAATGATACAATAGCCAAGGGGTTTTCTTCCTCTTTTTCTAGTTCAAATTTTTTTAAGTATAGGCCAACCTCATTATATACTTCTTATTTTTATCTGTCGGTTAAATGTTGTTATAACTTTGTGGATTCTTCATATTCAACATCTAGAATCTAGAGAACTATGTTCAAATACTATGCCAAGTCACACAAAACATCTTGGAGGGTTGGATAATAATCCATCTTGGTTTCATCCCATGTTTTTGTTACATATATGATACTTTTGTGTGGTCAATCTCCAACTAGATGTGAGTGGTGAGCAGTATGCTTCTATGGATGGGTTGTGATACCATCCATCTCAAGTAGGTGGTATTAAGTACATGAACCAATTTTCAAGGCACAATTTAGAGACTTCAGGACCTCTGGAGCATCCATGGGGTTGAAAAACTTTGAAGTTGTTCATAAAAGGTTCTGACTTTGTAGTGAATGAGGGATCTCTGATTGAGGGGATTTTATATATTGCTAGCCAAATAAGTAATGATGGGTATCATATTGTTGATCCCATTCCGTAACATTTTTCACATGTTTCTCTAATGACTGCGAATAAGTATTGGGCCCAATTAAAGATTTTTTCTTCTTGGGCTATTGATTTCACATTTTCCACCATGTTGATTTTACTACATAACACTTGACCGATGTTGTTTATACATATTGAAATAATTATGGCAACAAATTTGTGTGTCTGATACTGTATTTTCTTAATTACGATGCCTTTTGAATTCTTCCTTTGAGGTGTCCTTGTGAATGATTCAATTAACTTCGACTTTACACTGACTGGAATTAAGGGTCATTGATTTGGTAGGATGGTCACATGTGCAATGAGTTCACCATTGATCTCGACCATTTCATCAAGCTAGAGCTTACCTCTGTGGTACCTTCTAAAAATATATTGAGCAATCAAATATTTCAACCCATTAAATTTTTCTAAGTGGGGTGCATTGAGATAGTGTCAGATATTTGTTGTGACCAATATATTATCCTATTCAATCCATTTTTCATTTTGTATACCCCATTCACAAATTTCTTTCTAGTATCTTCTCCATTGGTGTTCTTCTTTGCAAGCTTTTATGATTATGGTTAATATGGCTTTCAAAGGTGGCATAGCGTCTTATTATATCTCTAGTTAGGTCTTTTCTATAGCTTTCATGGCTCTGGTCATCATAGTTCCTTTATTTGGGTCCATATTGGTTGGTTACATTTACAAGTGAGGAGTTGGGCTAGCAAGTTTTGGAATTTCTTGGCAGTGTACATTTGCTCAATTTCTTTGAGGAAATGTTCCTAGCTTTGTTCTAGTTTTGTATTTATAACTTATGTGCTTAGTGTGTAATTATGTTGAGTAGGTGATGGCATTAATTGTGGATTGGATGGGTGACACCCACTTTGCACGTGTGGAGAGTCTTTCTTTAGAAGCTTCAATTGACGATCATCAAAGATTCTTCGATGGGGCCGATCATGAACGAGTATGCCATATGGTGTCCATTCAACTGGTTGGTTTTTCCTATGTTGCTTTTAATGGTTCATCATGGAACAACTGTCGATTCTTACTCATCAGTCTGTTCTAGGTGGGGTTCTTTGGTTTGGTTCACCCACATGCATTGCCTTGTGTCACTCTACTTGCTCCAGTCCTTTTTTTTCAGTCGAAAAAAACACTCTTTGGTTTCTATTGAATCAAAAGAGTTTTGTACATCAGCATAAAATTAAAGACCATAATGTGGTGGTCACAAAAAATAGACAACCACTCATCAGTACATACACCAACACTCCATCAATAATAAATACCAAAGTAACCCACTACTGAAAATACTAAAAAACAAAACAGTCGAGACCACTACTGATATCCTGGGCACTAAGCCATAAAATATCCCCTCATAGGTAGTCTACCGTAGACAGCCAAGATGTCAATATGGAGGATAACAAGAACCCAAATACATTATCCAAGGTAGGGAAAAGGTATAAACATAGACAATAGACCTATCAACCACCCAAATTCACCCAAATAAAAACATATCAGGTCAAACCAAAAAGGACAGAATGTCCACAGTTCTATGGAAAGCAGATCAAAGCTCTCAAAATAACCGCATTCTGACTTCCTCCAATGCCTCTCCATCACATATTTTAGAGAGTGTAAGATAGCCCACATCCTCCTTAAGCCCTGCCTTGGATAAAGTATCTACCCTCGTGTTATACTCCCTATAGACATGGCTGATATCCACATGAGTGAAAGATGATAAGAGCATTTTGGTGTTGTAGCACCATGCATCAAGATTCACCATGTTTAGTGAAGAATCACCATTGACCCAATTTATAATCATCAAGGAGTCACCAAAGACATATAGATTGGGTAATCCAAAGTCTTTGACAACTGACAAAAGTGCCTAGAGTGCCAGTAGTTTCGCTCTAGTGTTCATGCTGGGGCCACATCCAAGAGTAATAGTAAAGAAATGATAATCATTTAACCAAATGACGACACCCATGCCACCAAAAGATGCAACAGCAGCCCCATCAAAAAAATCCATAGGGAAACGCAATCTAGGACGATGTCTAATATTCCTAGACTTGTGAATATTTGGGTGAGGAGCCAAATATTCAATTTCTATTGGCATTGCATCATTCTTGTTCTTGCCAATATCCTTATCTTAGGGTCCTTTTTATATAGGTTTCGGTATAATTTAGTTATTTCCTAATTTCTTTTCATAATTAATTAATTAATATAAGTATTTATACAAATCAAGTGCAAACCTAGGGCATGAAGTTCGATCAAATGGAGATACATCCATTGGTCAGTTTCATGATGGAGTTATGTTATATATATATATATTTACTCTTGTACCATTAATTACTTTTGTAAAAGATCATCCTTTCAATGTCTTCAGTTAGATCATCCCATTACTGTTTAGCTCTTCAACTATGTATGGATCAAGTCAGGTTGTATGAATATTTTTTGGTTTTCCTGTTATTCAATTGCCATATAATAGTACTCGATCACCGATAGAGACACCTTTCATTTTAATATTATGGTCATGCCAATATTTATACTGTTGTTTTTTCACTTCTTGATGGTGGATTTCTATTTGCATTGCTCTTCTATTTTTGTTAGATCAAAGAAACTATTTTCTTTTTCTTTGACAATATCCAAATGAAGTATGTCTACAATGATTGGTTCCTGTTGTATAAAATGTAATGGAATGAATACTTCCTATCCATAGACGAGTTTAAAGGGAGTCTTCCTCGTCATTCATTTGTAAGCTATTCGATATGCTCACAAGATAGCAGGTATCTTGTCATCCCAATCATCCTTATCAGTATTACACAGTTTTTTTAATCCTTTGATTAGAGTTTTATTTAATGCTTCAATGGATCCATTTAACCGTGGATGATATGTTGAGCTCTTTTGATGGTCAATCAGAAACTCATTCAATAGTAATGATACAGTCTTATTAAGAATACGTGTTCCTCTATCACTGATAAGGTTGGGAGGGAATCCAAATCTTGTAATAATATTTTCATATATAAAATTAGCATCTACCTCACTGGAATATTCTTCGACATGTTCGAATTCTACCAATTTGGTAACATATTCGATTGTTGTCATAATATATCATGCTCTGGTCTGATGACCAAGAATTGGAAATGGTCCAACGAATTCAGTAACGCATAATTCAAATGTTAAGATTGGATTAACATATATTAAGGGAATTTTAGTACTTGGTAATGGTCGACCTATTATTTGACATCTCTCACATTTGTTCACCTGCATTCTGCAGTATTTAAGTAGTGTCAACCACCAGAGTCTGGATCATGATATTTTTTGTGTAGTCGTGACAGCTTGGAAGTGTCCACTGCAAGTACACTATGTTCTTTGTTGATTACATCTTGTCATTCATGTTTTAGTACGCATTGTTGGATTACTTCATTAGATCCTAATTTCTATAGGAATTCATTTATTAAAGTATATGGTGCAACCTTCAATGCAAGTATTTTCTTTTTCTTTTCTAGAATTCCTTCTATATCTTGACCCTCTTTGATATATTGTGCTATATATTCTGGTTCCATTGGTACAACTTCAACTTTGAATAAATGTGCGTTGGATATTTGATCATTGATTCCAATAATATCTTCTCCCATGTCTACCCTTGACAAATGGTTGGGACCAACATTATCCTTTCTAGGTATGACAATTATTTCAAATTCAAATTCTTGAAATAAAATTAGGCATCTACATATGTGACCATGGTGAAGAGGTTTATTGACTAGGTACTTGAGTTCTTGATGACCAATGTAGAATATAAAATGGTTATCCAACAAATAATTTTGGTACTTCCGTAATGAAAAAATCATGCCTAGAGCTTCCCGTTTTGTTGTTGAATAATATATCTTTGCTTTATTCAATTTACTTCTAGCATATGCATTAGGATAGTCCGTTCTCTTGTCTATAGATTGAGTAAGAATTGCACCGAATGCAATACCAGATGCATCGATATAAACATTAAATTCAATCGAACCATAATATTGGGGCTTCGACTAACTTTCACTTGAGTAATTCAAATGATGTTGCACATTCTTTTGACCACTTAAAATATTATTTTTCCTTCAGTAATTCTTCCAAGGGGTACATCATATCATAATAATGTCTAACAAATTTTCAACAGTATCCAGTATGACCAAGAGTATTTTGACTTGTTTTGGATTTATTGGTGGCTTTAAGTCGAGAATAACTTTAATTTTGGCATAGTGACTTTAATTCCTTCCTTGGAGCTAACATGTCCTAAAAGGATTCCAAGTGGTGTTGAAAATATTCACTTTTTAATATCCAGGTATAGTTGTATTTGTATGCATCATTCTAGCATAAGTTGGATCCATTGAACATGGTCCCTTAATAGTGAATATATTTTCCTGTTGTCAAAGTAGAAAACTATATTTTTGTTAAATATTCCTAAAATTACTTTACACCTATTCTTGAGAATACTGCAGGTGCACTCTTTAGGCCAAATGGAATAAATTAATGAGAAAATGATTCAAATTCGCAAACACATTTTGTTTTATGCCGATATTCTTTATAAATAGGGACTTGTTTATACCCATAAAATCTGTTGGTGAAGGAATAAAATTCATGACCTGTGACTTCATTGATGATTTCATCGACAAAAGGTGTAGGAAAAGGGTCGAGTAATATTACTTTGTTTAGTCCCGTGAAGTTGAAACATATACATAGCTTTATTGGGTCATGTTTCTTCGGTTGTACAACCATGGGATTGGCCCATTTCAACTAGTCTAATGAATAAATGATTCTTGTAGCTAGCATATTTTATATTTCTTTCTTTACTATATCTTTATACTTGTGTTTCGACTTATACACCCGTTTCTTGATAGGTTTGACGTCTGGTTTTATTTCAATTTTCATTTCATCCATTTCTTGTACTAGACCCTTTAAATATTTATAATCTTATGTGAAGAAATATTTGTATTCTTTTAACAAATTAGTGATTGCACTAATCTTTGTATTCCTATTTTTTCCATCATTGGTCGATCATCGTTTGAAATGTTAACTTCTTTTGTTTGTATTTGCGCATCCATCCATTCTGGCGCTCTTGTTTCATTGATATGTTGATATCCTTCTTTGAATTATGTAAAATTAGGAGGGAAGTATTTTTCAATAAATATTTTCAATTTTTACTTCTATGGTGACTTTCATAAGATATTTTATAGGTTTTAATACACGTGGATGATCTGTTTCCCAACTGAATATTTTACTGATAGTTTTATCGTTTTTTAGTTCTAGTCGAGTCGACTGATGGGATGGGTTGTCCGTGATAGTAATACATGTCGACTACAATTTGTACTCCATAATCAAAGCAACATTTCTCATTAGGTGTATTAAACTTTTAATTTCTTTAACTACTTCTTTGTTCCCTTCTTCTTTTGTAGAGACATAAAAATCTCTTATAAAAGTTTCTTTCAATTCTTGCCAACTGAAAGTTTCTCCTCTAGCCTGTTCCATATTATACCATTTTTTTGGTAGGTAATTGAGTATACTTGGGATTAGGTGATTCCATACTGTTTCATCTCTATATATTATTCATTTACATTCCTTTTTGCATGCATTTATATGTTTGTCTAGATATTGTACTTGTACGAAATTTGGTATTTCCACTTGTTCTATAAGTTTCTCTCCTCCAAAATGTTCAAAAAAAATGTTTATACTGTAGTGCATGTATGGATTCCAGACTAATGTGTGTCTTAACATTATGCTTCCTGACCAGTAAAAGTTTCAACTAGAATTTGAATATGAACTTGTTCTTTGACATTTTTGGCCACTTCCTCGACGTGTATAGTCGAGGATTCTTGCTCTTTATATCAAAGTGGTGGAATATTTGTTGTTTCTTTATTTGTTGGAATGAGTGTCATATATTCTCTTCCTTTCTTCTCAAGTTTTTTGGAATGATGGATATAGTAAAACATTGTTGAATCCTTTTTCTAGGAATAGCCTTAATCGATCAACATTCTCAATATTGTGCTTCATTACTTTGTATTTTCCAGTCCTAAGTTCTGAATAAGAAAAGTATCTGACAAACAAAGGGGATCCCAAATGGATCTCTCCTCGATCGTTTGGTTTGACAAAACATTCATTATTTTGGACTATTTGATATAGTCATTGTATGTAAACACTCTTATCACCAGGCTCGACCCAAGGTTTTCCTTGGGACGATTAAATGGTCATAATTACTTTCTTTCCTTCTCCCTTGATATTAATTCTATATTTTTTAAGAGAATATGAAGCTTTGATTTTGCATCTCCATGGTAGAACAACTAAATTTCGGAAGGAGTTAGATCATGTTAAATTATTGAACCTTTGATCTACAGAGAAATGAGAGCGATTGAAAGGTAGAATTGTGCAGTGGAATATCAAGAACAATGTACTCTAAACAAGACAAATTTTATAAGAATTGATCAGTTAATTACAACATTAATCTTCATTATTCCACCAGTAATACAATGGTGTTACAATAAGAATAATTCGAATCATGTGGATAAGATTAAGATCTACCAAATTAACCTGACTGGATGGCTAACTCAGTGTGTCTAAATCACTGCATGGGAGCTACTAGTCTAACTCATGATGTCTAAATCAGTTCTACAATCAATTAAACTAGTTAAATTGATGAGGTAGATGGAAAAATGCACCGTTTCCCCATGCAACCATGTAAAACCGGCGCTATACTAACTTAAAATTATCTAACTAATTGTAATAGGAGGTTGAATCAACATAATTGTCTACCTACCACAACAAACTAATGGAGGCCATTGGTGCCACTGGTGCCATTTGGTACCATGTTAAATTATTGGACCATTGATCTATAAGAAAATGAGAGCAATTTAAAGGTAGAATTGAGTGGAATATCAAGAACAATGTATGCTGAACAAGACAAATTTGAGACAAATATGATAATAATTGATCTATTAATTACACAATTAATACCATTATTCCAAAAGTAATACATTGGTGTTACAATAAGAAGAATTCAAATCATGTGGATAAGATTCGAATATACCAACTAAACCTGACCGACTGGCTAACTCAGTGTGTCTAAATCACTGCATGAGAGCCACTAGTCTAACTCCTGATGTCTAAATCAGTTCTACAATCAATTAAACTAGTTAAACTGGTGATGTAGGTGGGAAAAGGCGCCACTTCCCCATGCAACCATGCAAAATCGGCGCTAGACTAATTGAGAGTGATCTAACTGATTGTAATTGGAGGTTAACTTAGCATAACTTCCTGGCTACCACAATCAATTGGTGGAGGTTGCTAGTGGCACTCAAAGTGGATCGTAGAATGTAGGGATTGGCACCGGTGGCACCAAATGGCACCTATGGCACCAATGGCACTAGTGGCACCAGTGGCACCAATATCATGGTGGCACCAAACTTTATAAAATGACTCCTAATTTAGGAAAGATGATCAAATAGACTATATATGGACAAGGGAGGATTATTTAATCCTAACACCACCCCTTAATCTTGACTTGGATAACTTTGGGCCCTGGCAACTAGGCCAAAAGTCACCCATACAATCTAATGAAAAATAAAACTTCTTAATAAACTAAGGAAAATGGGGAAAAACATCATGTGACCCCCCCCCAAAAAAAAAAGTAGGAAACAAGAAAAACAAGCTATACTTAAGAGAAAATTTTCTTCTTTGGGTAATAACTTGCAAACAAAATTCTACAATTTGTAGCACTATGCAGCAACATTGTTCTTCTATGCAGCAACATCCTGAAGTTGTGCATGTGAACCTCTCAATGTTTTTCTGATATGATCTATGAAGTTGTTTCTTCTTCCTGGAGGAGGAATGGAATGATCAATTTTGTTCTTCTATGGGCCAAATTGCTGATCATTCTCTATCATCAAGTAGCACTTTCCTGAAAGTTTGTTACACCACTCTGTAGATAGAGAAGCTATGTGAGAGAGTGCAACATGCTCATTTTGATACTGGGAGTGTGTTCTTCTTCTATCATATGGATTTCCAGCACAATTCCCATCTGCTTCAATGAGATTTTGGGCCCATTTAGGATTAGTCCACTTATTTGGAATGAGAGATGGATCTGGATATAGATTCTCATGAGGTACAAACTAAATATCAAGATCATACTAATCGTGTTCCTCTTCATCTGAATCTGAAACATGTGACAAAATATCATCCATCATCAAAGGAAATGGAAGAGTGTTTATACCTACTTGTGCTTCAGATTGTGGTAAATCAAGCAACTGATCTTCTTCAAACTGAACACTGCGCTCTATGAATCACTTCCTAGTTGCAAGTTCCATCAATTTATATGCTTTTTCATCCTCAACATGTCCCAACAATATGCATTCACTACTCTGGGATTGGAATGCCTTTCTCTTGTCCATGGGTATTCTGGCCCAAGATTTGGAACCAAAAACTCTCAAGTGAGAGACATTAGGCTTATGCCCTAATAGTGTTTTGAAAGGAGTTGCCCCAATCACTAATTTATGAGGAAACCTTTTATGAATGTATGAATCAAAGTTTACAACTTCAACCCAAAGAGAAGGGCGAATATTCTTGGCTTAGAGAAGACAAGTTACCATCTCCTTCAATAATCTAGTTTTCCTCTTAGCCACACCATTCTGCTATGGTGTGTATGGAACTGAGTGTTCCATTCGAATCCCCTCTGATTCACAGAACTAATAAAAATATCCCTTAATGTATTCACATCCATTATCTGATCTAATGGACTTGATCTTCTTTCCGAATCTATTTTCACCCAAAGCTTTAAAAACATTGAAAGTTTCGAATACTTCTAATTTTTGCTTCATAAAATAAACCCAGCAAAACCTGGGACAATCATCAATAAAAGTAAGAAAATACTTGGATCCATTGATGGATGTTGTAGGCATTGGTCTTGAGACATCACTATCAAATCAAGTGTAGATGCATCTCTAGTTTCCTTCCCAACTTGATACCTCTTCTCTACATGCTTACCTACCAAGAAACCAAGACATACTCCATCTGATGTTTGGATGAGAGGTAAACCTTCAACCATTTTTTCATTGTGAAGTTGTTGGAGATATTTGAAATTAATATTCCCAAATCTCTCATGCTGCAACTTTATTGTGTTATTGGAATGAGTCAATAGAGCTGTTGGATGTGAAGCATGCAGGAAATGGGAGAACTCATATGCATTTGAGGCATGGTTAGCATACCCCTTAGCTATGATATTTGCAGTAGAATTTTTAGTGATTTCTACGGAATCAGTGTCGAATTTCACTCTCTTGGGAGATCCTGTATGAGTCATATGATAAAAAGACAACAAATTTGATGCAAGAAAGGGGACATAGAGTACATTCTTGAACTCACCATGTTGGATTTTGATATAACCTTTCCCAACAACTAGGATTTGGGATTCATCTCCCATATGAATGCTATGTCCTATTGATAGAGTGAGAGTGGAGAAGGATTCCCTAGAGGTGATGATGTGGTTGGATGCTCCAAAAGAAATCAATTAATCTTTTGACTGAGTGAGGCCTGCCTTCAAGGTATGGCATCTCTCATGATATTCTGTCGGTTGTGCAACATCAGACTTCTTTGATCCTTGTGGGAGGGAAATATTGTTCTATTCAAGGAGTGTTGATAGTTGGTCAATTGTCTTATTCATGCACTATCTCTCTAGATGAAATCCTCTCATATAGTATGGAAATTTAGTCTTCTGAAATTTCTTAATTTTCTTGGAACTCGAGGCTCCATCAGAAAATTTCTGATTCTCCTTTGGCTTCAGATCAATGTTTTTGGTCTCCCTCCCTTTGTGCTTCCTTCTTGCTTGCAGATTGTTTGAGTCTATCACCAAGAGTTGTTGACTCTTGGAGATCTGAATCACTCCCATTTGAACCAATTTATCTTTCTCTTGTATTAAGGGCTCAACAAAAGCCTCTAGAGAAGGCATCTTCTAATTAGGGAAGAATCACTCCCATTTGAACCAATTTATCTTTTTCTTGTATTAAGGGCTCAACAAAAGCATCTAGAGAAGGCATCTTCTAATTAGGGATGGAATCTCTTCTGGAATCGAATGTAGAGACAAAGACAGAGTACTCTGATCCAAGCTTTCTCAGTACTGAAAACATAAGATTCTCATATTTCCTCTCTAATCCACATTGTTTGCATTGCAGTACTAGTGACTTGTATTTTGTAAAGAATTGCTGAATAGTTTCAAAACTACTGAGATGTAAAGAAATGAGCTCATTCTCCAATATATGCCCTCGAAGATCATCTTGTTTTCCAAACAAATATTTAATATTTTTCCAAGATCGGATTCCTTAGTCCCTCAATATGGAACAAAAGATCCCGAGAGATATGAGTGCACATGAAGCCGAAGGCCTCATCAAGACGATTCAAAAATTTGTTCTTCTCAACATACTATTGGGGCTTAGTTTCTCTTCCTATTGTCATCCCAAACAAACCAAGGTTGTGTAAGGATACCTGCATATATTCCCTCCAATCAGTGTAGTTGAAGGGTGTAAGGATTTGGGGTACGGGAGCTGAAGAATCCATCTTTAAATATGTTGAAACAATAAATTCTTCAAGAAGCTACATAGATACATGCAAATAACATTGCAAAAAACAATTCAATTCACAATCATGTCATTTTCAAGCCTTTCCACCTCGACATGTACACTTTCTTAGAGTCTGTCACACCTAGATAGACTTCTCTGAACATAATCCATAGGGAGCAAGGCTATCATTCTAGGATTTATGTGGAAAATCAATTGCTTCTAGTGTACAATGGAGATCTAATAAGACTTGCTGCTAGCACGAACAAGGCTCTAATACCATGTTAAATTATTGAACTATTGATCTACAGGAAAATGAGATCAATTGAAAGGTAGAATTGTGCAGTGGAATATCAAGAACAATGTACACTGAACAAGACAAATTTGGGACAAATTGGATAAGAATTGATCAACTAGTTACAACATTAATCTTCATTATTCCAACAATAATACAATGGTGTTACAATAAGAAGAAGTCAAATCATGTGGATAAGATTTGAATATACCAACTAAACCTAACTGACTGGATAACTCAGTGTGTCTAAATCACTGCATGGAAGCCACTAGTATAACTACCGATGTCTAAGTCAGTTCTACAATAAATTAAACTGATGAGGTTGGTGGAAAAAGGTGCCACTTCCCTATGCAACCATGCAAAACTAGTGCTAGACTAAATGAGAGTGATCTAACTAATTGTAACTGGAGTTTGAATCATCATAATTTCCTACCTACAACAACCAACTGATGGAGGCTATTGTTCGCACTTAGAGTGGCTTCTATAATGTAGGGATTGGAATTGGTGGCACCAAATGGAACCAATGGCACCAGTGGTACCAATATCATGGTGGCACTAGTGGCACCGGTTGCACCAATATCATGGTGGCACCAAACTCTAGCAAATGACTCCTAAGTTAGGATAGATGATCAACTAGACTATATATGGACAAGGGAGGATTATTTAATCCTAACAGATCCTTCTCTTGTGTCGATGATTTAAAAATCAATATATGTACTAATTTCCATAATTATATTTTTAACGCTTTTCCATACACTAATGGTTTCAAATAGTCCTTGGTGAACACGTTTAAGGTATATTCCTAACTCGACTAGATGAGGTCGACCCACACTTTCCCATGTCGATCTGGTCATTGTGTTGGCTTGCGCCCAAATTCAAGGATGACATGTGAAATGCAAAACCCTTCAACCTCAAGGTCGATGAGAGGGTCAATATCAACTTTATCATTTTTATTAATACTAAAGAACTTTTTGTCGATTCCATCAATCTCTAAATTATTTATGATAAGATACATTAGATCAATTAATAATCCAACAACTTCTTCCTTTGTTAAGTGTTGTAGTAAGTCATTAAGTGTTTTATTCTTTTTTTTTCTACATTATTTTCCTCATAAGCAATTTGTGTAAATATTTATGTAGGATTTCTAAATATTACTTTTTGTTTCAAAGGATTAGGATATTCATCTTGCTTTATTTTTATCTTTGTGACTTGGGGTTTATCCTCACTAATTTTTGTGCCTTGTCTGGTGATTATTTGCAAATTCTTAGTATTCAATTCTACATTTTAAGAAACATTAGAAAATAGATTAACATTATTTTTATTATTAAGTGCTTCAAGCATGATAGGGAATTCTTATAAACAATGCTCCCTATTGCCACAATTTTACAAAATTTTAAATCTATCATGTCCTTCCATGGATAGTCAGGGCTTAGATGTTCTTCACTATAGAACACAAAACAACATGGATTTCCATAACCTGGAGGTTGGTATCGTCGACGACCATTGTATCGTCCTCATCGATTGTTTCCATTGTTGTGTTGGTCATTATTGCGACCATTTCGACCTTTCTGCTCGAATTTCTATCTTTGGTTGATTGTATTGTAATTTGCTTAGTATTTAAGTTCTTGATACATTTGACAGTTGAATGTGGTGTAGTATAAAAAAATCCACACTATTTTGGTTTGACATTATTAGCATTGTAGGGACAGTTAGTAGTTGAGCGGGGCTTGAATATTTCATAAATCTCGCAAAATATCTCGTGTGTGTTATCTAGAAATTTTTTGGCTTTTGTTCTTTTGGGAATATTATTGGACTTTTTTCAAGTTGCTTCATTTCCCTTTGGCATGCAGTGCAAATGTTATGATACCTTCTTCGCTTTCCATAGGTGTAGGTGTCTTTGGTATGGCCTTATTTGAAACATGTGGTACACCATAAGTCGTTATTATTCACTGTAAGGTGATGTAGCGATTTTTGTATCGTTTCAATATTTTCTTCAAGTTATTTTATGACAGGTCCGATCAAATAGTCTATGTTTAATTCGAATATTAAATATGTCTTTGAGACATCATCATATGTTGTGTATTCATGCATTACAAATGCCAACTTGATTCTCTGCTACAGAGCCGCGACAAAGAATTGAATCACCAGTGGGTCCATTTTAGAGGGAATTTGGATGAGGAGGTATTTAAATCTTCTACCATATTTTGGTATAGCTTCTCATATTCTTTGCTTAATTTATTTCATCTTGTGTCCAACCAGATGCTTGGTGTCATCAATTTTGAAAAATTGTAGGAAATTATCTTTTATTTTCTATTTTGACTTGGGACCTTCTTTGAGAAAGTTGATGTACTACATGAGGGATCTGTTTCTAAGACCTCCTGCAAATTGTGCAATTTTTTGATTCTCATCATAAATGAGGTTATCCTTCCAAAGGGATTTGCTTACAATCCAGTGTTTCTTAGGGTCATTGTCCCCTTCAAAAATATGAGCATTTATTGGAATACAGTAAACCATATTGGTAGATTTATGATTTTTAATACTTACTAGAGTAGACTTACTTATTGATTTACTTACTACTTAATGATTTCTACTGACTTCTTATGGATGTGATTGGTACCGCAACATGCAAACGTCTTCTAAAGATTCTTCATCACTAGGTCAATTCTTCAACAAGTTGGTTGCTTTGATTAGTAATGTTGCTAGTAGGGGGGTAATTCCGTATGTTTTGAATAAAATAAATTAAAAGAGTGTCTTCCAAATTTAGGTGTGAAGGTAATCTAGTTACCATGTGATGGGTTCTGAATCATCAACCTATATGCAATTCATCCACATTGATCTAGGTGAATCCATATGTTGTTGTCACCTAGTTTCAGTTCCATGTCGCTCTCGACTATTTGTCTAATAGTTGGCCCAATCATCATTATCACCAATACAGATTCCAAGAGAGTCGAGGCATATGGAATTCCAATGTGCAAATCTTATGGGGTTAACACCATTCCATGAGACTGTTGTATTGGTTCTAGCACCTCACCTTCTCTCTCATCTATTCAACTTTTCCTTGACTTAGGAAGGAATTTTGGTTGCTCGTCCATCTCAACAGGTTTCTTTATACTTATTTTTCCATGTAATGGACTAGCAATATTCCTCAACTTCTCTCATTGCTTGTACCTATTTTCTATTTCTATTTTATGTACATATGTTATTTGTTTGTGGGAGGTTGGGAACTTGTTTCATTGGAGTCAAATCGACTTCTTGTAGGGATTCATTCTTTTCTTCTTTTATTGACTAACATCATTCTTTTATTAATAACACATGGTTAATGACCCCCCAATGGGATTCATTTGTTTGAAAAGTATTCCCACTCACGTTCGTTAACGAAGCACTCCCACTATTTTTGCTTGATTTCCCAATTTGATGAAGCGGGTACAGCCAACGAAGGTCGTGGCTCGAATATGTAACCAACTTATTTTTCAATTAAGAATTTATATAGCAAGCTCAATATAGAACAAAAAAAACCTTTGTAAAGGTCGGTGTAAAATTTTTGTCAAACTTGGTCAGCGAATGATCTTTCTTCTATAACTTTTTTTCACAAAAATATTCGCACATATTTTTGAGCCACTCATATAGATTCGTTTTACCTCCATTATAGATCTTGTGAATTAGAATTATTTCATTCTCTCTAATTTGGTCATGAACAATCATCAAGAAACTTCTTTATATGACGGGGAACAAATTCTATAAATATTTCATGGGATTCGATGAAGAATTTCTCCTTTCCTTGTGCAATTGTTATCTTGTTTGGCCTTGCATAATTCTGGATGTATTTCACTATTTTATTTTCCCACCACTCTCAAATCTCTCTTTCAGTTAACATCTGTGCCTGCTCATCGTTATAGAATGATTATATACTACCCGAAATGGAACCAATGTTGTAGTTTGAGGAATTTCATAAGTTACCAATGGTACATTATATATATATATGAGATCACAAAAGCACATACAAGATACAAGACAAGAGCTTAAGTGAGATGGAAATAATAAGCCATTTTATTAACAGATGCAAAATATTGTACAACCAATGTATCTTAGATCCATGGCTCACCAACTTATATATATGCTTTAAAAATAGTTATAGAAAGAGTAAGTGGGATGGAAATAACAAGCCATTTTATTAACAGATGCAAAATATTGTACAACCAATGTATCTTAGATCCATGACTCACCGGCCTATATGTATTCTTTAAAAATAGTTATTCAACTATAACTAATAGTTTGGTTGGCTAACCAACCGACTGGACTGACTCGACTATGGTCGAGTGGAGGACCTAGTCACACAGTCGACTAGGCTCCTTCAATAGTTTCAAGGGGTACGATTTGACTTGAAAGACACCTTACAAATAGAATACCGACTTCAAATTTTTAAATCCTCTACCAAACATAGAAACCATTACAAATACGACTTGTTGACCAAAAATATAATATCCAAAATTAGGTGTCCACCAAATACAATATTGACTAAAATTTAAAAGCACTTGTGACTTCGTTGACTCAAAGTAATATCAACTATATATTTTGAATTACAAATAACATGTAGACCAAATCATATTGAATGTCTTAAAATATCATTTAGCAAACTCATATCAACATTTTTTTTATCAACTCATATATACTTTGACCTTTGTTCGAGAGTGAGTAATCATCGACTAAATATTGAATACAAGTCATAATGAAAGGTCAAGCATAATAAAGGTAATCAAGTCGAGAATTATTTAGTACCTTTGCGAAGTAACCTTTGAGAAGTAACCAATCTAGTCAATGTGTCAAAATATATTTAATAAAATTCAGTTGATACCTATGATTTGCATTGGTCAATGTGTCAAAATATATTTAATAAAATTCAGTTGATACCTATGATTTGCATTGATCGACGAATTAATGAGTAGTTAGTTGAGTTAAATAATAGGAAGTCCAATCTTATTTGTGATGTGATTAGTCCTTGCATGGATATCAAGTCAACAAAGAATTAAACTGGTTGGTTGACATGATGCTTTAATTGGAGAAACGATGGTCGACATTCGAACGAACAGTTGGATGGATGGGTAGAGCAAGTATATAGACAACATGATTTTTGGTGAAAAGAGTATAGTCAATTAATGTGTAACAATGACCCTTTACATTCGACTATTTTATAGTCCATTATATAGATTTATAAATTAGTTGTCTCGATTACTACTCTGTATGTAGGTATATTTTCACTCTCGTGAGCCTCTACAATGACAAATTGGCATAAGTATGCATTGATTACTTATACTATAAGCAAATCCTTTCACTTGTAATCTTTTCTTTCTTCTTGTAGGGCGCACACAATCAATCTTTAATCTTCTTGAAGGTTTGTCTCCCATATCATGATAACTTCCAGGTTCAAACCACCCTCCATGCACTACTATTGTCACCCATATTGCATGGAGGATGACAACGATGCCATGATTTGAAAGTCAAAATTTCAAGCAACATTCAAGCACAGAATAATAAACATGCCCAACAATCCATCAAGACAAGAATATTGAGTTGAATGTTCAACTGTTTGCATTCATCTTGAACTACATATTAATAAAATATGGAGATGGTTGGAGAAGTTACACCTTCTCCAACTAATCATTCATTATAGTATATTAACCTAAAATAATGATGACAATTAAGGGTCCCAAAGGGTACCTCCAACATGGTCAATTCCCGGGCTGCTGCTACACACACTTTTTTTTTTTTTTTTGAATATGAGAACATTTCTTTCTCAACATATTTTCCAAATAATGAAATAAGGGAGATATTTCTAGACTTGTTTAATTAGTGGCTTATTGGTGAACTTCCTTGAGTACTTTTGGTGCCATCATACAAAATATTCTCTCCAGGTTTTTGGGCTACATATATTGATGCTGAGCCCTTCAAATGTTCTTTTCCATACTTCTAATGCAAATTCACAACTCAAGAATAGATGCCTCACATTTTCTTCTTCTTGTCTACATAGTTGACATTGAGAAGGTCCATGTAGACCTCTCCTTCGAATATTGCCAAAATTTAAAATTCTTTGATGACACAATACCCATCTAAACAACTTTATTTTTGGCAAAGCTTCACTTTTCCAAATTATATACCAAATCGAGTTTCTATAGAGATAAGAACGAACATTATTTTTCATTTCATAACTTTTTTAACTGTATAACTATAGGATTTGGTTCCCCAAACCTGCTTGTCCATGACAAAGAGTTCTATAGGTGCAATTCCATTTAGAAGATTAACCATAATATTCCATTGCCAATTTAAATCCTCTAATAGGTCTAGTGTCCACCATCCCTTCAATTTTCCATTTTCATCCCACTTTGATATGTCTGCCAGGAAGGGATAATTTTAAGAACACCCTCGAAATTTATCTGTATAATAAATGGGTGAATTTCCTTAATAAATAGGAAAATTTGAATGCTATTTTATCAATAATATATATATGAATCTTTCATCAAATTATAAAACCTTGTAATGTCTTGGTGAATATCTTGGTAGGAAGACTTGGCTTCTGATTCTGCAGATTACTAAGGTAGTGCAGTAGAAGGGAACATACTAGAGCTAGACTCTCTCGAATTTGAGACGCTCAAATGAACAAATGCATGATTGAGGGGAGGAGGGATTTATTGATACATTTCACAAGAAGTACCGTGTTACTCACAAATGGAGGTTTTAGTGAAACAAAAATATACTAACTAGATTCAGGGAAAGTGGGGACTCCACTTTTTATCTCATCCCTTAATCTTTCAATGGACATGTGGGGACCTAAATCTTGACATACTGACAAAATTATATAATTGAACACTTTACACTGTGGAATGATTATGGCACCCACGAGCCATTATTACAACATGGAGTATTATCAAGACCCATAACCTTAATATAGTGTATGAATTCCCAATTAGCTTATTTTCCAAATATTTCATTTTAAGCTACCCTTTAAGAAAAATAACTTGCTTATCTGTTTATAGATACGAATGCCACTTTTTCATTTTTTTTGTTGACAATCAAAATATAAATTATGTCATTTGATTTAAAAATTTTAGAGTTATTCATAAACTTGAAATGGTTATTAGAAATATGAACACACACTAACAAGAATAGAAACCACATTAATGCATCATCACACATATCATTAGATCTATTTTGTTAAATACCACTTTTTCTCTGATAAACTGACGAGGTGTTTGTATCCATGTCCTTGAAATTTTTGAAAGCATGCAAAATGTGGTAAAATTGTTTTAGAACCCTCATTGAAT
This sequence comes from Pseudotsuga menziesii, assembly GCA_001517045.1. Taxonomy (NCBI): domain Eukaryota; kingdom Viridiplantae; phylum Streptophyta; class Pinopsida; order Pinales; family Pinaceae; genus Pseudotsuga; species Pseudotsuga menziesii. Next base: position 116,895 of record LPNX010535056.1, on the reverse strand, counting down.
GAAAAAGACTTGATATCAAACAACATAATGTCTACATCTCAGGTCAAACATGCCCTGTACATATTATATACAATCATGATGGAAATGAAGTATCACATTCCAACTAAATCATATATTTATCATAGTTAACTAGATCCAGTTTTTGATGATGATAACAATTACACATCAAAGAAAATCACCAAAAAATATGTTACTTTTGAATGACCCTTAAAAAAAACTAAATATTGCAAAATAAGTACCGAACCCAACAAATTTAGGTCACAAATAAAATTGACAAACTTGGAAATACGAATAAAAAAATATACTAGTCACAAACTTCTCAATACAAGTAAAAGAATCAACCATAACACTTTGGACGACTCTACACGAATACAACCAAAATAATGACCATTCCATTGTAGCCCCGCTATTATAATCAGTGTGCATTCATTTATATTACAATTATCCCAAAAAGCAACAATAACAAACATAAAATATGAACATATACACTCTCATTAACACCTTAGATCCAATAATAATTACAGAGCAAGATCCTAATAAAAACACATTTTAAACAAATGGGCCAAATTCAGTTTGAATATATAAAAACCAGTGGCATCTCTCCATCAAGAGTAGCATCCACTAACAACATATAAATATTAGTCGAACAGTTTAAACGTGACAAACCATAAAATAAACCATATATTTTGATCCCTATAACACTTTCACGGAACCAATACTCATATTATAGAATAAAACCTTAATAACATCGAATGGTCCCTAAGAATCAAGAGTACCCTAGAATTTAATAGTTCTAAAAAATAATCCATCATAAAAATCATGATAAAAGGTAAATTTACAATATAATAATCTATATTAATTGTAGATAAAAAGAACAAAAAGAACACCACGTTAATTATTGAATAAAAACCGTGATGTGAGTTTTCATTCTCTAATAAATGCGGCATGTGCGACATTCCCCTTCAAGGAATTATGTTTCAACAATGGAGATGTTATGCAAAGATTAAAATGTCGAGAAAACTAGGAATGAAAAGTGGAATCACATCAACCAGAACCTTCACCCTACAAGAATAATCCGATGTGGGTGAACCATGAATCATTGTAGCCTTTATATAGAACACAATAACCTATTATTTTCCCTCCAATACAGGAAATCGAGGGTTGAAAGTAGTTATCACATCAAATTGACTAAAAATATAGGTGAATGCAAACATATGCCTAAATTACAAGGAAAATGGAGGGCAAAATAACCCTTGGGAGTCTTCATTACTAAAAAATTAGGGTCGAAGGAATGATTTCAGTAAAATTTATCTAGAAATTGGGGGCAAAAGATAGATTGGAGGGAGATTTTGTTAGGGCGAAAAATAGTTTTTTTTATAAATTTTCCTCATTGATATATGGGATGCTATTCATTTTGGATTTATTTTTTTTCTAATAAATATTGGGTGAATATATTTTAGCTGAAAAAACCCTTTCCATATAAGAAAATAGCCCAGGAAATTTTTGTAACTCCCTTAATATAGACCATGGGCTATATATAGACCCTAAAATTATCCACGCTGCAAGGGTATGGTGATTGTTCTCCCTCATCCAATTTTGTAGTTGATTCTAAGAAGAGTACATGATTACCTCAAACCTTCCCAGGATGTGGTCTTCCCATATTCAAATAGTTTTCCCACTTCATAGCATCTATGTGTCATTGCATTTTACAATCTCTGCAGAAGCTTCACATAAGTTCTATATAGGTGTACGAGACTCATTACTAAATTTATGGTCCATATTTATGTTTCTAGGTGAGTAGGTTTATTTTCTATTTAAAGCGACCTTCCACCATGCTTCTTCACCTGTAGAGATATTCCAATTTTTTCCCTCAAAGGTTTGTTTAATAGAAAAGTGTCTATAGTTACCAATCTCCATTTCTCATAGGGGAAAGCACTTGTTTCCAATTTTCTAAATGATATTTTTTCCCATTAGCTTTGCTTCCTTGCCATATAATTTGCATTGAATCTAGTTAGAAACCCTAGCTGGAGCTAGCAAAATAGAATTATTATATATGGATGAAGATGAAAGAACTGATTTTATCAATATTACTTTGCTAAGCTAGATTAATCCATTGAGTTCCACATTGATTCATTATTTTCCTGATTTTTCCAATCACATTCCTCCATTCCATATCCCGAGGATGACATGAAAATATAATGATTCCTAAATAGATGAAAGAATTCCACTCTTTTATTGCAGAAAATTCCAAAATATTAGTAATGTTTGGAATATTTGTAGGTGATGAGTTCCAACAATAGAAACAACATTTGTGATTGTTTACTTCTCCACCTAAGGCCATTAAATACCTTTTTAGGATTAATTTGAATCTAAATTCCATCACCATTGAGGCTATTCCAAGCAAAAGAGTGTCATTTTCAAAATGGGAATAGTTTAGTTCCTTGTCTCCTCTTACAATACTAATCCTAGGAAGATTTTAACACCCATTTCATATTATAGTCTACTTCTTAAATATTAATCCATAAGAATATATGAAAAGGGAGAGAGTGGGAATCCCTGTCTCAATCCTTATTCTCCTTGAAAGAAACCAGTTGTCCTTCCATTCATTAACGATGCTATCTACAAATTTGTTATGCATGATTTTATCCATCCTATAAAAGTGGTTGAGAATCCAAATTTGTTGAGAATAGATAATAAGGAGTGTCTCACTCTGTCAAAGGCATTAGTCATATCCATTTTTATGACCATCCCGCTCTCTTTCCTGAGGTTTTTAGAATGGGATGCTTCTTGTACTAGAATAATATGGTCAAGAATCTTCCTTTTGGGAGTGAAGGCCCCTTGGTTTTATGAAATTATTTCAAACAATAGTGATTTGACTCTAGTAGCTAGAAATTCAGTGATTATTTTGTACAATGAATTACATAGTGAGGTTGGTATGAACCTAAATAAAATTGTTGGACTCTTTTCTTTCGAAATGAGAGCCATAAATGAGGAGTTTGTAATTCCTCCTAATTTTTCATTTTTTCAGAGACCAATTCATCATTTTACATAGATATGTTTTTATTAACTTCTATAACTTTATATAAAAGGAAATGGAGAATCCACGCGGACTTGATGCTTTGTCAATATTTAGATCCCAACTTTCATTTCTTACTTCTCTTCCTCTAATTATTTGTCTAATTGTTGATTATCCAGCTAAGATACTAACATGAGGATATTGGCTAGAATTTATGTATATGTAACATGATCCACTTCTTCTTGTTTTGATAATAACTTCTTAAAATGATAGAATGCTTCTACCTTTATTGCACTATGATCAGGTTAAAAAGTAGCCTCTTCTTTAGATAAAGACTGGTGATTCTCCACATTGCCTCTGATAGAACTTGTGATTTATTTGACATTATTCCTGCTTTGTCTTGCTTTTTCCAGTCTATGAAATTATGAGGTATTTATATATTCTTCTTTTACCTGCAAGATTCTGGAATTAATCCTCCAATATTCCACCTCTTATCTATGTAGAGTTTGAAGTCTTATATTTGTTTGAATTTTATCTAACTGCTCTTGTAAATTTGGATTCCTTGTTTCCATTTGATCTTGTATTTATGCCAATTATTTTTGGATTTTCTTTTTTTTTAACAAAAGACTCCACGTAATTGAATTTGGACCACCACATAAGAGGATGTGTAACAAATTTTAGTTTCAATTCCCATATATAACTTGGCAAACCCTCCCATTTCCTTCTCCAAGTAGTTATGATGATATCAACAGTGTTAGGGTAGTGAATCCAAAGGGGATTGAATCTTGAGGGTAAGGGCCCATAATTTGAATTTTTAGATAAAGAGAGACTAATTGGCTTGTGATAAGATGTGGATGAAGTTATGATAGTGGATGAGATATTTAAATATTCTTCCAAATAACTACTTTTGACTCAACACCTATCTAATTGAGATTCTATATAGCATGTCCCAATCCTTCTACTTGACTAAGTAAACTTTCCTTTTCTTTGGCTTATGTATATTAGGTCCCATTTGGATATCCCGACCTCTAGATTCTCTCTTGAAACATTTTTTTACACTAGTTCCTCCACTTTTCTCTTCCTAAGATAAAAATGTTTCCAAAAAATACAGTTTCCCAAACATATTTCTTCTCTTTCATTTGCAATAGTTTGCCAACATTCTTTTTTTTCTTTATAGTGCATTGGCATATATAAATTGAAAACTTTAAAGTGAGCTCTAGATGTTATAATTACTAGATCCGAATAGACCTAGTGATGGATTTTTTTAGATTCAATCAAATCTAGCTCTGCCCTATCCCATAATGTGCTAATTCCTGTAAAGCACCTCTCAAACTTACTGTTAGATTTTTAACACTTAAGAAATATGATATTAGGATCTTATCTGAGAGAATAACATGCACAACAATCAATCACAAGAGACAATAGACACAAATATTTTCCTCCGGGAAACCATAAAGGAGAAAACCCCGCAACTTCCTTAGAGATAGAATGAGCACCAATGGCAATAGTAAAACCCAAAGACAGAAATATGATCTCCAAAAATTGTTCTCTCTCTCACTTGTGTGAGCTCCTCTTCTCTCACCTATGCATTGTAGTTGGGTGAGTGTGTGTGACAAATAGAGAGGCTCACTCTCTATTTATACTAATTTCCGAATTGACAATTACTTACTAGAGCTGGAATCTCTAGGAGAGTCTAATAACCTTAGTGCCCCACAATTGTGGGGACTTTCCCCCCCGATCAACAAGGAGGGTTAACCTCAACTCAATTGTGGGGACTATTGACCCGACTTACAATGGAGGGTTAACCTCATTGAATTTACATGAATTTATTATATTAATTACTCTCCCGATAGGAACATCAGGGTACAATGAAATAGAATATATGAAATATACAAGTGAATACATTCCGAAGTTACAAATACATCAACACTCCCTCTTAACTAGGAAGGTATTCTCTTGACACAATACATCAGCACAAGTCTTCTTCTCTAGATCATCATCAAAGTTGGATCATCACTGGATCATCATCATCATCACCACTCACAACAGAATTTCAGCCCAAAATCTGGCGCCTTGCATGTCTGAAATTCGACACTTCTCTATCTCATTTTCGACACATACACTTTTTTTTTGGCATCGGTGGCGTAACATCGGATCTTCAACAGTCTACTAATGTGGGTCGAAGATTCAACAGACAATTGTGTCGCATATTCGACCATTTTTCCTTCCGAAGTGCCAACCAAAATTGCATAACTCGTTGAAAATCTGACATCCTCCGACCCTTGTAGCGTCGATCGTTTGATGGACAGAAGTGTCGGAGAAATGGAGGTGTCGTCGGTTTTTAATTCAGGAAGTGTCGAAAATCTGATGCAATATGACACTAGAATAGTCGGCCTTCCGACGCAGTCCGACACTTTAACTGTCGGTCGTCCAATGGGCGAACGCATCGGAGTCATGGCACGGCCGTTGGATGGGTTGACCAAAGTGTTGGAAGAACGTCGAAAAAGTGACACCTGTTGATGGATTTAAAAAAAAAAATCCAAATATTTCACTTACGGCCACATGGTTTCAGCCTAGAATTTGACGACTGAAGGAAGCCTGGTAACAAACTAGAGGATTCTATGTCAAGTATATATTTCATCCTTGCACATATAGTTATCACAACTACTTTACTCTTAACTTTACTTTTCGCAAAATAGAAAACCCAATATACTCAAGAGAAGCACCCTCCTTTCTATTTATGGAATAAGGAAGAGAGTAATTACAAGAAAACCCCGTACTAGGTCTATAAGTGGACCACTTAACAAGACAAAGTCCAATCTAACCAATCCATGAACACTTTAAGAGAATGTTCCTTAACTAGAGACATTACATGTGCTAAGGGTAGGTGATTACAACACAACTTCTTCCTACACACTTCTCCAAGTAACTCAGGTAGTGTGAACCACATGTACAAAGGTCACGTAATCCCATGCCCGCATGTTCCAACTTACCCACTTAGAAATGGCCTATGTGACTTGGCTTTCGAGAGAGTCGGAGAAAGGTTGCTTGCAATCAAGTTTTCCTAGTTGAACACAATGCAGTGCTTCTATGGGTGAGACTATTAGTTGGAAAGTGGAATGAAGCAGTCCCCATACACTGTCTGTGTCCCTAACCTCCATTTTGAGTTGACTAAAGTTCTAAAGGGTGGCTTTTTATAACATGATTAAGATGAAATGGGTCTAAAGAATTGTGTTTATCCTTCATATGCATTATGCTAATTGTATAAGTATCTGCATAAGTTTCTCCTTGTATAAGAAAGAGCTCTCATGCAAAGAGTGCTTTACATCCCCAATCTTAATAAGTGATGATGGAGGACACTGAACCTATAAAGTCTCTAAATAGAGGGGACCAAAGGAAACAACTAAGATAAAAAAATAACAAAAATAAACTTGCTGACCAAGAGGCATTCAATACTTTTAGAATAGTCTAGCTTTGCTCAAGGAAGGGATATAGAATAAGATTGAATACTACAAATACATAACCACTTCATGTAGCAAAGAGACAAAGAAACAATAGAGTATGTTACCTTAAATCATTATTAATAATGTACAGTAGATATTTAACTTCACTCTTGCAAATTCCAAACAACCAAGGTAAGCACAGATTGTTCTTGCTAAATGAAGTGGCTAGATAATAGAGGGGTCAAAATTTATAATGATGGTCAAAAACCTATCCTTGGTTGCAAAACAATGTAGGAATTTTAAGAGGTAGATAAAAACTTCTAGGATTCAAGAACATAGTATACATTGGGGCCCTGAGATGTCCACTCTGTGGATCAATACATTCATTGTAATACACTAAATAATAAACTCCTTTTCCAATTAAACATAGAATTGAGCGAAAATCCAGCAACAGTCAGCAAGCATAAGATGCCAGTATATTAGATAAAAAAATTAACATACACCACTCATTTTCATTCCATGGTGCTTAGCCTGTTGTTTGATGAAAGGTCAATCAAACAAATCTCCATTATACGTGACATAAATCCCAGGCTTCAATTCTTGCATGTGATTGAACCACTTCCTAAGAAGCTCTATCTGGAAAACATAGCAAACTTCCAGGGGATCAATACTTGTTTTCAAAATTATAGTCTTAGGGTAAACAGTAAATGGCATATATACCTCATTTGGCACATTTGCTACTTTGAAATTTCCTTCGAATTCTGGTTTTGGAGTGTACTCCAAGTCTTCAATGCCCCACCCCTACACACTGAGGAAACAAACGAAAAGGAATTGAAAAACTAAAGAAGATAAATGATGTTCATAACAATCAGTGCAACATTAATCTGCAAACAATAAAAATCCCAAAACATAGATGAAAGAAATCCCAAAACAAAGGATAGGCTGACCAATGGGCATAAAACAATGCCAAGTGTTTTTACCTCTCGATTTTTAATAAGATATCTATTCCCATCCACCATGTGTGAAATCATCATTATCATGTCATATTCAGCATCAGGGAACTTCAAAGGAAGCTTGGTTGTCTCTATATCAAAAGCACACACACAAACTTCAGCTCATTGAAGAAGATCTACCCTATTTTCCAAGGTAACCTTTGAAGAGTCCACTTTAACAGTGTACCATTGTCCACATCTTGCATCTGCAGGATTGCAAAATCCATAAACAAGTAAAGAATGAATGCTAGTTTTTTGGTATATAAAAACTCTTGCTGCAAAGGCCGTTGAATGTGGACTTATGATGTAGAGACAAACCATTCTTTGTTCAAAAGCATCCTGAAAACATTGAATGTGGATGTATGATGTAGAAACAAGCCATTATCTGTTCAAAA
>LPNX010535056.1:99764-108764 GCA_001517045.1 Pseudotsuga menziesii | reverse complement strand
TAAATTATGTAAGCAAAAAATTATAATTAGTAAGAATATATCACCTAATAAAACATGGATAACCAAAAATACTATGTATATAAGGCCATCTATCTAATCAAGACTCCATTTCTTGACTCTTAACTATGGAAATGTTTCTCAACGCTATCTGTAACAAGTTCCAATGGAGGAGTCAAATAGCAATAGTGAAAATTACACAGTAAAAATATAGAAATAGATGTTTTTTAATGTCTTCTTCCTTACCATTCATTGAGCTCCTCTCTATTTCGAGAATAATTTAATATTCTCTACTAAATAGGACCAACCACGTGAAGGTGGAAGCTCTTATGGTCCCTCCCCCCCCCTCACATCACTCTCAACTCCCCAAACCCAATGCCTATACTTGCAAATAACAATTTATTTCACTATTTCACAATGCAAATAACAATGCATCTACAATGCAAAATATTTCACTCAATAGTTGAAAAATGCTTTCATTAAATCATTCTTTATAACATTCATTAAACCATTCAATCATTCAATAGCTGAAAAAACCATTCATTAACTCATTCATTAAAACATTAATTTAGTCAATGGCAGAAAAAAAATATCAGTAAACAATTCAGTAAAGCATTCATTCATAAAACAGAGGAAAAAAGCATTAATTTTTTTTTTTATAAATAAGAATTACTCAAAACTTGTTTAGTCACTTCCTTTTTACTTTTCTTCTCTTTAAATATTTAGTTAGAGTCACATCTTCGGGAATCTGATCATCGGTATCCCTACTAGTCTGCTCGCAAGGTTGAACTTGAGGCGAGGGGTGATGAATTTCTGCAATAATGTCAAAATATTTCATTAATATATTTATATTTTGATAAATACGAGCAATTCATTAAAAAAACATTACAAATGTGTGTTTTTACCTGCCATGTGCACATCAACATGTTCAACATTATCTCATACTGGCCCAACCTGTTCCATGTTATGATCTGCAGCTACATGCTCTGTAGTTGAATTGTGTAGAATTAGAATTAATGTTCATCATCTGCAATGGTCTATAAAAAATAGTAGCACATTAATAAATTCATTACCAGGATGAGAAGCATGATCTCCATTTGGTTGGTCATGTACTTCATCCTCGACATGAACGGGATCGTTACTTTCCTGCACAAAAAGGAATAAATAATTTATGTTAGTTTATTTATAAGGAACAAATTGCATGAGCATTAATAAATTATCATTAAACTATACAGTTTTCACATACCTGGGCACAAGATGGATCAGTAGAAGATCGTGCAGTATTCGCAGACAAGCTTCTTCGGTGTTCAACAACGGCGTCAAAGCCATGTTCGAAGCCAAGCTTCATGTAATCTGCACTGGGCAATTCTTTGAACCGGTCGGCCTTCATATTTGCATGATGTCATTAATTTTAAATCCTTTTGTCAGAAAAAAACAAAAATAATAATATGTATGATATTTGGATGCGGATTCGGGTTTTGCGATACTTACATATCGAGCCACCAAGTTGGAGTAACCACCAGGCCCAAGCTTGTGTTGGCCAATTTTTTCAATTCTTGCCTTTGTGGCCTTAGATGTGTCTAAGAGCCTAATTAAGTTTTTAAATACATTAGTCTATGTACCAAAATTGATATAAAAACTAGTAATAATAAGGCTTACCACTACATTTTGGAATGAATTGCATACCTCCCTATTCCACCTGGTGGTATCTTTCCTGATTTTCTCAGGCCCTTCTCTTTTCCATCTTCCACCAGGGCTTTCCACTCCATAGATGGAATCATTGGAGGGTGCTCATACCTAGGGTTCTTTTCTAGGTGAACCCTATATTGGTCTCGAACAATCTTTAGATGTTTTCCAACCTTCTATAGTACCTTCGATGTGTCAAAGGTATCTTTTCCGAATAGAATAACGAAGCAATTAGTCAGATCATCCTTTAAAGCTTTTGGCTGCCTATTCCACATTGTGCAGATGGTGGGCCCGAAGATCTCCAAGGCCAAATCATTCATGTGTTTATAAAATATATCATTTCTTATAAAACATTATTGCCATCATTAGTCAACATTAGAAAATATTATCGGTATATTAGACACAAATTATAAAAAATAAATTGAACAATATATAATGACATGGAATCCTCTCTATCTTTATTGGAACTAGTTCTTCATTCACCAAAAATGTACACTTTATTGAACCAGTGCTAGTCACACGAGAAGATCTAGGAAATGCTTCCACATCTCTATCTAGCCCTGCATCCACCCCTTCTTCTGCAGCATCTGTTGTGGGTGGGGCAACATCGGCTGCACCCTTCGCTGCCCTCAGCGGTGTCACAGAGTGTGTTGCCAATTGTTCAGTGGACAATATGGGAGCAGTATGTGGTGTACGTGGAGTGGTTTGGTCACTAGGACCAACATTGCCTTGACCACCACTGATAATCTCCATAGCACGTTGTAAATTAAACCCATTGTATTATAAGTTCAAAAGCATATAAAATCAAATATTATAAAGTTTTTATAAATGAATTTACATTTTTATTCGATAACTTACGTCCACTTGTTTACGTTGCTGTAACAAAAATTGAATCCTTTGTTTGAGCCCTTCTGTTAGTGGAACTGCCAATGTCATATGAACCGGTTCCTCATTTTATTTTTCCCTTGTACTTTGTAGCACCCTCAACAGGTCTACAGACTCTCTAATTTCACTATCTCTCATCAACCGAGAGACCTCATTCTGTAAAGAGTTTTGAGACGCCATTTGATAAACGGAATCCCCTGTCTGCAATTGAAATATATATAAAATTACTTAGTCTTTGAAAATATAGTGTGTGCAAATAATTATATTAGGGATTACATCCAAGATTACCTGACACCTAGACGAGGGCGTGGTCTGATCAACAGATGGGGATTTACCTCGATCAACCTCTTGCAAAAAAGGTAGAGAACATTATCACAATGTATTGATTTATGTATAAGCTAACAAATATAGAACAAAAACAAAAATAAACACTATGCTACATGTTTTATATGTGTACATTTTTGAAGTATTTAGAATGTGGAATTACATTTAGGTTAAATGGTTGCCTCGAGTCTCTAGTCGTCTGATCAACAGCTGGGGAGTTTCCTCGGTCAATCTGCAAAAAAGGTAGACAACATTACCATCATGAATGCAACCATAAAAATGAAAGAATACATAACAAAATAAACATAATGCGTCACGATAGACATGTTTACGATTTTAAAGTATTTGAAATGGAGAATTACATTCATGTTTGGTTGTTTCCCTGATTCTGTAGTCGGCTGATCAATAGTCGTTTGGCTTCCCTGATCAACACTCTGCATGGAAAATCGATAATATTATATAAACGAACCTAATATACTAATGAAAATACATAACAACGTATCTGTATGTCCATCCTAAAATTTGATATTACATTGGCAATATCAATGTATACCTACTTCCTTGACTTGGGTCGACAAACATCTACGGAGATGGAGGTACCCCTGAGAGAACCCTGCATAAAAAACATACTAAAAGTTACATAAGGAAACATGAAAAGTAGATAATTTCAATTATATGCTAACAAAAATTCCTATAGACGTTAAAAAATTAGTGAAAGGGTGGTTAAATTGTTTGTTGTACCACAACCATACTAACATTGTTTGTATCTACATGATTCAAATTGTAATCAATAAGAAGTTCTTCGCCAGCAGCTATTGATTTAATTGCACATACAAAGACATGGTTTCCTTCGCGTGACTCGAATACGCAATTGGGTTGTTTTAATGTAGACCCTGGTTGTGTACTGTTTATAAACCTCACAATATTACCAGTTGTTTTTGGCCTTCCGTCCATGTACATCGTTGCTCCTTTATTTTGAGCTTTGTCTTTCAGTTGTATATAATTTGCTGACAACCCATATCTACGCATACTTCATGTATATTGGACCAGGCGCATCCAATCACTGTAGTTGTAACAGGGTCCAACATACTCCATCAATTCTGTACATCTACTGTATCCAACCTTTATGCCGTCCATGCAAAACAAGCCCAATCCATGCAATGAGGACGTGCAATTCTATATATCCTCTCATTCACACAAAAATCAGTGTTTACTTTAGGAAGATCGCTAGGCACCCATTGTTTCACTAGGTGTTGGTACCTTAAGGGCACGTCGATGTCTCCCACTGTCTCATCATCATAGGAACATGACCCCCCTCCTTGGAGGAAAAAATTCATGCGTTTGTTGAATTTTCTTCTGATCTTCTGACATCTAGTTGATCTAGCCCGTGTAGACCTATTGGATGTCCCACTTTCCTCTAGCCTCCCCAAACTCCCTTCGCTAGAGGAAGACAGGTCTGACAAATACCTAATATGTTTTATGATCTTTTCCATGTTTTCTAGGGTGCACATACTTGTTGTTGATGGCTTCTTTTGCTTGAAAGTTGAACTGCCTAAAAGTGCACAAATCTCATCTAGGACCCTTTAAGAGTCATAATAACAACTATTGTTATAGGATTTTCTTAATTCCTGTAGAGTGGATTTTTTAACCTCTGTGCTACTCTGAAGTGCATAAGCCAACACTTCAGAGGCATATTTCCCAATGGTGGTGAAGAGCGGACATTTCCAGATTTGGCTACTTGGCACGTTAAATACATTTATATCAGTCTGTAATATTTGTTGATTTATTCCTTTTAGCTTGTCTTGATGATGCTTGTTTTCCCATATTAATTTTCAACCCTAAGGCAATTCTAACTTGTTTTCCCATGCTAATTTTCAACCCTAAGGAAACCCTAAGGAATACAATTGATCAGCTTCACAGGAATACTAGACAAACATTCAAAGGTAACACCTCTAATCTAGGAATCTTGACTACATCCACATCACTAACCTTCATCAGACTAAGAATTCAAGTCTAATACTGAAGTAGCTAATCCAAAGAAGCAATAAATAAGAGAGATCAGTAATATGAGGGGATAATCCACCTCAATCATCCAAAGGATGTCAATAGCAACAGCACATAAAATACTCAAGTGCTAAGGGCTAGAAAAGATGGAAAGTTCCCTGATCAGTACATTCACCATTAGTGAATTCAGTAAACTGAAAATGGCCTAAGGCCAAGGTTAATGCTTCTTTGGATAAGCTATTAGCCTTAGTATTGTGTTCTCTGAATATGTGAACTGTTTTTAGCTGGATGAAGTAAGGTTCCATATCACAGATACGTTGACACCAGCCATCAAGTGCAAGTAAAGTTAGTGATGATCTTCTATTGAACCAATTAATGATGGCTGTGGAGTCACCATGAATGTGCAGGGTGGGAAGGACCATGGATTTAGCACAATAAAGGAGAGTCCATAAAGCAAGTAGTTCAAATTTGGTGTTTGTACTCAAACCAACACCCAATTTGAAGCAAAAATAGTGGTCCTGGGTGATCAAAAGATGAACACCTATACCTCCAATTTGATTGGCTGAAGCCCCATCAAAGAAGATGTAGGTACAATTATTGAAATAGTTTATTTAGTCAAACTTATTACCTTTCTTTTTTGCGTTGACTTAGCCACTTTCAATTCACTAACTCTAAAATAGCTAATAATGGTGACGACTCTTGGTATTATGTTTCATTGGGTTGTAACATGGAAAACTTGTTAAACAAAATACCAAGAATCGTCACCGTTATCAAAATAGTTTATTAGGTAAAATTATCAAAATAGCGGAAGATGTAGGTACAATTATCAAAATAGTTTATTTAGTCAAACTTATTACCTTTATTTTTTGCATTGCCTTAGCCACTTTCAATTCACTAACTCTAAAATAGCTAATAAGTGTTGGCTAATAATGGGGATGACTCATGGTATTATGTTTCATGGGGTTGCAACATTGCAAACTAGTGATGCATAATACCATGAGTCGTCATTGTTGCTTGCCTGAACATTTGTTTTCTTTTGTGAGATATAGTTCATGTGGACAGAGTTATTGAACTCTGTCCGCATGGACAATTTGTTTTTTCATTTATGAGAGAAGATTTACCAAAATTTAAGTTCGTGAAGAGTAAGAAATTCATAGGAATGGTTGGAAGTGTTGTTCACTAAGCCATGCTATTAATGAGGAATTTTCATGTTGTTATTTCCAAGTTTAAGCCATAATTTTTAATTGGTTGAAATTAGTTTGGTAATTTATTAAGTTTAAAGTACATTAATCAAATTAATAAACTTGTTTTTAAGTTGAGTCTTATTTTAAGCATTAGTTTCGAACTAATCATTGCTGCTACTGTTACTCACTAGCAGTTTTAAACTAATTTATGTTGTTGTTGCTACTCGCTGAAAATGTTGTTATTACTTGCTAAAACTAGTGTTGTTACTTGTTGATATTGTTGTTTTTACTTGTTGAAACTGTTGTTGTTACTCACCAAGAGTCTTGAAATTGTTTATTTTATTGTTGTTACATGTCTGTAATTGTTATTGCTATGAGCGCTAGTATTTTCTTGACTAACACATTTCATAATTAGAGTTAAAGTTATTATTCATGTAAAGTTTTTTTTAATAGATATGTATTATGCAATTAGTATTTGTCTAAGTAAATTATGGATCTCATTAGAGGGTCATACTTCCGCTACTGTGTGCATAATGTAATTAATTTACATAAAAAAATGGTCTGTGTTAGCTTAGTTTGATGTAACTCAAGGAGGCGTTACAAGAGCAATGGTTCAAAGTGATGAAGTTTCAGTTGATAAATTATGATGATTTTCTAAAGAAGAACACAAGGGATCAAATTTAACTCATGAGATACCCAAAGCTTGGCTATCAGAGAAATATGAGAAACTTTTATTTGCTGTAAGGAATTCTTTTACATGTGAAGGAATATTTGACACAGTGTATCAATTTAACTTCAAATTGTTGTTACATTTCATTGGAAAAACATTTTTAGACATCCCTTTTGATTTGTACAAAAGTCTAGGAAAGATGGCACATAGGTGCAGCCGAAACCTAATAAGGTAGAACACTAGTTTATTTCATTTTGGATTAATCAAATTGCTCATGCTTGAAGAGATTAGGAAAATGAGCAGGGATTATAACATGTTTCTTTTCCTTGTTGGTTATGATCTTGAGGTGCTAGGTATTCCTTCAGCAAGGAGATGTACTCCAAGCTCAAAATAAAAAAACAACTACTCAAGCAAAGAACATGATGGAGAAAAAGACACGAGTGAGGAGTAGAGAAAGGGTAAGATTCATATGGAGAAAAAACCTAGGGTTGTTATAGATATAGAGGAGAGACCTGAATTTTAAAAGAGTAAAAATAAAATGAAAGGAATAAAGTTGGACTTTTTTGAAGAAAGGGTGGAGGTTAAGAGACCTAGGACTAGATTAGCAACAAAATGGAAAAAATATGTGGAAGAAGATACATCAGAGACTCCACTTGAGAAATCTATCCAAACAAAGAAGAAAAAACTCTCCAAAGTACAACCATATTAATAGACATAGAGTGATGGTCTAGAGGTGAAGAAGGTAAATATACCATTAAAAGAAGCCCAGTTGATGATTGTTCAGTTGCAAGAAGAAGACATAAAACATAGGTTTGAAGTAGATGGAAGTCTAGACCTATATGAAAAAGCTTTGATGGATGTTAGAGGGATGCTAAGGAGAAGATTCCCATTACATAAACAAGTTCAAAATTTATATAAGCATAATAGATCCCTTAAAGCAGAAAACAAAAATATGAAGAAAGAGTTGCAAATGTTGAAAGATGAGGTCAGTGCAGGTAATCTAAAACTTCTTGCTGAGGCAAGAGATAAATTTGATGAAATTAGACCATAACATGCTTAAATTTTAGTATTAGAGCCTTGGAAAAGGTTTGAAAGAATCCAGACAAGTTTTTGCACAAAAAATGCAGTTTTCATAACTGTTGCAGTGCCAACAGTTTAAAAACAACGAAAATTCTACAAAAGTTCTGAAGGTGAAACTTTTGTAGCGCCTGTAGTGTAAAACAAGGGAAAATGCTACAAAAATTCTGGAAATGCAGTTTTGCAGCACTAAAGGCCAGAATTGAATAGGGGACATTGCAGAAGTTTCCAATTTTTCTCTAGCTCAGCTAATAAGTCAAAGATTGACTTTTATATGGATAGATTTTTACCAAATCAGTATGAGAATTGTGTTTGTAAATATTTTTCTTTCGAAGTAACCAAGGGGTTTAATTTAGGGTTGAGTTCTAAAAGTTGGGGGAATAGTTAATGTATGTTATTTTGTAACTATTCCTAACATACACAACCTTGAAAGGAAACATCTCGATGGAATAATGATAAGTCTTATAAAAAAATTACAATTAAATGTAAATAATCTTCCCAACTATTAAAGACACCATCCACATCTTTCTTTTGATAGATTTAATACAAACAATGTATTACTTTGAATATAGTAATAAAAATCTCCTAACCAAATACTATACTTTTACTTTTATAATAAATTGCTATTGGATTCATTATTGTTTTTCATAACTTAAATTTAAAACCCATTACTCATTATAGCCAGTCTAATGGCTCTATATCCTTAAGGAGTCTAATATGATCTCAAATAATTAATTCATAGTTGGAAAATAATTAGTTCACACTTGAAAACTAAGGACTTATTCCTAAATCATATCTTTTGTGTGATATAGTTCATGTGGACAGAGTTCTTGAACTTTGTCCTCATGGACAGTTTTTGTTTGACGATGATATTAACAGGACTTTGGGCACACATCCTAGTTTTTCACCCCAATTTTCCTAACCCCAATCATTGAGGTTTTTGGCATTGAATTGTCGACCTTAGAACCTTCCCGTAATGGTTGTCTCTGTTGTATTCTCCAACTTGTTTAGGTGTATAACTACCCCAACCAAGAAATTGTTTGCTTTGCCTTGGTTTTTTAAAAGTCGCTACTTATTTCAACTTCTTTGTTCCCAAACAAGTTTGTCCCTGAACTAGTGTGCTTTTCAAGGTACTGGCTTTGAGAGGATCTGTTCCCTATGGTCTATTTTTGA
>LPNX010535056.1:84764-94764 GCA_001517045.1 Pseudotsuga menziesii | reverse complement strand
ATCATGAATATTAGTTTATAATTAATAAATTACATCATAAATAAAATATGGCCACTACAACAAACAACTCACAATAAAAATTAAAATACATAAAAATTCATATACGATGATCCATACGTACCATGATGACGATTTCTATTGTATTGCATCTTCCAAAGGTGAGGTGTCATTCTCCATGGTTTTAATGCAGTCTCCTGCTTCCCATTGAAAATATTTCTTTCAGTTGTTCTAAACCTGTGATTCTTAGAGAGGAAATGCCTATACTCATTAAACACCTCCTTTCTTAAGCTTTTTGAACGACGATATTTTATCTTAGGACCACAAACTAGACATGCAAATTTACCCTTTTTCTGAAGACCTACAATATTTACATATGGAATATCTATGTCAAATATATTCATTTATAAAATATTCTAACTACTCCATATCATTAAATGCAATTAAAGTGGAACTTAAAATTACAAACCACAAAATGAAGTTAACCCAGGGGCATCGTGTATTGTCCATACAACCATTGCATGGAATTGAAATTGCCTTTGTTGTATTGGTCTAGATATGTCATACATAGTTATGCCATTCCATAACTTCAGTAGCTCATCTATAAGAGGTTCGATGTATACATTCATATCTTTGACTTGGAACTTACATGAATCATAATTTGAAGAACATATAAAATATATCATTATGAGAACCATTAAGATATATAAACCATGCAGAAGAGTAAAATAATAGATATATATATGAAATCAAGATACATATTACGACAAATGAGATGCCACAACTACACTATAAATAAAACAGTTTTCGTCAATAAAACCTGGAATAATCATCGACAACATTATGTGCTCCCTCTTTATTGACAACCATGGAGGAATGTTATTGTTGATAACAAAAATAGGCCACACCATGTAAATGGATTTCATCTGTGCAAATGGATTAACACCATCTGCTCCCAAATAAATCCTAAGATTATGTGGTTCTTCTTTAAAGTGAGACCACTTTTCCTCAATATCTCTAAAAGCAATACCATCTGCAGGCATTCAGATAACATCATCTTGACTTCTATTCCTGGCATGGTAATCCATAAATTGCGCTATGTTTTTGCACATGAACAGTCGTTGCAAATTTGGAATGATGGGAATATAACGAAGAACCTTCTGAGGCACCTTTTTTGTTACTTTATCTGTACGATATCTACTTACATGACATTCTGGACATTTTGTTGCAAATTCATGCTGATTATAATATATAACATGGTCATCAGGGCATGCATGAATTGCTTCATAATGCATTCCAATCTCTATCATGATGGAAGATAAATCTCGATATGTGCGAGGTAAAATATTTGATGGTGGTAACAAAAATTCAGCTACCAAGCTACAAAAGAAAAATTGTTAATATAATAAATAAATAATATTAACGAAACACGCTTCATCCGTAGGATGATCAATAATGAGTTAACAATACAATTATTAGAGGAATACAAATAAAATTTATAACGATCATACAATTATTAGATACCTTAGCATACATGTGATTGCAGTGTTTTAAAGACCATTCATAACCTTCAAGTTCATTATCAACAATATAGTAGAGAGAATATTTGTTTTGGAGCCTCCATAAAGGGGTTCATATGCCTTATTGAGAAGAGGTATATCATGAACATCATCAAAGTCATCATCATTTTTATTATCAACATCATCGTCATCCATTCTAACGTTAAATGAATAATGGATCAATGTATTTGTACCATCATCTTCAATTACATCATCGGCATGATCATCTTGTTCAATATGATCATTCACTTGTTCTCCATTAAACATACACGCTCCATGATCCTGATCCTGAACTTGTTCTGAAAGCACTTCCTTTGGATGACATGCTATAGGGTGTATTTCCTTTAATATAAATACATGGAAACATCAATGGATTTACATTAATATATGAAAAATAATAATACATACAATTACAAAAAAAAAACGAATATAATAATGTTTATAATGCTAAACCTACAAATGCACGATATTCGTTCTCCCCCTCAGCGTGTCCGTGTTCCCTGCAATTTTTTGTGGCTGTTGAGATCAATATTCTTCTCCTCTTAAATCCCCTGCATTGAGTACATGGACAATAACATTTGCCATCACCCCTTTGTTTCGCTGCATCCCATAGTCTAGCAAGCAATTGTCGGTTGTCTTCGTCTGGATCCGAAATATTTAATCTATTTGAAATTTTGTCATAAACTTCGTTAATGAATATAACTGGTTGTCTTAAAAAATCAAGTTCCATGCATCAAGGTTTTTTCAAACGAAGAGAATTCGAAGAATAAAAAATTCTCGGCAAACTGTCTATCGATGAAAAAGAAAAACTTGTCACAACCACCTGTTGAAGAATAAAGCAATTCCTGAAAACGTCCGTCGAGGAACAAATCATTTTTACAATCGTCCGTCACTTCTACAACAAACATGTCAAAATATTTAAAACAATTTATATTTATAATGGACATGCGTCGGATATTTGACGCCTTGAACATAGTTACCGTTGAAAGTATGGGACCATAAAATTTAAAATCATGTAAACCTTAATTTTTTTTTATAAAAAAACCTATAGTTCCCGTCAAAGATCCGATGCTTAGGGGTCGGATAACCGACATTTTTTGGGTTCACATACGTTGAAGATCCGACCCAAAAGTGTCAGATAACCGCCACCACATGAGTTGGAAATCCGACGCCCATGTATTGGATAATCGACGATGCTATAAATATTTTGTTGTCGACATTCTGTTGATTGATTGTTGTCCGACACATTCGTGCGAAATGTTGGATGACGTCGGATTCGTATGTCGGATTTCAGGTTCAAATCCTGTTGTGACTGCTTCCTCTATCTTGAACAAATGGTGCTATATCTCAATTCTACTCGTGATAGGAAGTTCTATAGAGCTAGCCCTTTTTCATTCTAGTTGTAGGCCTATCATCCATGTAGGTGTTCATCTTCTTTAGTACTTATATCTGACCATGGAAGGAACACATCCAAGAACCATGTTAGAAAGGCCCACCCATCACTTACATCTGACCATGGGAGGAACACATCCACCACCATGTCAGAAAGGCCCAGCACTCACATTTGACCATGGGAGGCCCAGCTTTCCACCATGTCAGAATGGCCCAGCACTTACATCTGACCATGGGAGGCCCAAACTTCCACCATGTCAAAATGTCCCAGCACTTACATCCAACCATGGGAGGAACACATCCAAGAACCATGTCGGAAAGGCTCAACACTTATATCCGACCATGGGAGGAACACATCCAAGAACCATGTCGGAAAGGCTCAGCACTTATATCTGACCATGGGAGGAACACATCTAAGAACCATGTTGGAAAGGCTCAGCACTTACATCTGACCATGGGAGGCCCAACCTGCCACCATGTCAGAATGGCCCAGCACTTACATCCGACCATGGGAGGAACACATCCAAGAACCATGTCGAAAAGGCTCAACGCTTATATTCAACCATGGGAGGAACACATCCAAGAAGCATGTCGAAAAGTCTCAGCACTTATATCTGACCATGGGAGGAATACATCCAAGAACCATGTCAAAAAGGCTCAACACTTATATCTATCCATGTGGGGAACACATCCCGCATCCATGCTAGAAAGGCTCAACACTTATATCTAGCAATGTAGGGAACACATCCTGATCCATGCTAGAATGGCTCAACACTTATATCCGACCATGGAAGGAACTAATCCTACCATGCCAGAAAGGCTCTGCACTTATATCTTCCCATGGAAGGAACCAATCCTACCATTTCAGAAAGGCTCTGCACTTACATCTGACCATGGGAGGAGCCAATCCTGCCACCATGTCAGAAGGGCTCAACACTTATATTCGACCATGGGAGGCCTAGCCCGCCACTATGTCGGAAGGGATGCCGGACTCATCACTTCCCCTTGAAGGGAACCTCGATTTAGAGAACACCAAGCTTCTCCCTGAAGTACTCAAACTTCACTCTGGCCATTTCTAGCATAGAATCACATCAGGGTTGATTACGTCCAAGGATAACCTGCAAGATTTTCCAAGACCGATTACATCTGAGGACAACCTATAGGACCGTTTTACATCTGAGAAACCTATGAGCTTTGCCAGGATTTTATTCTCAGACAACCTGTCTCATCAGCTATGCTAGAAATCCCTCTTTCGAGAGATCTTGATCTAGATCACATACTAGAGCTTCGCTGCTCCTCTCTCGAATGTAATCAGCACCATGAAGGACTATTTCCTTCTAAACCAAGAGATCACACCTGATCCCATACTGAAGCAACACCCCAAATTGCTCTTTCTCTCAATGGCACTACCCAATATGAATCCACATAACCCTCCAGGTTAATCTTCTGATTCGCTTCATACTTGAGCCCATATTCAACTGTACCCTTCAGGTACCTCACTGCATGCTTTGCAACCATGAGGTGAACATGTCTCAGATCCATTAGGAACTACCTCAATGTGTTCACAACAAATAAAATAGTTGGTCTCGTATTCATCAAGTACATCAATGACCCAATCATCTGATGATACATCGTGGCATCAACTGTCTCTGATGAAGCATCACTCAATAGCCTCAGGTTCAATGCCATAGGTGTGGTCATGGCCTTACAGTCCATCATCCTGAACCTCTTCAAGCTCTTCACTGCATACCTCCCTTGTCCAAGGGAGATTCCATCTACACACCTTCATGCCTAGAAAGTAGTGCATCATATGTAAGTCCTTCATCTCAAACTTGGCAGCAAGTCTCCTTCTTGCAACTTTAATGAGTTCCTCTTTTCTGTCAAGAACAAGTCATCGACATATAACATGAGCATCATTGGTATTCCACCTTCAAACTTGAAGCAAAGGTTGGAATATGCTTTACTCTCAGTAAATCCAAGATCCATTAGTAAGCTATCCATCCTGTCATACCATGTCGAACCTCAGGATATTCTGTAGTCACTCCCTCTCAAGTGGAGCATCATTCTCCCTCTTCCTTTCGTACTCTATGCATTGAAAAATTATGTACTGGAGTGACAAGTAGCTTCCTTTGCTACTAATATTCTATGTATCCATCTAGGGTCACTGGATACCAAGATCCTCTATCTTGAACCTTTTCAAAAGTTTTTCTTGCACCCATCTGTGAGCTTGCCATCCTCTATAGGATTTCATCTTCAACCTTGTAGAAAAGGTTAATATCTTCATCACTCTAGGTGATCTTCAAGCTCCTCATGTATGTGTTATCCCATGGGTGTCTTTTGAGTTCATACAAGGCCTTCTTTCATTTGCACACATGATTATGCATGTCATGTGTCTTATCTTCCAATGGATGCAAATGTATTTTTGTAGTCTATGCCTTCTTTTCGTGAGAAGCATCATGCTACGAATCTTTCCTTGTATCCCATGACATTGCCATCTACTGTATGTTGTATCTTGTAGATCCATATGGAAGACATTACAGAATTCCCTTCAGGTCTCGATACTGCATCCTAGACATCATTCTTCTTGAACTTGTACTCTCCTTCCCTTTCTTTTTGGCTACTTCTTCATAGTTGGAAGGCTCTGCATCAATGATGTCGTTCAACAGTGTCACATAACTACACTATGTCTGAGACCTCTTCTTTATTTGAAAGTATCGTCATATTACTCTTCATCTTGGATCAAACTGTCTTCACTTGTTCTTTGAAACAAGTCTCACCTTTCTTTTCTTGTAGGAAATTGGATGCGATATTTCCTACAAGTCAAATGCACCAGTCGTATGGTTAGAAGCAATTCATAAGGAATATTTACAATGGAAAATTATTATGCATAAATATATAATCATGCAACTATTTTAGCCAATACAACATTCATCCATATCTCATGGAAAATTTCTAGATGCCTTCCATCTCTACCAAGACATCATTTCTATTGTGCACTAATCCAATATGTCAGCAAAGAGGTTTCATTCTAGATAAGTAGCAATGGAGAGTTGTATAGCACCATGAGCTACTTACCCATCCCATGCATATTAGTAGTATACTTTCATTAATGCAAACATTCTATCATGCATAATACATCAACTGAATATAAACAATATCATGAAATGACAATTGAATGTTGATGTAATTGTAACTTTGGAATGTATTCATCCGTATTTCTTATGTATTGTAATCCGATTTTTATTTCGAGATGTATTGTAATGTATTTTTTCGGGTACACAGGGTACTCCCAAAAGACTGAACACCTTTAGCAACCACTTCACACAAAAATATCACAGATCAACACACCGATGTTTGTCACGTGGTTAAAACCCTCGATAGGGAAATAGTCCATGACCCCAACCAAATTGCTACTTGGAGCAATTTATTATGCAAAAGAAAGAAAGTTACATGAGCTTCTCATAATCAATCAACTAGCCAAGGACCCTCTATGCTCTTTAAATAGAGATCATAGACCAATCGCGTGTTAAGCCATGGATCAATGGTAGGTATGATCTAAGAAAAGTTGAGCCGTCGGATCACTCTATGTCTAGAACATATCATGACCGTCGGATTAGAATATTTACAAATACATACTAATGCATACTAAAGAAACACACTTTTACCTAACGGATATATTATACAAGATGATCTTAACTAACTCCTAAGTGTCTAAATATCCTAACATCCCCCCTTAAGAACAACTTGGGATAGGATTGAAGTATTTACAAAAGTGACACTATTAGGAGAAGGAAGGAGGAATTAGAGCCTATCCCCCCTTAAGGACACATTCATGAACTCCTAGCATAGACTGAAGTTTAGAAAACTTCACTTCTGTAAGAGACTTGGTGAAGATGTCTACAACTTGATCATCTATAGGGCAATAGAGAACTTCAATAACACTACCATGAACAATATTTCTGATGAAGTGCATGTGTAGCTCAATGTGTTTGCTGCGTTGATGTAGAACTGGATATTTGGCCAGCTTGATGGCACTTTGATTGTCGCACCAAAGTGGAGTAGGCTGATGCTACTCGAATCCAAACTCTGAAAGGATCTGTCGAAGCCATAAAGCTTTCTGACTGGCACTAACTGCGGCTCGATATTCTGCTTCTGCTGAAGAAAAAGCAAGAGCTTGTTGTTTCTTACAAGCCCAAGTGATAGGTCTAGATCCCAGACTAAAAACATAACCTGCAGTAGACTTTCGATCATCAAGATCACCGGCCCAATTTGAATTAGTGAAACCAACCAACAAAGGTTTCCCCCCTGTACTGTAATGAATCCCAAACTGAATTGTACCTCGAATATATCGAAGTATTCTTTTTGTTGCTTTCCAGTGACTTTCATGAGGAGTTTTCATATAACGGGCAACACGACCAATGGCAAAGGAAAGATCAAGACGGGAATGAGTCAAGTATAAAAGACTACCAACAAGCTGACGATACAAAGTGGCATCTACTTCAGGGGAAGTACAAGTGGTAGAAAGTTTGACTCCAGACTGGAAGGGAGAAGGGGCTGGTTTACAATCTTCCATGTGGAAGTGATGAAGAAGGTCACAAGCATACTTAGACTGGGAAAGAAAGATTCCTTCTTTGGTTTGCAAGACTTGGAGACCAAGAAAATAATGCAAATGTCATAAGTCTGACATTTCAAAATTTTGCTTAAGACTAGATTTCACATGGGTTATAAGGTTAGGGTCACTACCAATAAGGATAAGATCATCAACATAAAGAACAGTTATGATGAGATGGTTTCCTACTTTCTTGGTATAGACATTGGGGTCAGAATGGCATCTAGAAAAACCAGTGTCAAGGAGAAAGCTATCCATTTTGGCATACCAAGCTCTAGGAGCTTGCTTAAGGCCATATAAGTATTTCTTAAGGAGACAAACAAGGCTAGAGTTATTCTGAACATATCCAGGAGGTTGTTCCATGTAAATTTCCTCATGTAAATCACTATGTAAGAAGGAAGACTTGACACCATTTGATTGACTTCCCAGTTATGTAAGGCTGCAAGGGAAAGAACAAGGCGGATGGAGTTCATTTTTGCTACAAGGGCAAAGGTTTCATTGTAGTTAATCCCTTCAACTTGGAAAAAACCTTTGGCAACTAACCTTGCCTTAAGTCTTTCAACACTTCCATCTGAAGCATACTTAGCTCTGTAGACCCATTTACATCTGACAAGTTTTCTTCCTTTTGGAAGAGGAATAAGATCCTAAGTATCATTTGCCATTAAGGAACGATATTCTTCATCTATAGCTGCATCCCAATCTGGATTTCCTGAAGCTTCTGCAAAAGTTTCTAGATCATGATTCTCGGAAACTTGAGCCAAAAGAGAAGAGGATTGCTAAAACTGAGAACATGTTCGACGTTGATCTCTAGGATCACCGGCAAGATCACCAGTTGCTTCACATGTTGAACGGACCCATCGAGGAAGTATTGGTGCTGGTGCAATTGGAGGAACATGAGCAGGCAGAGGTGGATTTTCATCCTCACTGTCATCATTAGAAACTAGAGTTGGAAACCTGTCAAGGAAGTTGGAAGAAGAAGAATAAGGCACAATCACTGAATCAGGCTCACAGGACAAAGATGGCACACCCGCCAAGTTAGGCTTGCAGGCCAAGAGATTTTCATCAAATTTAACATCTCTTCTAATGATTATATCATGTGAATGGGGTTGAAGAAGTCTATAACCTTTTACATCTTCAGAATATCCAACAAATATGCACTTTTCACTTTTAGGCTGTAATGCTTTCCAATTTTCATCCGGAATGTGAGCCCATGCTTCACAACCAAACACATGAAGGTGACTTACATCTAGTTTAATTTTACTCCATGCTTCTTCTAGTGTTATAACTTGTAAAACTTTAGTGGGTGTGCGATTAACTATGTAATTTGCACAATTTATGGCCTCAGCCTAATATTGAAGACTTAGTCTCTTAGATTGGATCATACAATTAGCCATTTCTTTTAAAGTGTGGTTCTTCCGTTCAGCTACACCATTTTGTTGAGGTGTATATGGAACAGTGTGTTGTTGTTGGATTCCTTGTTCAGTGCAGAAAGTAGTGAACTTGTTGTTAACATATTCTCCTCCATTGTCAGATCTTAACTTAATAATTTGATGACCAGATTGTTTTTCAACAAGGGCCTTGTAGGCCAAGAACATGTTAAATACTTCGCTCTTAAGTTTTAGGAAGTAAACCCAAGTGCGTCTGGAGTAGTCATCAATGAAAGTTAAGAAATATTTGAAACCAGGAAAGGAAGCAGATGGAAGAGGACCACACAAGTCACTATGCACAAGCTCCAAAGGAACCGAGGTGTGCCAAGAAGCACGTTTGTCAAAACTGTCATGATGATGTTTTCCGAGTACACAACTGGAACAAACACCATCCTTACAAGATACCATTGGAAGACCAGTCACCATATTGTCTTTACATAGTTGTGGCAATGAGCGATAATTTAAGTGACCAAATTGCTCATGCCAAAGTTTGCTCAAGCTATCACTATGAGCAACAAAAACTGAAGGAAAAGGTGATGACCCAAAGTTGTTAAATTTGTACAACCTGGTAATATCATCAAAAGTTCCAGTAGCAAGGACATTTTGAGGATTTTTAAAATCCTTGATTACAACTTGGTGAGGTGTAAAAGTCACATTTTTACCTTCACCTGAATGAGTGATTTGATAAACTGATAACAAATTGCAGGAAATTTTTGGAACACATAGTACATCACTGAAATG
The DNA here is from genome assembly GCA_001517045.1 of Pseudotsuga menziesii. NCBI lineage: Eukaryota > Viridiplantae > Streptophyta > Pinopsida > Pinales > Pinaceae > Pseudotsuga > Pseudotsuga menziesii. The sequence goes on along the minus strand of LPNX010535056.1, from coordinate 85,039 downwards.
ACCATTTTCTACTGGAACTGTTCCAGATCCTACAACACTTAGAGATCTATCATCACCAACAAATATTTGTTTGGCGTTACATTCATGCATAGTAGAAAAGATGGCTTGATCTTTAGCCATATGATAAGAGGCTCCAGAATCAATGAGCCATTCATTTGAAATAGAAGAAGAAGATGCAGTATAAGAGTAACCAGAAGCACAAAGTGCATGTCCATGAGAGTTAAATTCTAAAGACGAATCTAGGTTGATGTGGTGCTTCTTCATTACTGCTTCTG
>LPNX010535056.1:70099-82621 GCA_001517045.1 Pseudotsuga menziesii | reverse complement strand
TTGGAGCAATTTATTATGCAAAAGAAAGAAAGTTACATGAGATTCTCATAATCGATCAACTAGCCAAGGACCCTCTATGCTCTTTAAATAGATATCATAGGCCAATCAAGTGTTAAGCCATGGATCAATGGTAGGTATGATTTAAGAGAAGTTGAACCGTCGGATTACTCTATGTCTAGAACATATCATGACTGTCGGATTAGAATATTTACAAATGCATACTAATGCATACTAAAGAAACACACTTTTACCTAACGGATATATTACACAAGTTGATCTTAACTAACTCTTAAGTGTCTAAATATCCTAATAGTATTTGAGTCATGTCATACCCCGATGTTTATTCCGGGAAGTTTCTATAATGAGAAAGTCATGTCAAGTCATTATGGGTAACTCTCCTATTGGTCAAGGGTTAAAGTCCCCACAGTTGTGGGGCTCTTGGGTTATTAGACTATCCTAGTGAATTTGACCCTAGGTGAGTCCTTGTAAGTCGGGGCAATAGTCCCCACCATTATGTTACCCTCCTATTGGTCGAAGGAGGCAAAGTCCCCACAAATGGTGGGGCACTAGGGTTATTAGACACTCCTAGAGATGTCGGCTCTAGTAAGTAATTGTTAAGTGAGGCCGACATGTTGGAGTGGGTTCCAAGTGAACGGAAGAATATAAATAGAGAGTAAGAGCCTCTCTATTTATCATACTCATACACACCCACTCACTCATTGGGGTGCATGAGTGAGAGAGGAGAAGCTCTCCCAGTGTGAGAGAGAGAGACTACTGCTGTCGGGAGATCATCCTACTATTTTGGGGTTTTACCTTTTGTGTTGATTCTATCTCTGAGCAAGTTGTGGGGTTTTCTCCTTTATGGTTTCCCTGAGGAAAATTCTTTGTGTCTCTTGTCTCTTGTGTTGTGCTTGTGTTTTATTGCTGTGCTTGTTATTCTCTTAGTTAAAAGATCCTAAGATCATAATGCTGGCTTGAATGATAAAAATCTAACATGGTATTAGAGCTAACCTAAGAAGAAGACATTGTGCAGCTATATAAGCTAGGGCTTCTTAATTTTTGGGTCTTTCTCCATAATCCATCGGCAAAAGTATGCTAGGTTGACTCTCCATTGAAGCGTGCATCTTCCTGTTGAAGCGGAATTCGATTCCAAGCATTTTCAGTTTTCGATGCGGAAATTAGGGATTTCTACAGAAGAGGAATTTTTGAGTCAGCCCAGAATAAGATTTTTATCCTTATTAAAATCAAATTTTAGAGACTTGGATCAAGAAATTTGGTTGGATGAAACTCCGGTAAAGTCAAACCCTAGTTTGACTCCAAGCTAGAAAAACCCTAAATACTAAAACTGCTAAGTTTTGGTACATTCACTATATCCTGATATTGGCGAAGTCTTAGGAGCTAAAAATTGCAGGGACCAAAGATAAAATCCTTATGAACACCATACCCAAAATTTAGCCTCATATTCACTATATTCTGGGATATATCATCTCTCCAAGTTAAGGTTCTAGCCTCTTCTAGAATTCATCCCTAAACAGGACACCTGGGGCGAATTGCTATAGCTTGCACTAAAAAGGTCCAAATGGAATTACTGAAGCTGCCCCAGAAAGGGCACGGACTCTAATCTATGTGGTATAAATTTTATACTTAGAATATGAATCAGTGACACGTGGCAGTCCGTACAACTTCATTGTTTTGAACAGTCCTGTAACCAGTCACCTTGGGAAAATGATCATAAATCCCAATTGATGAAACCAATTCTAATGAAACCTATGGTTTTGGATCAGGGACATGTGATTCTACCTCAGTGATAAATTTTAAAGATAGAGGAGCATTACTTTCATATGTATCATAGAAACAGTGACAGGAATTTCTGCAGAAGAAATTGGAAAACTAGGGCTTCCTGTTCCGGGAGCTTCCCTCCAATGTTTTCAGAAAAGGAGTACATTGGACAGCTCCATTTGAAGAGATATATCTGTCTATCCAATCAGAGCTGAATGATTCCAAGTTTTGAAAATTAGGGTTTCTATGACAAACCCTAGATCATCCAGCTCCAGAACCAAGACAGACACCTCAAATCGGTAAGATCTAATCCTTTGCTATTTTCATTTGAGGTTCTCATTTCAAAGTGATATATCACATCAGCTTGATGATAAGCTTGGTGAAGTTTACAAATTCCAATCATGGAATTATTTGATCTCTCTGAAGAAAATGAATTGGACACCTACATGAGTAGAGAGGTTCCAGTTCCAGAGGGAGATGAGGCTCAAAGCCTTACTCAAGAAGAACTTGGTCAAGACCAAGAACATCATTACTGATTCAGTAACGGATCAACTTGTACCACAAGTGTCTCCCCAAAGACACCGGAGATGTTTGATTACTTGACCAAGCTATTTGAAGGGAAGAACATACATCAGAAGATGACCTTAAAAAACCAGTTGAAGAATGTGAAGATCCAGAATGCAAAGACCATGCAGTCATAAGGGTCTCTCAAATCAAAGAACAACTTGAAGCGGAAGTGAAGAATGCAGAAGTGGTGATAGCCACCTTGAATAGACTCCCAAGATCATGGGATTCATTCATGTGAGGAATGTGTGCCAGAAGGAAGTGATTAATTTCAGTAGACTCTGAGAAGAAGAAGAAGCTCGAATCATAAGAAGAGAAGAAAAGATGGGAGTAACTGAAGATCAAGCTCTCACCATCCAAAGAAGATCCCTCAATCGATGAGGAATATGAAGATCTCAACTTTTGAAGAACTTCTTATCCACCTTAGTATTTGGATAAGAAACGATGCTATTATGAATGAAGAAGACGACGAAGTTGAAGACTCAAGAAGGAGTATACCCACGAAACAAATAAAGATAAGTATTCAATTGTCATTTCATGATATTATTTTGTTATGCATTTGTTTATATTCAGTTGATGTATTATGCATGATAGGATGTTTTCATTAACAAAAGTATACTACTAATATACATGTGATGGGTAAGTAGCTCATGGTGCTATACAAATATCCATTGCTACTTATCTAGAATGAAACCTCTTTGCTGACATATTGGATTAGTGCACGATCTCAATGTTGTCCTGGTAGAGATGGAAGGCATATAGAACGTTTCAGTGAGATATGGATGAATGTTGTATTGGCTAAAGTAGTTGCATGATCATATATTTATGCATAAGAACTTTCCAGTATAAATATTCCTTATGAAATGTTTCTAACCATACAAATGCATTTGACTTGTAGGAAAGACCACATACATAATCGCCTGCAAGAAAAGAAGAATGAGACTTGTTCTGAAGAACAAGTGACGACATTTCAAAATGAAGAATAATATGACGAATACAGTGACATCATTGGAACCTTTCAGCCATGAAGAAGTAACCAAGAATAAATGGAAGACCGGTTCAAGAAGAATGATGTCTAGGATGCAGTATTAATATGTGAAGGAAATTTCATAGCTCCATCATGCAGTAGATGGAAACATCGTGGGATACAAAGCAAGATTCATAGAATGAGGCTTCTCACAAAAAGAAGACATAGACTACGAAGAGACATTTGCAGCCAGTAAGAATTGAAACACATACATGATGAAATTGATGAAGATCTTAACCTTTGCTACAAGGTTGAAATTCTATACACTAGATGGATACATAGAATACTAGTAGCATAGGAAGCTACTTGTCACTCCGGTACAGAATGTTTTCAGTGCATAGATCACAGAAGACAGGGGGAGTATGATGCTTCGCTTCAAAGGTAGCAACTACATAATATCTTGAGGTTCAACATGGTACGACAGGATGGGAAGATTATTGATGACTCTAGGCTCTACTGAGAGTAAAGTGGATTCCAATGTTTGCTTCAAGGTTGAAGGCAGAAGACCAGTGATGCTCCTGTTATGTGTCGATGCACTATTTTCTAGGCATGGAGGTGTGGACAAGGGAAGTATGCAGTAGAGATCCTGAATAGGTTCAAGATGATGGACTGCATGACCACACCTATGGCATCGAACCTGAAGTTATTGAGCGATGCTTCATCAGAGTCAGTTGATGCTACGATGTATCATTAGATTATTGGATCATTGATGTACCTGACAAAAACGAGACCAAACATTTGCTTTGCTGTGAACACCTTGAGCCAGTTCTTGACAAATTCGAGAAATGTTCACTTGATTGTTGCAAAGCATATTCTGAGGTACCTGAGGGGTACAGTTGATTATGGGCTCAAGTACGATGCGAATCAGAAGATTAACCTGGAGGGTTATGCTGATTCAGATTGGGCAGGCAGTGCCATCAATAGGAAGAGCACTTCAGGGTGTTGCTTCAGTATGGGATCAGGTGTGATCTCTTGGTTTAGCAGGAAGCAATTCTATGTGGCATTGAGTATAGCTAAAGTAGAGTATGTCGTAGCTTGTTTAGCTAGTTGTGAGGCAGTATGGCTATGGAAGCTACTGTCTAATTTATTTGATCTCCATATGGATGCTACTTGTATACATTGTGACAACCAGAGTTGTGTGAAGTTGTCATAGAATCCAGTGTTCCATGACAAGTCAAAGCATATCGAGATCAAGTATCACTATATCAAGGATATGGTGCAGAGGGGAGTAGTGAAGCTCCAGTATGTTGCGACGAAGGAACAGATAGCTGATGTGTTGAAAAAGCCATTGGCCAGAGTGAAGTTTGAGTACTTTAGGGAGAAGCTTGGTGTTCTCCAAATCGAGGTTTCCTCCAAGGGAAAGTGATGAGTCCCATACCCATTCTGACGAGTAGGTCAGATGTAAGGGCTGAGCCATTCTGTCGTGGTGAGAGGATTTGGTTCCTTCCGTGTCAGATATGAGTGTTGAGATCCAAAGCCATTATGATGAGCAGGTCAGATGTGAGGGCTGATCCATTCTTTCATGGTGAGAGGATTTGGTTCCTTCCATGTCAGATATGAGTGCTGATATCCAAAGCCATTCTGACGAGCAGTTTAGATGTAAGGGCTGATCCATTCTGTCATGGTGAGAGTATTCAGTTCCTTCCATGTCAGATATGAGTGCTGAGATTCATAGCCATTCTGATGAGCAGGTCATATGTAAGGGCTGAACCATTTTGTCATGGTGAGAGGATTCAGTTCCTTCCATGTCAGATATGAGTGCTGGCTGTTCTGTCGAGTAGGATAGATGTAAGGGAAACTGCCACTCTTCAGGAGAGTGGAGGCACTTGGTCCATTACTAGGTAGCTCAGTCTCGGACTAGGGGCCTTTCTAATGAGGGTGGAGGATTTGGTTCCTTCCAGGTCAGATGTGAGTGTATGCCATTCTGGCGAGGGTGTAGGACTTGTTTCCTACCAGGTTAGATATAAGGGCAAATACCATTCTCCGGGAGAATGGAGGCACCTGGTCCATTACCAGGTAGCTCAGTCTGGGACTGGGGGCCTTTTTGGTGAGGGTGCAGGATTTAGTTCCTTCCAAGTCATATGTCAGTGCAAGCCTTTCTGGCGAGGGTGGAGCACTTGTTTCCTTCCAGGTCAAATATAAGTGCTGAATCCTTTTCACAGATGATAGTGATGTCCTGTCATGCTGGTGAATGTGAGTGTTGGGCCTTTCTGATGTGATTGTAGGTTTCTGCATGATCATATGTGAGTGTTGTACATGCCTTTCTGATGAGTAGGTCAGATGTAAGTGCTGGGAGAAGACCTACATGATGGCTAGGCCTACAACCATCATGAAATAAGGCTGGCTCTGTAGAACTTCCTATGAGGAGATAGCACACATGATGATGACTAGATGAGATCCAGATCGAGCTATGATCCAGATCCAGTTATGATGACTCCAAGAGATCCAGATCGAGCAATGATCCAAATCCAGCAGTGATGATCCAGATCGAGTGATGATCCAAATCCAGTGATGATGATCCAGATTGAGTGATGATCCAGATCTAGCAGTGATGATCTAGATCGAGTGATGATCCAGATCCAGTGATGATGATCCAGATCCAGTGATGATCCAGATCCAGTGATGATGATCTAGATCGAGTGATGATCCAGATCCAGTGATGATGATCCAGTGACGATGTTCCAGATCGAGTATGATCCATTGATGATGTTCCAGATCAAGTATGATCCAGTGACGATGATGTAGATCGAGAGATGATCTAGATCCAAATGAAAGATGACTTGAAGATGAATATGACTTGAATATGTAGATGACGAGAAGAACCAAAGAAGAAGACCAGTGATGAAAATTGTGTCGATAGAATACCTTCCTAGTTAAGAGGGAGTGTTGATGTAATTGTAACTTCGAAATGTATTAATCCGTATTTCTTATATATTGTTACCCGATGTTTATTCTAGGATGTATTGTAATGTATTTGAGTCATGTCATACCCCAATGTTTATTCTGGGAAGTTTCTATAATGAGAAAGTCATGTCAAATCATTATGGGTAACCCTCCTATTGGTCAAGGGTTAAAGTCCCCACAGTTGTGGGGCCCTTGGGTTATTATACTATCCTAGTGAAGTCGAACCTAGGTGAGTCATTGTAAGTCGGGGCAATAGCCCCCACCATTGTGTTACCCTCCTATTGGTCGGAGGAGGCAAATTCCCCGCAAGTGGTGGGGCACTAGGGTTATTAGACACTCCTAGAGATGTCAGCTCTAGTAAGTAATTTTTAAGTAAGGCCAACATGTTGGAGTGGGTTCCAAGTGAACGGAATAATATAAATAGAGAGTGAGAGCCTCTCTATTTATCATACTCATACACACACACTCACTCATTGGGGTGCATGAGTGAGAGAGGAGAAGCTCTCTCAGTGTGAGAGAGAGAGACTGCTGCTGTCGGGAGATGATCTTACTGTTTTGTTTTACCTTTTGTGTTGATTCTATCTCTAAGGAAGTTGTGGGGTTTTCTCCTTTATGGCTTCCTCGAGGAAAATTATTTGTGTCTCTTGTCTCTTGTGTTGTGCTTGTGTTTTATTGTTGTGCTTATTATTCTCTCAGTTAAAAGATCCTAAGATCATAATGCTAGCTTAAATGATAAAAATCTAACATTGAATACTTATATTTATTTGTTTCATGGGTAGACTCCTTCTTTCATCTTCATCATCTTCTTTATTCATAACAACATCATTTATTATCTAGTTGCTTAAGATGGATAAAAGGTTATTCAATAATTGATTCCTTCATATTCCTCATCGCTTGAGGGATCTTCTTTGAATCGTGAGCACTTGATCTTCAGTTGCTCCCATCTTCTCTTCTCTTATTATGAGTCAAGCTTCTTCTTGTGTGCACTCTTCCCAAAGTCTGCTGAAGGTAATCACTTCCTTCTGACACATTCCTTGAATGAATGAATCCCGTGATCTTGGGAGGCCATTAAGGTGGTTATCACAATTTCTTCATTCTCTACTTCTTCATCCACTGCTTCAAGTTGTTATTTGATTTGAGATACTCTTGTAAAGTATGACTGTATGGTCTCTCCATTATGGATCTTTACATTCTTCAACTGGTTTCTCAAAGTCATATTTCGATTTATGTTCTTCCCTTCAGATAGCTTGGTCAAGGAATCAAACATCTATTTAGGTGTCTTTAGGGAAGACACTTGTGGTATAAGGTGATCCTTTATTGAACCAGCAATGATCTTCTTGGCCTTGACCAAGTACTTCTTGTGTAAGGCTTTAGCCTCATCTCCCTCTCGAACTAGAACCTCTCCACTTATGTAGGTGTCTAATTCATTTTCTTCAAGAACCAGTGAAAACTTATACTTCCATGCTTGGATGTTGTAAGCTTCACCAAGCTTGTCATCAAGCTGGTGTGATAATTCATTTTGAAATGAGAACCTCAAATGTAAATAGAAAAATATAGATCTTACCGATTTGAGGTGTTTGTCCTTGTTCCAGATCTGTCTGATCTAGGGTTTGTCAGAGAAACCCCAATTTTCAAAAATTGGAAATTTTCAGATATTATTGGATAGAAATATGCACCTATTTAAGATGAGTTGTCCAATGTACTCCTTTTATGAAAACAGTGAAGGGAAGCTCCCAGAACAGGAAGCCCTAGTTTTCCAATTTCCTCTACAAAAATTCTTGATATTGTTTCTGCGGTATATCTGAACTTACTGCTCCTATATGTATGAAACTTCTCACTACTATAGCCTCATCTGTCCTCTTTCCAACACCAGAAGTTTGAGCAGAATTGGTTTCTCTAATTGGAACTTATGAGAGTTTTCCAAAGATGGATTATTTCAGGACTGTTCAGCATAATGAACTTGTATTGACTGTCACATGTCCCTGTTTCATCACCAGGGTTTGAAACTTTTACCAAATAAATTATATCCTGTGCCCTACATGAAACATCTTGAGAAATTTAATTTTGACCTTCTTATCCTGAGATATAGCAATTCTCCCTAGGTGTCATGTTTACGAATGAATCCTGGAAGAGGCTAGAACCCTGATTTGGAGGAATCATATCTCCCAGAATATAGTGAATCTGAGGCTGAATGTTTTACAAAGGGTACATCAGGAGTTTATCTTTGTCCTATGATAATTTTGGCCCTTGAGACTTCTTCAATCCCTAGATATAGCGAATGTACCAAAACTACCAGTTTTAGTATTTTAGGGTTTTTCAGGCCCAACGTCAAACTAGGGTTTGACTTTCCCAGAGTTTTACTCAACCAAAAAATTCGACCTTGGTATATAAATTTTGATTTTGAGGAGGAGAGAAATCCTATGTTGGGCTCACTCAAAAATTCCTCTTCTGTAAAAATCCCTAATTGCCGCTGCAGTGGTAGGTCAAAAACTAAAAATGCCTGGAATCAAATTCTGCTTCGACAGAAAGATGTGCCCTTCAATGGAGAGTCAGTCTAGCCTCCTTTTACTGATGGATTGTGGAGAGAGACCCAAAAATTAAGAAGCCCTAGCTTCTGTAGCTGCATAGTGTCTTATTCTCAGGTTAGCTCTGATACCATGTTAAACATGTTACCAAAAAATTACCTCGATATATCAAAGATTTGGATTTAATGATTGTCGTGCAAAAAAAAGGTCGCCAAGGATCCACTTATGATTTCGTTTTTAGAAAACAAAAAGTAATGGATGCATTACCGTACAAGGTTCAAAATGATCCATATTATTGTGATTTTGAAGTTGATTTCCGAGCCATGGAGGAGTTTCCAGAAAATGCAACAAATATTTCACAAATGATAAATTCTGTTATATTACCATATATGGATAATGACATGGAATTTGAGATGTTGAAAGGGCTCCCAGGTCATGATGATATCTTAGAAGGTGTTGACACAACATCATTTGCTTCAATGCCTCCAAGTGCTGTTATAGCTAATTTTACCACACCTGGTGAATCACACTTGTATGGCCTTCCCCTGTCCCTTTGTTAGTTTTTCAACATTCAAGCTAGCATTATGTTAGGATATTTACTGAGAGAACAACAAGTACAGCAATCAAACACAAGAGAAAATGAACATAGTGTTTTTAATCAGGGAAACCATAAATGGAGAAAACCCTGCAACTTCCTCAGAGATAGAATCAACACAAAAGGTAAAACCCCAAAACAGTAAGATGCACTCCCGACAGCAGTAATCTTCTTCTTGTCTAGCCCCAGTGTCTTCTCCTTCCTCAACTATGCGCTACACTTGAGTGTGTGAGTGATGTGTGCTAAATAAAGAGTCTAGCTCTCTATTTATACTAATCCTGACATGACTAAAACCCTACTAGGGTCGACCTCTACTTGGAGAGTCTAATAACCCTAGTGCCCTGGAACTGCGAGGACTTTAACCCTTAGAAAATCGGAGGGTTACCCACTATGACTTGACATGACTTGTTTACATTATTGATTCTCCCAATTGGAACATTAGGGCATGACAACATGACTCAATTACATTATAGATACATCCTGGAATAAACATCGAGTTACAATACATAAGATACATAGATGAATACATTCCGAAGTTACAAATACATCAACACTCCCTCTTAACTAGGAAGGTATTCTTTCGACACAATTTTTAGCACTGGTCTTCTTCTCTGTATCAACTGGATCATCTTGTCATCTACATCTCAAGTCTTCTGAGTCTTCAAGTCATCTTTGTCTTCAAGTCATCTTCATTCTTCGAATCTGGATCGTCATGGGACATCATCACTGGATCTGGATCATCTCTCGATCTAGATCATCATCACTAGATCTGGATCATCACTCGATCTAAATCATTGCTGCTGTAGCTGGATCATCACTCGATCTGGATCATCACTCGATTTAGATCTCTCGGAGTCATCATAACTGGATCTGGATCATAGCTTGATCTGGATCTCATTTGGTCATCATCATATGTGCTATCTCATGATTCATCTCGTCATAGGAAGTTCTACAGATCCAACCTTCTTTCATGCTGGCTATAGGCCTATCCAACATGTAGGTCTTCTTTAGCACTTACATCTGACCTACTCGTCAGAAAGGCATAGTACTCACTTCCATCCAGGCGGGAACACATCCTTCTCAGAGTGATGAAAGAACTTCGTACTTTCATCCAGGCAAGAATCACATCCTGCTCACAATGATGGAAGATTTCCATAATTCTCTCCAGGTGGGAACACATCCTACTCATAGTGATGAAAAACTTCCATCCTTTCATCCAGGATGGAATCGCATCCTGCTTACAGTGATAGAATATTTTTACACTTACATCCATCCAAGCAGGAACACATCCTTCTCACAGTGATGAAAGATTTCCATACTTTCATCCAAGCTGGAATCGCATCCTGATCACAATGATGGAAAGGCTCTGCACTTACATCTGACCTGGTAGGAACCAAATCCTACATCCTCGTCAGAAGGGCATGCACTCACATTTGACCTGGTAGGAACTAAATCCTACACCCTTGTCAAAATGGCCCCCAGTCCCAAACTGAGCTACCTGGTAATGGACCAAGTGCCTCCACTCTCCTAGAGAGTGGAAATTGCCCTTACATCTTTCCTACTCGACAGAATGGCCAACAATCACATCTGACATGGGAGGTACCTAATCCTTTAGCCATGACAGAATGGTTTAGCCCTTACATCTGACCTACTCATCAGAATGGATCTCTCAGTCCCAGACTGGGTGTTCCTGATAACTGACCAGGTACCTCCATTCCAAGAATGGTAGTTGCCCTTACATCTGTCCTACTCGACAAAATGGCCAGCACTCACATATTTCATGGAAGGAACCAATCCTCTCACCATGACAGAATGGCTCGACCCTTATATCTGACCTACTCGTCATAATGGCTATGGATCTCAACACTCATATCTGACATGGAAGGAATCAAATCCTCTCACCATGACAGAATGGCTCAGCCCTTACATCTGACCATGGAAGGAACCAATCCTCTCACCATGTTAGAATGGCTATGGGACTCATCACTTTCCCTTGGAGGAAACCTCGATCTGGAGAACACCAAGCTTCTCCCTGAAGTACTTGAACTTCATTCTGTCCAATGGCTTTGTCAACACATCAGCTATATGTTCCTCCATCGCAACATACTAGAGCTTCACTGCTCCTCTCTGCACCATATCCCTGATATAGTGATACTTGATCTCAATGTGCTTTGACTTGTCATGGAACACTATATTCTCTGACAACTTCATGCAACTCTGGTTGTCACAATGTATACAAGTAGCATCCATCTGGAGATAAAATATATCAGACAGTAGCTTCCGCAGCCATACTGCCTCAAAACTAGTTGAAAAAGCTGTGACATACTCTGCTTCAGCTGTACTTAGTTGCTACACAGAATTGCTTCATTCTAAACCAAGAGATCACACCTGATCCCATACTGAAGCAACACCCTAAAGTGCTCTTCCTATCGATGGCACTGCCTGGCCAATTTGAATCAACATAACACTCCAGGTTAATCCTTTGATTCGCATCGTACTTGATCCCATAATCAACTATACCCATCAGGTACCTTAGAATATGCTTTGCAGCAATCAAGTGAACATTTCTCAGATCTGTCAAGAACTGGATCAAGGTGTTCATAGCAAAGCAAATGTCTGGTCTCATGTTCATCAAGTACATCAATGACCCAATCATATGATGACATAGCGTAGCATCAACCAACTCTGATGAAGCATCGCTTAATAGATTCAGGTTCGATGCCATAGGTGTGGCCATAGTCTTGTAGTCCATCATCCCAAACCTCTTCAGGATATCTACTGCATACTTCCCTTGTCCAAAGAAGATTCCATCCACACTCTGCCACACCTCCATACCTAGAAAATAATGCATCATACCCAAGTCCTTCATCTTGAACTCGGCAGCAAGCTTTCTCTTTGTATTAGTAATCAACCCATCCATACCTGTTACAAACAGATCATCTACATATAGTAGAAGCATCACTGGGTTGCCATCTTCAACCTTGTAGTAAAGGTTGGAATCTGCTTTACTCTTGGTAAAACCCAAACTGGATAGAAAGCTATCAATTCTGCCATACTAGGTCCTGGGTGCCTGTTTCAAACTGTACAGGGATTTCTTCAATCTGTATACATGAGACTCCCTGGTTGTT
>LPNX010535056.1:0-63787 GCA_001517045.1 Pseudotsuga menziesii | reverse complement strand
AGGGCCACTATAATTGGTTACGTACCTCCTCTTGTAGTGTATGGGAGTTTCAAGCCTCTCCTAGGCGAGACATACCTGCTGCATTCGGGAGCTCACATAACCTCCCCTTGGTTTGCTTGTATTTTGGCTGTAGATTTTCTTAGGAGTGTGCTCTTTGTGCGCTAGTTGGCCTTTGGGATTGCGGTTACTTGAGTATATTTATGCTCTCTTGATTTTGGGTCCTTTTATTTTTGGCATTCCAGGTATACTATCACCTATCCTTGGTCCTAGTACGGACCTTGGTGTCGGACTTGGAGGCATCACAGCCCCTTACCCTGCTCATAGACTTGGGAGTGGTCACATTCTTCCCTCTACTCCATTTGTGGAGGATGTTGACTCCCTTCTCTCGGTCTTTACACTGGTGGTCACCCTCACGGGTTGGTAGTGGATGCATGAACGTTAGGTCTACACCTTACTTTCCTTTTTATGTCCCATCATTCACTGCTTTGTTTCCTTTGGGTGCAGTTGTCATGATCATTCCTCCCTATATCCTATAGTTTGGATTCTTTTTTGAATATCTTGGGTTGTTTTGGACTAATATGTTGTCATGTAGGGTCCAGTTTTTGTACACTCTCTTCGAGGTTTCGACCCGTTCGTTCCTATCATAGGTATTATGTCTGAACTAGCATATAGGTTAGGATATCACATCCACTTGCACTTATGCATTGCCTTATGACCATTCCATCTTAACCTTAGGTACGAACCCATTCCATGGTATCGCGGAACCTTCATGCTGCTGTTAGAAGTGGTACTATGTGAATGGTAGATATTCCCTATACATGGGTGTCCTAGTTAGCTCCATTTTGCATTTGGTACCCATGCTGTGAGTCCTCTCTTAGGTCCAGGATTCCCTTTTTAGTCCCGCCATGTCCTTGAGAAAGAGCCTTATACTCCTCTTGATCTATTTGCTGGCCTTTTTTCCCCGGGACTCCCTTGTATATGTCAAGTTGTAATTGCATTATCATGAGCTTTTCCTACCTTATTGAGCCTTATTCCAGCTTCCCTAACTTTGAGTATCATCCATATAGCCCGAGCTTGTCTCATGTCTAGCCACGCAAAGCCATTTTGTATATCTATTGCAGCTTGATTCCCTTTTTACTGGGAGGGGACTTTCCCCCGAGGGTCGCTATCCTGCACATGTATCCTTGCATTGAGCATACGTATGTTCCACTACTTGGAACTAGTTTGTTCACCCATATGACACTCGTCTCCTCCTAGTCTATAACTATAAAGCAGTTTTATTCGTTTTCAAGCTTTTTAAATATTTGAAAAAGTCCAAAAATATTTAAAAACCCAAAAATTCGGACAAGGAAAGATGTTATCTTTTGGAAGTTGTTGAGTCGTGTCGCCTTCGAACAGAGCACTATATATCACATCCGTTGGTTGGGTTTATAGTTTGACTTTAGGAGCTGTACTCGTTTATCTGAGTTTATCTCCACTGACTGGTTAAGCTTCCAGTCCCCATGGAGCCTCTGTCGATGCCTCCTGTGTCGCAGAGATGTCCTAGTTTTTTATATCGAGTCTATGTTGCCTTTATTCAGTCACCATTCATCTTTATGCTCTTGTTCGAAGGAAGTTGAAACTTGAGTCGGCCATTCCTCAATTATCTTGACTTTGCATGTCGACCATTCCCGGTACAGTTACCGGTTCGTGAACCTTATGATCGAGTCCTTCCACATTATACAGCTTTGCTAAGTACCTTGTGTTGGATGATGGGGGATGCCTTAATGCCCTCGTTCCAATGGATTTCATCCCATCAACTTCAGATCATTTATTCTGGGATTGGAATCTAGAGTCATTTTTGAGTGCCTTGAGACTTGCAGTCATCAGTGGCAGGTTCTCTTGCCATCGACAATTTTTGGGAATACATCAATGTCCCCTGATCAATGGATCCTCTCAAGTGTTCGACCTCAACACATTTATTCACACATGTTAGTTTGCACTCTAGTACCTTGATTCCCATTATCATTATCGATGGGTGATCTCGCATCTGTTAACGGTATACATCAATGACCGGTAATTAGATGATGGACTACTATGTTTAACCTCGACACCTCTATTCACATAGTAGGACTTGTACTCGTAGCGGTTTGTGTAGAAGACCTTCCAGATTGGTGGCATCTCTTATATGCTACCTCCTTGATCATGCCAGTTTTCATGAGATTTCAGCTCTCATGACTTGATTCCAGTATATGTCAGACATTTCCAGCTATTATGGAGATCTTGATCCATTGTATATCTTCAGCCATTATGGAGATCATGATCCTTTGTATATCTTCATCATGGAGATTCTGATCTATGTATGTTGTACATGGCGATGACCACTTATGTCATATTTTGTATCATTCCTATTCATGGCCATTGTACTCTTATGTATCCAGGACTGCTATATGTATTTGCAGTTATATGCAGAGTTGTATCATTGTACTATGTTGATTGGGTGGTTGGTCTTCCATTTGGGATTCTTCATCACTCCACTTCTGGGATGGACTTATAATCTATCCTTTAGTGTTAGATATTTTATTTCTCTTGCATATTGGAAAGGATTGATTTCTGGAGTCAAGATGTCTGTTGTGATATCCCAAGCCATAGGAATTTCTCTCCGTAACAAATGCACATAGGGAAATTGAACTTATTCGAGCTTGGGCGAATAATCCTAATAGAGAGGCAAACCATCTATATGATGAATCTATGGACGTAATGAATTGGCCCCTAGTTAGGTCATCTCCCATAAATGAGTATAATACTGAGGGGTTATTTGATATGGAATTTCCAACATTGTTCCCTAAGGATGAACCTGATTGGTTACAACCATGGATGAGAAATGTGCATATTCATGAGTATGCAAAACATCTTCTAAAATATCGTGATAACAAATTTGGGAGGCACCCTCGCTTTAGATACTTTTTACTTAATACCATTATGAGACATCGTGCTGAAGCTTCATCGACAGTTTTTGTAAAGAAAAATATGGCTGATCTACCAACAACGGTTGATGAGTTACGAGAACACTTACAAAATCTTCCAAATTCTCGACTAGCTGATAGATTAATGAGGTTTGGGAATGTTCTAAGAGGTACACGTTCATATTGGACCAATTGTTGTGTAGATCTATCTGACTTGATTCAACAAATAAGCTATGCAACAATATTATTCACATTGAGTGCAGTAGATATGCAATGGCCATATTTGCATAAATTAATGCCCGGTACATGCCCTATAAATCCAACGTAAGCAAGGAAATGGAGACATCAAAATGTAATTGACAATCCTCATATTGTAGCAAGTTATATGCATTTGAGACTAACAATGTTTCGAGAATAGATTTTCTCAAAATTTAATAAGGCTATTGATTATTGGTGTCACTATGAATGGAAACATCATGGATATCCACATGTGCATGGATTTCTTTAGCTAAAAGATGCTCCCAATATGGACGCATTGAATTGGGATGACACTCTTCAATTTAGATTTGCAAAGGATTTTTTTTATAGGTTTGTGCATGCTTTTAATCCACGTTATCAACATCAGATGGATATCTCAATTCAACGAGACAATGACTATCATCCTTTCTTAAAGGACAGACAACAAATATTTGCATATGATCCCATGAAGGATTATGAAGAGATTATGAATTATGCCGAATGACACATAACCTGTAATGAGAAATCATGCCTTCGAAGAAAGAGTGGAAAGGTAGTGTGTCAATATAAGGCACCTTGGGAGTTATGTCAAATATAGAAACTTTATATTGATGAGAATGGAGAAAAAAGATACAAACCTCAAATAAACGATGATAGATTAAATACACATAATCAAGAAACATTGGCAATGTGGCGAGAAAATATAGATTGGAGACTTGTTCTTTCTAAGCATGTGGTCATTAACTACATAGCAAAATATGCAACCGAAGCTGAAAAAGGGTCAGAGACTTTCCATGATATGTTGATGCGTATATCTTCTATTCAGAATCCAAATGAACCAGCAACGTGTGCATACAAGTATTTGTTGAGTGAGACAATTGTAGATAGAGATATAGGAGCAGAGGAGACATGTCACATGTTATTGGAACTTCTACTTTGTGAATGTAGTCATCAATTCGTGGTTTTCAATGTTGGGATGAAGGTTTTCAAACAAGTGCAAGTTGACACAAAGTGTGACCATAATGATAATTCTGTTATTGATGCATATACTAAGACACCTTTGAATATGAAGCACCTTCCATTGATTGAAGCTGCAAGATCATGGTCATATGACAAACATCATCATGATGAGAAATGGTTGCCATGAAATAATGTTGCAATTATACGAGTGAACTTCCTAAGTTTTGCTCAGCTCCTGCTCGCGGAAATGATAGGTTTTTGGAGTTCTATTGATGTGAATTGGTATTATACAATCCATTCCATGACTTTCACAAAGACATAGGTGATACAGCTAATCATATCATACAAAAATGGGAAAATTTCCAATACAAACCTTGGCATGTTGATCGTACTCCAATACCACTAGAGGATCCACATAAAAATGAAATTGAAGATGTGGGTGATATTTTCCCAAATTTGCAGAAAGACTCTAGAGAAAATGAATGGGGGATGATTTCAGGGTTGTATAAGAATAAGTTTATAAATGTCAATGAGTTTGACATGATTGGATTGAGGGACCGTGATGTTTTGGAAAATTGGAATTCTAAGTTTGTGGATGAAGACACATTGAATGATGCTATTTACTTCATATCCCAAAATAAAAAATAAAATGAAATCGTTACTACGGAACGTGCAAATTCTTATTGCTTTGAAAGTTTAGGGGAAAAATAAGGATTGGCATTTAATACAATCCTTGACCATTACATAGGAGGTGGTGATAGAGAACCTCTACATATGATTATACAAGGAACTGCAGGTATTGGAAAGTCTTACCTAATTGAATCTATTAAACATGTCATGGAATTTGATTCTCTTCCTAATAAAAGCCCCTTGCTTCTTTTGGCTCCCACCGGTGTTTCGGCATTCAACATATCTGCAACAACAATACACTTTGCACTATATATACCAGTACGAGATATGATCGATCTACAAGGGTCGTGTTTGATTACATTACATGAGGAGATGAGACATGCCAAATACATCCCTATAGATGAGATGAGTTTTATAGGGAGAAATTTCTTAAAAAATATTGATGCTCTCCTTCGTCAATTCTTTCCAAAAAATTTAACTGTTCCATTTGGAGGGAGATCGATTATAATAGTTGGTGATTTGGGACAACTACCTCCTGTTATGGATAAACCTCCATATGCATGTGAAGGTCCTGCAAAAGAGTTGTGGAAGTTATTCATAAAAATTGTGACTCTTGATATGGTTTTTAGGCAAGATGGACAAAGCAATGATCACAAATATTTTCGACACCTTCTAATGAATGTTAGAGATGCAATTAGCATTATATAAGACTAGAAATTACTAATGACACATACAGATACCTATATGGATGGACCAACAAAGGAATCGTTTGATAAGGCTATACATTTATTTGCAACAAATGAAGATGTCGATAATCACAATAAGCGTTGTTTGCAATCCCTAAATTTCCATGTTGCACATAGCATTGTTGCAAGAATGAGTAGTAACTACTAAGTTGATGTTGATGAGGAAAAATTGGACAGTGAGTTGCTTATTTCTATTGGAGCTAGGGTTATGATTACTTCAAAATTATGGACCGATGCAGGACTTGTCAATGGTTCCCTTTGAGTAGTTGAACAAATTGTGTATAATCCTGGATTGTACCCCCCTGAACCTCCCATATATGTTTTAGTGAGATTTGATAAGTATGAGGGGGCTCCATGGGATGTAGCATTTCCTCAAACTGTCCCTATCATACCAATTCAAAGAGGTAAAGCAAGACAAATTCCATTGAGACTTTCTTGGGGATTAACAATCCATAAGTATCAAGGATTAAAACTAGAGAAAGAAACTATTAATATTGGTAAGAATGAGAGGCAGGTTCTTACTTTTACTGCAATATCTTGGTCTTCGATTTCAACCTCCATTTTCATATGATCGATATGAAAAGATGGGAAAGTGTACAGGTGTATCTAATAGAAAATATTAAGAAGAAAGATTAAGATCACTTACTCTGTAATATATATGTTATTTGGTATCTTTATCATTTCACTACATTATTATACAACTTCTTAATGACTAAACATTCTTTATGTGTTATTATTCAACTTCTTATTGAGATAGATAAATATTTGCATTGTATCACTTTGTTATTATTCATATTCTTCATGGTGTTATTTATTATCATGCTAGACCTATTTCGTATGGTGCACCGATGTCAACATTATTACTTCCTACTCCTTTGCATTTGCACTCTAAAGAAGGGTTTGCACCTCAAGAGATTTGATCCCTCTCAACACTTGGTAGAGCCACCTTTAAGATGGATCTATGTTGGTAATATGCAAGCTTTCTCTTATTCATTATTTCCTCATGACACCATGATCTCTCTTTAGATCTAGTAGTGATAATGATTTTGACATTATAGATATTTTGGAGGTGTTTTATCTAAATAAGAGCATCCTTATGCCATACTATTTTAAGGTTTTTGTGGCATTTGTTGGAATTAGAAGAATGATAGAAATTATTTTATCCTTCATGTTAGTTAACTTAATTTTTTTTGTGAGGAAACTCTTGGGAATTTTATGATGGCACCAAATGCAAACGTGTCAATGTTGATTATAGTGCTTGACCTTGTAGGGACATTGGGTGAGGCACAGGATAGATGTAGCTATCCCAAGGAATTGATCCCAAGAGCTTGTTATGAAGTTCAATTCACTCAACCACTTGAGCTATCTCACCAGGTTTCATGTTAGTTAACTTATGCTATTAATGAGAGTGAGATAATAAGTGGATAAATTCATCATTTTTCAATGAAAAAGAATTTTAACAGTTTGTTGAAAAGCAACACCCTTCGGAGCATTTTGAACACAAATAATTTCAAATAGGTAATATTTTGATAAACATTTGATATTACCACCTAGATCAACACTCATCTATAGATATTCTAGGAGTGCCCTCAGAATATTTGATTCTAAAGGTACTCCCAATAGAAGCTTAATTGATTGATTGATTTATAGGCATTAACATCGGTTTATATCAAATTTGAATCTCTTGGTATTAATCACTCATTTCTTTTGATCATCTGGAAAACTATAATCTCGGAAGTTAGTAGCTCCTAATTTCACACCATTTATCACTCATGCATATTTGAAGTCAAATGAATTTATTACATCAATGATTTGGACTATTAATCTAAGCAAGTTACTACATGGTATGATAATTGTTTTTGTTCAATTCATAAACGAGATCTAACAAGATTTTTCACTTCTAAAATATTTATTTCATCATGTTAATCATAAGTTTTAATATAATTTTCGTAAGTTTCACATTACACTTATCCTTATCACGAATTGTGTATTTTCAAAGTGAGTCAGTATTAAAGTCTATCATAAAGGGTTAAGATGATTTTCAGAGTTTTGATAGGGGTTGGTTACATTATCAATTGTTTCCTTGTCATTATAATATTGACCTTGATCCTAATTACATCAATTCCATTCTTATTTAGTAACCTTATTACTATGATATTCGATGATGAAGGATTAGGGCATTATAACCAT
The DNA here is from genome assembly GCA_001517045.1 of Pseudotsuga menziesii. Classification (NCBI taxonomy): domain Eukaryota; kingdom Viridiplantae; phylum Streptophyta; class Pinopsida; order Pinales; family Pinaceae; genus Pseudotsuga; species Pseudotsuga menziesii. Next base: position 56,079 of record LPNX010535056.1, on the reverse strand, counting down.
TCAATTATGTTTTGAAACGATGGGTTTTCTAGGCTATCACGACATTATGAAGAAAATAAATTAGTGTTGATGCTATGATTGAAATCAAGGTTTTGATATCCACATAACCTAAAGGTTTGCCATCTGTCGATTTTCCATCATGCAAATATCACACTTAAGCCGTCGCTCGCTCATTTTCCTGCAGATCATTATGGTGTAGTAAATGTTTCCAAGTATCATTAACCTGTAAACTCGCAAGTATGATGACTTTGCAGGAAAATTCAGATTGCTTTGGTAAATTAGGGCAGTTTGGAGTGTTAATTGAAATGCTTGGACTCTGGATAAATCGACTGTGTGTTTCAGTTTGGTTTTCAAAAACCCTGAAAGTTTGTGTAATCGCTACCATGGCTCCGGTGTCGAGGTTTGAACTTCTAGGAGTCGAGTATTTGGATGCCGCCCCTAAATGCCATGAGCTAATACTTAGGGTTGGATGTCTAGGTTTTTTACAGAAGTTCTCTGGGTTCAACGTAGCAACTTCCAGGGCATTTGTAGCATCGTTTGATGGGGTTAAAGCACTAGTTGGGGATATTGAATTGAGGCTAACATAAGAGTTTGTTTCTCAGGCCATTGGGTTACCACAGATAGGTGAACATTGGTATAAGGGTAAGCATGTAAAAAATGATGACTGGAAGGAGTTTCTTACTCCAACTCACCGGCAAACGAAGTATAAATCCGGTTTCCCTTCTAGAATGCTCATGAATAAATGGTGTTCTCTGCTCGAGCTGATCATCAGGTACGTTACTTGTGAGGGTAGGCTCTCTCAAACCCAATTCTGTTTGAACATGGGTTAGAAATAGAAATATGCCATACTATTTCTTGAATATCCTGCATAAGATGGCCTGCACCTATCAAATTAACGTAGGGGATAAGGAGAGGAGTCTGTTTCATCACAGATTAATTCAAATTCTCGTGTTCTACCGGCTAGGAGAATTATGAGAAACTTGGGAATATTTCTTCATGCATAATGGGTTTGGTGAGAATGAAGAATGGCCCAGACGGAGGCCCAGAATTAGACGTAGACGTATCAAAAATGAAGAAGTCGAGCTTGACTTAGAAGAGTCTGGTTCTCAAGGTAATCTGGACGATGAAGTATTTGAACCTAGCCAAACCCTAAGTACCAGTGATGTTAAAGTCAAGTCTGAAACAAACCCTGAAGTTCCTGTTGATAATTCTCAAACTCGAGTGAGAAAATCGGCAATCACCATACCCTGTCAAAATAAGAATCTTCCTCATTCACAAGATGACATTAGTAAGAAACAAGCTAAAGATCAAATTAGCCAAGTGCAGAGTAATAAGGCTATTCGTAGGACTACTCGTAGTATGATAGATGCCTTGTTTTCCAGAAGAGACCTGAGCATTGGGGATACCCCTGTTATTGAAGTAATTGACTCCTCAAAACCTCATCCCAATCCAGTTCCCATTGGTCCAGCTTTCCTGGATCTGAAATATGTGTCTATCTCCGAGGATAATGTTGCTTATATTCAGCAAGTAAATCATGAATGTGATCAAGAAATTGATCAGAAGCCCTACATAGTTGAGGAAGACAAAGGAGGGTCGAAAGGAGAATCGAAGGAGTAAATCGATCGAAACCCTTATGCTCGAGTCATCTCATCTCTAGAAGCTGACTTAAAGGAGGCTCAAGTTATCAAAAAATTTGCTATGGATGAAATCACAGGTCTGAAAACTAATCTAATCTCTTGGATTAAGAAGTCAAATTTGTTGAGGGAGAAGAAGCTGAAATATAAAGATCAAGTTAAAAGGCTTCTATTAAGGAATCAAAGGTTGAAGAAACAGAATAAGATTGCCAAGATTAGGGATGTTAGATTCAAATCCAAGCTAGATGAGGTGAGGAGAAGCGTGCTAATTCGACTATCTATCGAATCAGCTCTAAAAATCTGACATTTTGTTTTTTGCAATGAATTCCAATTTTTTTCTTATGTTTTAAATCTTCGATTATGCATGCAGATGATTTCGAATTAGTCTCTACAGGTTAGTAATATCTTGATTTTTTCAGTTTTGGATCTTGGTGAAAATTTTGATTATTCAATGAGGATATCTACAGAATTAAAATTCTGCAGACATCCTATTCATTTCTATATGGTTATCAGTTGCACTTTGCTAACAGATTTGGTTTAAAATTTGCAGGTATTAATGAATTGGTGAGATGAAGCTAGATGCCATGCTGTATTTGTGATTTTAACTACATGGAGTTACTCATTGGAGGCTGCTTCGGGAATGCAATTGATTGTTATTCTGTTGCTTCTACACTTCTATTTCTGAGCATCACCAGTATGGACTATCGAATATAGTGTTCACACGTTTTGGGGAATATGACACTAGATTTATCTAGTAAGTTAACTATTTCTGGTGCGTTATTCCCTCCTAATGGTTACACAATGACATGCCTATGATCCTGGTCTTTTCTTTGGCCTATATTTGGATAAAATCCATGTACTACCTTAGAAATAGGAGAATTAGTTAATTAGTTGTTATTTCAGTTCCCTGTATAAACAAGTTTCAAATAGGAGAAAAGGGTTCGATTCCTAAGACTTATGGAGAATTGATATTTCTACAGTTTTATATTCCATTATGTTGTGCTTGTGTTTTTGGAACTTTTTCTGGAGATTACTGGATGTTACATAATAGCGAAGACCTTAGCTAAGTCTTTCAGTTATTTTATACTGTACTAACAATGTTTCTCCTTTGATAAATTTCATTTTCATATATATATATATATATATATCGTCATATTATATGTGAAACCATTCTTTTATGGATCTTGAATGATTACATTGTCTTTAAATGTGAATGATTTGTTGTTATGTTGAAAGTGAGTGAGTTTCTTCACAATTCTTCAATTGATTATGAAACTGTGTTACATGAATTATTAATTGTGTAAGCTGACCTTGTTCTGTCTTCATGTTAGTATATGATTGTATCTGTTATGTTTCAAGACTGTGTTAGATTTATTTGATAACATGTTTTATTTTCTATTCAAATTATCTTGTAATGAGATATTATCTTATTGTGAGTTAACTTACGTTTAGTTCTGTTAATTGTAAACTTTTCTAACAATGAAAAATTATAGATCACCTTAGACATTGAGACCTGTTGTCAAATAAAAAATTCATGCTCTCAGCTAAGATAGTTAGCTTGCATTTAGGTCATTATAGGATAGAATTAGGAGCTACTATTTTTTGTACTTAGCTTAAGATAGTCTTCAGTATTAGTTAGTCTTTAGGTTGAATCTCTCTGATTTGTTAGAAGATTTGGTTAATTAAATATTGCCACATATACCTAAAAGAGACTTTCTATTTTGAGAGCACATTATATAGGCAGCAGGGCCTTGATCCTGTGAGAGACAGTCACTCCAAACATATGCAAGATTGCAGTAAGTCAAGTGTGTGGGTTGTCTTTCCGTTGTTGGCCTAGGTCAGTATTTTTGCCCAACAAATGGCGCTAGAAGGAGGGCCTGAGCTTAAAGCTTAATGGCTGATTGATCACATAACACTCCTACCAGTAATCAACCTACTTCCTCCCTCACGATTTTTGGAATATTGTCTACCCCGGTCTCTACATCACAACCTGAAACTGTAAATCCCCCTTTTTTAGATGCAGTTAGGACCATTATTGAAAGAGACCCAACTGTCTCACCAGTTTGCCCAGAGCCAATAAGTCAAACTTTAGAGTAATCAAGTAGAATTTTAACTAGAGCCTATTCTCGCCAAACAGGGATCCCTCCGATCAATTTTAGATTGCCAAGCAGAGCTCATTTTCAAACCTTGGCAGTGACTGAGTCAGCTGCTGATCCGATTGGAGAAGAGCGTCTTGAACCATTAAGAGGGTCTCCTGATTATCATCTTAGTGATATTTTGAGAGGAGTGGCTAGTCATAACACTTCCCGACGATTGTTGTCTGCAGGTGGATCTGATCTACCCCCTTCACCTCCTGAATCACCATCTGATAGCCCCCGTGACCATAACAATGAGTCTTCATCAAACCCAGAATCCGATCCAGACATGGGTGATCATGATCAAGGTAACCCTAATGCCGATAGACCATGGTTACGATGCGGTGCCGTTGCTATGCCTGGACTACAGCATAATCTACCTAAACACCCTGACAAACTGCTACCTAAGTTTGACCCAGATGATAAGGGCCTAGCTGAAAATCACATTGACAAATTCATCCTGGCTATTCAGACTATGAATTTTCAACATGAGGATGTGGTATGTTGACTATTCCCTTAAACTTTCAAAGGAAAAGTTGCAGTTTGGTATTTTTCCCTAACTCAAGGATCCATAACTAGCTGGAGTGATTTTAGTCAGGCATTCCTAAAAAAGTTTGGTGAAGATAAAAACCCTGCTGTGTTAGCACTAGAATTGGCTAGAATCAAGATGGAGAGCAAAGAAAGGATAAAGGATTTCAATCAACGTTTCCTTACTCTCTTGAATAAGATACCAGCAGCCTCCCAAACTCCAGAAGATATCATAATTGAGAATTATGCTTCAGCTTTACCTAAATACCTGGGTATGTTTATGAAACAAGCTGGTAAAATCGCGTTAGTTGAAGCCTTCGAAGAAGTAATAAAGGTTGAATTCATTGACATTTGAACCAGAAAATAATGGCAAAACTGATGGTTCTTTTCCTGCACTTAAATCTGCATTTACTGATTCTGTAAATAAATCAGAAATTTTACATTGTGATTTTTAGGAAGTTGTTCCCAGTTTGATTAACACTGTGAATAATGTAAATGATGTAATTAGTCTTGTTGATAAGCCTTGGCATTTGTACTTTGACGGTGCTCGATCCAAGGAAGGTGCAGGGGTAGGTTTCCTGCTCCTAGATCCCGTAGGAAACAAACTTATGATATCTTGTAGGCTAGAATTTCTTTGCACAAATAACACACCCGAATATGAGGCCCTCATCCAGGGACTCAAGAAGGCATTGGACTTAAATGTTAAGGTTCTGATTGCATTCGACAATTCTGAAATTATTGTTCGACAAGTCCGCAATTCCATTCATTGCTTATCTAATCATTTGCAAAGTTATCAAAAAGAGGTATGGAGTTTAATTTCAGCACTTGATTCCTTTAATATCGAATCTATTCCTCGTTTTCAGAATCAGGAAGCTGACCTTTTGGCAAACGTAGCCTCACGGCTCATTCCTTCAGAAATTTTTTCTCCCAATGTATTTTCTATTGAATTATTGTTTAGACCATCGATCCCCGATAACATCACTAATTGGTGTGTTTTTAATGATGATTCATAGATCATTGCCTTTTTAATAGGAGAATATGCTTTTAAGGAATCAGCAATTGACGAGATCACGCATGATGAAAATCTGCACAATTTTTCAATAATCCATCCACCTCATCCTATTGACCAATCTTTTGAGCAAGTAAATTCGATCCCTACATTAGTTCTCAGGCTCAAAAAAATTTATGACTTGCATGATAAGTTCAAGGGAGTGCCTAATTGCAAGACGAAAAGTTCCAACATGCGTTATGAAACCATAAATTTAGGCACAAAAGCTAGTCCTCAAAATATCAATTTAAGATCAAACTGCACCCCAAACGAAAAATCAGCCTTCCTGAAATTGTTTAATGAATTCAAGGATGTATTTGCATGGTCATACGATGATCTGAAGACTTTTGATACCCATATCATACAACACGTAATCCCTATGAAATCTCAATCAAAACTGTTCCAGCAGAAACTAAGGAAAATGCACCCTACCTTAGAATCGGCGGTAAAGAGAGAATTGAATAAATTACTTACTGCCTGGATCATATTTCCTATACGCCATACACAGTGGGTGGCGATCCTTGTCCCTGTTAGGAAGAAAAATGGAGATATTAGGTTATGTGTAGATTTCCGAAACTTAAACCGATCATCAGAAAAGGACAACTATCATGTTTCTCCCATGGAACAAATCCTCCAGAAGGTGTTAGGTGATCAGATGTTGTCTTTATTAGACAATTTTTATGGATACAATCAGGTTCTAGTCTCTCCTGCAGATCAGCTGAAAACTACTTTTAAGACCCCTTGGGGAACCTATGCCTACAGGAAGATGCCCTTCGGATTGATAAACGCTAGGGCTACATTCCAAATGGCAATGGACACTACTTTCAGAGGTCTGATAAATCACTCTGTCGTTGTCTATTTGGATGATGTCACTGTGTTTTCCAGAAATAGATCTGATCACATTTTACACTTACGCAAAGTGCTTGAATGTTGCAGGAAGTTTGGTATTTCCCTTAACCCTAAAAAGATAATATTTGCTGTAACCAACATAATTTTGCTAGGTTTTGTAGTGTCAAAGGAAGGGATCATGATTGAACCAGAAATAATTGAATCTATTGCTAAGATTCCTTTTCCTACTACTAAGAAATCCATGCAATCCTTCATGGGAAAGATAAATTTCGTAGGAATATTTGTTCCAAGTTTCTCTGAAATTGTTTGTCCACTGTAGAATATGATTAAGAAATACAGCAGTTTTTCGTGGGGAGATAAATAAAAAGAGTCATTTATCAAAATTAGAGAGGCCATAGCTGAGGCACCCGCACTTGTGAGTCTTGACTTTAAGAAAGACTTTATTCTCTATACTTTTGCATTTGACATATCTTATGCAGTTGTTCTTACTCAAAAGAACCAGTAGGGGGATGAAGTTCCTATCTCCTTCATGAGCTCAAATTTAAAAGGAGCTGAAGTGAACTACCATGAAGTGGATAAACAGGATTTTGCTGTGTTCAAAGCAGTAAACCATTTCCACCCTTATCTCCTTAAATTGAAAACCAAGGTAATTGTTCCATTCTCTGCTGTGAGAAATTTGCTGGTACAGAAAGACCTTGGAGAAAAAAGGGCACATTGGATGGTTGCTCTTCAGGAGTGTGACCTAGAGATTAAACCCTCTCAAGTCGTACGTGGTTTGGGGTTGTGTAAACTGGTAGCTGAATCTGCACATCTGCCTGCTGACTAGAATGACATACCTTTAGATGATACCTTGCTCTAGAAGGAGGTTTTTTTATCCCAGATCCGGCTAGTTCATCGTACACTGATATTCAAACTTATCTTGAAACTGGCAGTGCTCTAGACCATTTATATCCAAAGAAGAAAAGAGCGGTAAGATTAAAATCAGCACCCTACCACTTGGTAAATAATGTGCTTTTCAGGAAAAATGCAGATGGAGTTTTGCTTCGTTGTCTAGAAAAGGAGGAATCTGATTTGGTTTTAACACAACTGCATGATGGGCCTGCTGGTGGCCACTTTGGTGGTGATACTATTACTCATAAAATTTTAAGAGCAGGTTATTTTTGGCCAACTCTTTTTAAATATGCCTAGATTGTCAGACTGCGGCTGGTCGAGTTAAAAAACCAGCATTTCCTTTATAGCCTGCGGTGGTGGATAGGCCTTTCCAACAGTGGGTAATTGATATCGTTGGACCAATAAATCCCTTTGCCTCCCTTCAGCATAAGTACATCATAATTGCCACTGACTATTTTACTCGATGGCCTGAAGCGGAACCCATGTGGGTGGTTAATACAATTCAGGTATTGCATTTTCTTGAAACTAACATAATTACCAGATTTGGAGTGCCTGAATCTCTCGTGTTTGATAATGCATCTTATTTTTATTCTGGAGAATTAACTGAATTTGCATTAGAAAAGGGAATCAGAATCAGATATTCAGCTAACTATTACCCACAAGGCAATGGCCTTGCCGAATCAACTAATAAGAACTTGCTGAAAATTCTGAAGAGATCCATAGCTGAGCATCATAGGAACTGGAATATTGTTCTGTATCAAGCTCTCTAGGCTGATAGGGTTACCCCAAAATCATCTGTTGGTAACTCTCCCTTCTTTTTGGTATATGGAGTGGATGCTATCCTTCCCCCAAATCTATTTTTTCCTTCATTACAGCTTGCACGAGCTGTACAAGAGACAAAGTGTTCAACCATTGAAGAAAGAATCAATATGTTGTTGAAATTGGAAGAAGAAAGAGAAAATGCTAATAGACATTTTGCGAAACATCAGCAAATTGTTAAGACATGGTTTGATCGTGGCTCATCCTCGAACAAAGAATTACAAGTAGATGATCTGGTTTTGAAATGGGACAAAGCACATGAAGATAAAGGGGAGCATACTAAATTCCAACGTCTTTGGTTAGGTCCATATGTGATAGTAGAAAAAATTGGTCCTAATACTTTTCGTTTATAGACTTTGCAAGGACAACTCGATACCCTCCCGGTAAATGGGAATATCCTTAAAAGGTACTTTCAGTAATCCCACATCATCGAGTCATTTTCATTGTATATTCTCATTGTGTAGATTTCTGTACATATTTTTGGTTTCATTCTAATTTCTAGTTAGAGTTTTCGATCTTTTATTTATTGATTATTTTCTTTCCTGTCATCATCATGTTCACTCATTGGAAATTTTAGATGACAAGTCATGAAAACAATTCAACTCTTTGAGATCATTTACTGAACATAAGATTGCATGTTTGCCTCTGTAAATAGTTGCTTTATCCAACTCATCTCCTACCTTCTCTCACAGAATTCAGCAGGAAGCATTTTGCATGGACTTAAGGAAGAGCCTAATGATGAAATATGTCAAACAGGAATGACTGAAATACACCTCAGTTCGTAACCACTAATGATGGCTGGAAGTATCCAATGTCTCATAAGTGATCTGTTTTCAAACTTGTATTAGTTTTAACCTCCACAATTTTTCTCTTAGCAATCCTTGATTGTTGTCTTCGGGTGTCTTCCTATAAACCAATATCTCAGGGAATTTATTTACTGATTCCAATGGATGCCTACTAAGCTTGAAGATTCGTTGAAGATATCTAGTCATATTTAAGCTGTCTTAAGAAGTCTGTGGTTTTCTCCCTCATTTTCGTGAATACATCTGGTCACTCAGCCAGGGCAGCACTCTTGAACTAAGGTAAATATGAAAAGGTTAATCAAGAAACATGATTTCTCATCACGAGCCGATATGTTTGTGATCATACGTTCTATTGGAATGACGTTGTCAAAAATTTGGTTACCAAGCCAATGACAGCGACTCTCAGTCAAATAACTAAGAGATAGGAAGTCTCATCATGAGCTGGCCTGATCAGTTTCTGGTAGGATTGGTGAATAAGGCTATCATTATTTGGTCACCAAGATAAGATAGTATTCCTGATTAATTATTTTCGTATTTACCCCTGTGTATGTGATTTGTATATATACTAACAAAAAAGAAAGAAAAAAAGAAAAGAAAAAGGAGTATTGTCTACTATTTTGCTTGAATGAGGGAAAATTCAACTGATGTTCTAAAGAAGCCACATCTATACTGTTATTGACTAACCTATCTTTGGTCTTATAGATCTACATTGGAATTAAGTCATTTTTACTTCACATCTGCCTGAGGTTGAATAGGACCAAGAACACTCAGATAACAGCCATAGGATTATTTTCAGAAATCTGTTGAGGTCTGGTTATATGTTTAGATTGGTTTGAATCTGAGATCACTTAAGCAGATATTTGATATTTTTAAGGCATCATTTTTTTTATTATCTGGAGTGTGAATGTTGTTTTCGCAGAGATAACTGGTTCGGTCCCAGCATGTTTCCAATTGTTGGAAAGCAACACCCTTCGGAGCATTTTGAACAAAAATAATTTCAAATAGGTAATCTTTTGATCGACATTTGATATTAACACCTGGATCAACACTCATCTATAGATATTCTATGAGTGCCCTCAGAATCTTTGATTCTGAAGGTACGCCCAATAGAATCTTAATTGATTGATTGATTTATAGGGATTAACATCAGTTTATATCGAATTTGAATCTCTTGGTATTAATCTCTCATTTCTTTTGATCATCTAGAAAACTATAATCCCAGAAGTTAGTAGCTCCTAATTTCACACCATTTATCACTCATGCATATTCGAAGTCAAATGAATTTATTACATCAATGATTTTGACTATTAATCCAAGCAAGTTACTACATGGTATGATAATTGTTTCTGTTCAATTCATATAGGAGATCTAACAATCTTTTTCACTTCTAAAATATTTATTTCATCATGTTAATCATAAGGTTAAAAGTGTATTTAATATACTTTTCGTAAGTTTCACATTACACTTATCCTTATCAGGAATTGTGTATTTTCAAAGTGGGTCAATATTAAAGTCTATCATAAAGGGTTAAGATGATTTTCAGAGTTTTGATAGGGGTTGGTTACATTATCAATTGTTTCCTTGTCATTATAATATTGACCTTGATCCTAATTAAATCAATTCCATTCTTATTTAGTAACCTTATTACTGTGATATTCGATGATGAAGGATTAGGGCATTATAACCATTCAATTATGTTTTGAATGATGGGTTTTCTAGGCTATCACGACATTATGAAGAAAATCAATCAGTGTTGATGCTATGATTGAAATCAGTGTTTTGATATCCGCATAACCTAAAGGTTTGCCATCTGTCGATTTGCCATCATGCAAATATCACACTTAAGCCATCGCTCGCTCATTTTCCTACAGATCATTATCGTGTGGTAAATGTTTCCAAGTCTCATTAACCTGTAAACTCGTAAGTATGATGACTTTGCAGGAAAATTCACAGTGCTTTGGTAAATTAGGGCAGTTTGGAGTGTTAATTGAAATGTTTGGACTCTGGATAAATCGACTGTGTGTTTCAGTCTGGTTTCCGAAAACCCTGAAAGTTTGTGTAATCGCTACCATGGCTCCGGTGTCGAGGTTTGAACTTCTAGGCAACGAGTATTTGGATGCTACCCCTGAATTCCACGAGCTAATACTTAGGGTTGGATGGCTAGGTTTTTTTATAGAAGTTCTCTGGGTTCAACGTAGCAACTTCCAGGGCGTTTGTAGCATCGTTTGATGGGGTTAAAGCAATGGTTGGGGATATTGAATTGAGGCTAACAGAAGAGTTTGTTTCTCAGACCATTGGGTTACCACAGATAGGTGAATGTTGGTATAAGGGTAAGCATGTAAAAAATGACGACTGCAAGGAGTTTCTTACTCCAGCTCACCGGCAAAGAAAGTATAAATCCAGTTTCCCTTCTAGATTGCTCATGAAGAAATGGCGTTCTCTGCTCGAGCTGGTCATCAGGTACATTATCTGTGAGGGTAGGCTCTCTCAAACCCAATTCTATCACCTCCAACTGTTAATTATTTTTAAGGGACGTCCTGTGAACATGCCATACTATTTCTTGAACAGCCTGCATAAGATGGCCTGCACCTATCAAATTAACGTAGGGGATAAGGAGAGGAGTCTGTTTCATCACGGATTAATTAAAATTCTCATGTCCTACTGGCCAGGAGAATTAAGAGAAACTTGGGAATCTTTCCTCATGTGTAATGGGTTTGGTGAGAATGAAGAATGGCCCAGACGGAGGCCCAGAATTAGATGTAGGCGTATCAAAAATGAAGAAGTCGAGCTTGAGTTAGAAGAGTCTGGTTCTCAAGGTAATCTGGATGATGAAGTATCTGAACCTAGCCGAACCCTAAGTATCAGTGATGTTAAAGTCAAGTCTGAAACAAACCCTAAAGTTCTTGTTGATAATTCTCAAACTCAAGTGAGGAAATCGGCAATCACCATACCCTGTCAAAATAAGAATCTTCCTCATTCACAGGCTGACATTAGTAAGAAACAGACTGAAGATCAAATTAGCCGAGTGCTGAGTAATAAGGCTATTCGTAGGACTACTCGTAGTATGACAGCTGCCTTGTTTGCCAGAAGAGACCTGAGCATTGGGGATACCCCTGTTATTGAAGTAATTGACTCCTCGGAACCTCGTCCCAATCCAGTTCCCATTGGTCAAGCTTTCCTGGATCTGAAATATGTGTCTATCTCCAGGGATAATGTTGCTTATATTCAGCAAGTAAATCATGAATGTGATCAAGAAATTGATCAGAAGCCCTACATAGTTGAGGAAGACAGAGGAGGGTCGAATGGAGAATCGAAGGAGCAAATCGATCGAAACCCTTATGCTCGAGTCATCTCATCTCTAGAAACTGACTTAAAGGAGGCTCAAGTTATCAAAACATTTACTATGGATGAAATCACAGGTCTAAAAACTGATCTAATCTCTTGGATTAAGAAGTGGAATTTGTTGAGGGAGAAGAAGCTGAAATATAAAGAGCAAGTTAAAATGCCTCTGTTAAGGAATCGAAGGTTGAAGAAACAGAATAAGATTGCCAATATTAGGGCTGTTAGATTCAAAGCTAAGTTAGATGAGGCAAGGAGAAGCGTGCCAATTCGACTGTCTGTTGAATCAGCTCTAAAAATCTGACATTTTGTTTTCTGCAATGAATTCCAATTTTTGTCTTATGTTTTAAATCTTCAATTATGCATGCAGATGATTTTGAATTAGTCTCCACAGGTTAGTAATATCTTGATTTTGTCAGTTTTGGCTCTTGGTGAAATTTTTGATTATTTAATGAGGATATCTGCAGAATTAAAATTCTGCAGACATCCTATTCATTTAGTATATGGTTATACGATTGCATCGCTAAAAGATTCGGTTTAAAATTTGCAGGTATTAATGAATCGATGAGATGAAGCTAGATGCCATGCTGTATTTGTGATTTAACTACATGGAGTTACTCATTGGAGGTTGCTTCGGGAATGCAATTGATTGCTATTCTGCTGCTTCTACACTTCTATTTCTGAGCATCACCAGCATGGACTATCGAATATAGTGTTCACACGTTTTGGGGAATATGACACTGGATTTATCCAGTAAGTTAACTATTTCTGGCGCGGTATTCCCTCCTGATGGTTACACAACGACATGCCTATGATCTTGGTCTTTTCTTTGGCCTATATTCGGATAAAATCCATGTACTACCTTAGAAATAGGAGAATTAGTTAATTAGTTGTTATTTCAGTTCCCTTTATAAACAAGTTTCAAACAGGAGAAAAGGGTTCGATTCCTAAAACTTATGGAGAATTGAAATTTCTGCAATTTTATATTATATTTTGTTGTGCTTGTGTCTTTTGGAACTTTTTTTGGAGATTACTAGATGCTACATAATAGTGAAGACCTTAGCTAAGTCTTTCAGTTATTTTATACTGTACTAACGATGTTTCTCCTTTGCTAAATTTCATTTTCATATATATATATCGTCATATTATATGTGAAACCATTCTTTTATGGATCTCGAATGATTACATTGTCTTGAAATGTGAATGATTTGTTGTTATGTTGAAAGTGAGTGAGTTTCTTCATAATTCTTCAATTGATTATGAAATTGTGTTACATGAATTACTAACTGTGTAAGCTGACCTTGTTCTGTATTCATGTTAGTACATGATTGTATCTATTATGTTTCAAGACTGTGTTAGATTTATTTGATAACAAGTTTTATTTTCTATTCAAATTATCTTGTAATGAGATATTATCTTATTGTGAGTTAATTTAGATTTAGTTTTATTAATTGTAGACTTTTCTAACAATGTAGAATTATAGATCACCTTATACATTGAGACCTGTTGTCAAATAAAAAATTCATGCTCTCATCTGAGATAGTTAGCTTGCATTTAGGTCATTATAGGATAGAATTAGGAGCTACTATTTTTTGTACCTAGCTTAAGATAGTCTTCAACATTAGTTAGTCTTTAGGTTGAATCTCTCTGATTTGTTAGAAGATTTGGTTAATTAAATCTTGCCACATATACCTAAAAGAGACTCTCTATTTTGAGAGCACATTATACAGGCAGCAGGGCCTTGATCCTGTGAGAGACAGTCACTCCAAACATATACAACATTGCAGTAAGTCGAGTGTGTGGGTTGTCTTTCCGTTGTTGACCTAGGTCAGTATTTTCGGCCAACACAGTTCCACTTGATTGATACAAAATTCAACCATGGAAATGTGATCCCTAGGGTTATGACCCATTTTACGATGACCTTAATTGTTAAAAATTTGAAAATGAGTTGATCACCATAAAATTTACCTACGAAAACATGGTATTGCCATAAAAATTAAGTTTGCCTAATTATTAACTTGTTATATATCAAATAACAAATCAAAAAATTTAATTTAATTTTAAAGGTTGATCTTAGTGGGTGGTAATTATCATTATCATAATGATTATAATACTTGATAATGTTTATTTATTTTTAATGATAATAACTATAATAATTATTGAATAATAGATGGATGATGATATTGGTTTAAATTTAATTATTATAATAATTGTTGTTATTGAATAATATAATGATGGTGATGTTTTATTTCTTAAAAGTAATAAAATTTATAAAGTAGATAATTTTATAATATCACTGTAGTGAAAATGAAATGGTCAACTTTATTAAAATATTTAATGAAAATTCTTTATATTTAATAATATAATTTTTTTATATTTTTTATTAAATATAAAGTTAGGTATAATGTTATTAAATATGAGATAAGTTAAAATGGGATGATATTTATAGTATTTTTTTATATCACAAATTTACAATATCAAAAAATGTTTTTAATGTAATACTTAATATATCTAAACTTTTTAAATAAATTATTCACAGTTATTTTATTAATTCTTAATTTTTATAACATGTTATACTTTATGATCTAAATCCTTGGTTTGAATTTTGGCTACTATGTAGCACAAAATACTTATATATTGTTCTTGAATTATCCATAAATTGATAATGATATCCTTAAAATGTAAATCCTACTTTGTTTTTGGGAAATAATCTTTGTGCCTAATTGGTTGCTCTAAGGGCATAGAATGTAGGGCCACCATTACATAAAGTTGGAGCAACTTTATAAAGAAAGTTCATTGTACAGTTCTATTCTCTTATATAATATGTATCAAATAATCAAGGTAGAATGGTGCATTATATGTATCTAATAATCAATGTAATATTAATAAATATGGATTTATTAATATATTATGGAGGTGTATTATAAAATATGGATTTATTAATATATTATAGAGGTGCATTAGAATAGTATAATAATAATAATATTTTTTGTTCGTTAAGTTGTGGTTAAAAATTAAATTGGTAGGAGTTTTTCATCATTAGTTTAGATTCAATTTTTAAAGTGAAAGTGTTGAAATCTAAAATTGAGAGTCCTAAGAATAATATGTCTCAAGATAAAATGTAAGTCTCGACTTGGGACAAAAAAATAAAAAATGTTGTTATTTTTAAAAAAATGACTATAATTGTTGTTGGTCATTAAACTACCTTCTATCCCAAAAAAAATGATCACAAAAAAATTATTTTAAGAAAAAAATTATATGTCAAAGATCATTTAGCTAACATGTTGCATCAAAGAAGTTTATGCCCCACTAATTAATTAATTTACACTAGTTGTGTGTTACCTATACATGACACAATATGATTATGTGTCCATGTCATTATAAGTGTAATGTATTTTATTCATTTACATGTTAACTTTCTTGTTTTGTGGGGTGACTTTTGGGATAGAGGCTCATTGTTAAAAAAAAATGAGGTGTGTGTAGGCTTCAGAATATCTCAATGTATCTTAGCTGTAGTTGAGTCATAGAGGCCCTAGTTGAGTCATAGGTTATTAGTATATCTAACTTGTAGGGAGTCAAGTATATCCTTAAGAGATGGTTAACTTCTAGGTGTTAAAAAAATAATAATTAAATATTAATATCACAACCCAATTATGCATCAAATTAATATATAAAACCCCTTTAAACATAAAATCATTACTACAAATATATTATAATAATTATAATATAAAAATAATTAACATTCTAAATTAACTTTTCAAAAATATATTATACTAAATATAATATAAAAATTAATTAACATTCTAAATTAATTTTAACTTTTCAATATATCAAATTTTTTTATATGAAAAAATACTTTTCTATTTATATATAATTAAGTATACTTATAAATTTGAGATTTCCATTTATTCTTAAATTCCTCCAAAAATTAACATATAAAAAAATTATATTCTATTGAAGCTCTACTCACCTAATATTTTAGTGTACCAGCCCAAGGCATGATATTATCCAATTGAGTTAGTTTTGAATTGTTAATGTGTAATTTGTTTTTTTTTTATACCAAAGTATTTTAAAAAATTTATATGTTAAATTTAATATTTTAAAAATAAAAATTAATTTCTGAATTTCTAAAACATAAGTTGATGTACGATTGTTGTTTTATGATTGGTAGAACTTTATAAAGAGACTAATTTCATGTGGTTTGAAATTCATTTGTTAGATTGAAAAAATAATTTAAAAAAATAATAATAACATTGTCATTTGTCATGTTGTCTTGTAATTGGTCATAATTATTTTTAATTATAAATTTGTCATTTGTGATGTTGTTTGTATCACACGATTTACATTTTGTTGTGGAATATCATTAGGTTACTAATTCTTGGTCCAAATTCAGATTTTTTTTATGTTAATGTTACTAATTGTTTTTATCTTAAGAGGCAATACTTTAATCAATGTCATTAATTCAACTTATCATAAGAGTATAAAAGGTAATAATCAACTCAATACAACTAATTCACAAAAAAATTCTCAGAAAAAAACTTTTATATTTAATTTTTTTTTTAACTAAAAAGGTTAAATTTTATAAAATAATAATGGTTGGGCCACAGCCAAAAAAACCTTCAATACATGCATACAGTTGTCTCCTTAAGGGTTCTATAAAAGCTCCTTTCTTACAATCTCAAGACTATGGGATTGGTGTCCAATTGGGTTTTTCCTCGTTCTTGCTCAGGGCTCCTTGAGGCAGAAGGCAGCCCAAATTTTCCTTTGCATCTGCGTCCTTGTTCGAGCCACGCGGGATATGGAAAAAAGGGGAGTATGAGAAGTCTTGCAACATAAGCCTCAACCTTTGTAATGTCTTGTTGAGCAACGAGTTGTTGAAGATATCATCTGAATTTAAGATCGTTATCAGTATTTCCGAGTCACCAAAAACTTGTATTTCTTTAATCCCCTTTCCTCGAGCAATATGACAAGATTTTAGGAGCCCTAGAATTTATGCTTGATTGTTGGTTTTCTGGCCTAATCCCCAACTAAAGCTTTCTATTCTAGTAACGGTCCGAGGAGTATATCACTCCACCTACTCCTGTCATCCCTAGATTGTCTTTGGAGGCACCATCAAAGAAGATCGTAGCTTTACCTTGTGACCTCCACCAAGATTGAAAGACTGCTTCTGTGTCTCTTAACCGCCAACTTGGAGTTATGATGGGTCGACCAGATACCTTTTTTTGTCTCTGAAAGTGTAAGTGCCCATCCACTTCTTTTCTTCACAGGGGGATCAAATTATCCTTCTTGAAATTTTGAGTGGCCACTGTTTCAATAAGAAGAGCTTTATCTTTTGCAACCACCTTCAAGGGGAAATGTCAAGTATTGTTAAAAATTTGATCATTTCTAGCAAGCCAGATATTTCAGCTCACATATTTGGGAATACCATATTTTGCTCCATGCAGACTTTCCTCGAGATGAATGTGGATATCTCATTCTCCAAGTGGAGAAGAGTGTTACCAAAGGGATTTTCCTCGGAGAGGAAGCATTCAGACCGTGGAGGGTGAGAGTCCAAACTTCCTAGGCAATTATGCAGTCCACGAACAGGTGGTTGTTGGTTTTAGAAGCATTGCAACACATGGAGCATTTATGAGGGACAATGATGACACGTTTTATCAAATTCTCTCTAGTTAAAACATTTCTATGCATTAGAACCCAGAAAAAAAATTAATTTTGGGGAGACTGAGCGGATCCCAAACCTGCTTCCAGAACATGGCTGAGAGAATCGACGTTTGATGCGACTGAAGTGAGTTAAATCCCTGCGTGGTCGTGTAGAATCCATTTTTTCCCCTGCCCCATCTATCCTTCATTTACATATGAACCGGTGCCAGGTCCATGAGTGCTATATGAAGGAGGTTCTTTTGTTTTTTAAACTATTCTGGAAAATGTGGAAAGGCCCAGGATTTCCAATTTCTAGCTTCATCCCAAGTAGAAATGTATGCCAATGTGTTGAATCCTTGTTGTTTGAGCCAATCTCGGGCACCTTTAAAATCTTCAAAGTTGTCCATAGGTGGTTTCCCCATTATTTTGTCCTGCCACAACATCGTTCTTTTCCCATTTCCAGGGACATGATACATATTTTTTTAGAAGATATCAAGGCCCCATCTACAAAGGTTCCACATTATCGTTCCTTTGGGGATGTTTACAGCTTGGAGGTTTCGAAGAGAGGCATCTTTCAAATATTTTTCCTTAGAATACGGCTAATCGGGTGTTTGTTGATAGAGAATAAGTTCCACGGAATTTTACCTCCCAATGCTATATTCGCAAGCCCAGGGTCTTGAATCTGCAACCCTCCTTCTGCCAGAGGTCGTTTTGTTGTGTCCCACTTTACTAAGTGGAATTTTCTATGGTTTCCTTTTCCTCCTTGCCATAGAAAGTTACGAATCAGCTTGGAGACCTATTCCATGATCATCTTTGGAGCTAAGAGAAAGCAATCCTGGTAAATTGGTAAGGAGGAGAGTATCGATTTAACTAGAGTGAGTTTACGAGGTTTGGTGATCCATTGGCCTCCTCGGGATTTGATTTTGGATTTCATTTTACTTATAACTTCATCCCACAACGAAGATTTGTTAGAGCCCAGAGTTAAGGGGATCCCGAGGCATTTGATTTTTTCCCAAGTTGCATAGCCCGAGAACCCTAAGAAATGGGCTTTTCAGAGGATAGCATGTTGATCTACATTCCAGCCAAACACATCACTCTTCCTTTTGTTGATGAGGGATCCGAAAATGCTGCATAAATATTGTAGGATAACACTAAATACCTTGGCAATCTTGATCGAAGCTCCCCCCAACAGAAGAGAGTCATATGCCAAAAGTGCATGATTAATTGGCCCTATTTCTTTCACGATCCTAATGCCTAGAGTTGTCCCTGCTTTATTTTTTTATTTTAGTTTTCTACTCAACGAATCAGCCATCAGTATGTAAAGGAAAAAAGAGAAGGGGAAGCCTTGCCTTATTCCCCTCGAGGCTTGGAAGTAGCTGGTCGACCTTCAATTAACTAGTGGAGCTATCCACGGTTTTTCTGTGCATTCTTTGATCAAGTTGAAAAAATTAGTATTGAACCCGAAGGAAAGAAGGACTTTGTAAAGGAAAGAGTGTTTTACCCGGTCGAATGTGTTTTCCAAGTTGATCTTTATTATCATTCCTTGCTCCTATCATTGGTGGCTGGAGTGGATGGATTCTTGAACGTGGATCACATTGTCAATGATATGACTCCCTTTGACAAAGCCTCCCTGGTTGGGAGAAATGAGTTTCCCAAGCATAGGTTTGATTTTGTTTTCCATAAGTTTAGACAGAATTTTGTAGGAGGCATTGCAAAGTGAGATTGGCCTAAATCTTTCAAAAGTTCCTGGATTCACTTCTTTGGGTATCAAGGAAAGGAAAGTGGATTTAGTACTTCCTCCCACTTTTTCTTTCTGTTGAAAAGCTTTAACCATTCTCAGAAAATCAGACTTGATGATTTCTCAGCAAATCCTATAAAAATGGATTGAAAAAATATTAGGCCCAGGGGCCTTGTCCAGCTCCATGGACCAAATTACACTGTAGATTTCTTCCTCAGAAAAGGGCTTTGAGAGAGTTGTGTTGTCTTCCCTGGTGACTAGAAGAGAGATGTGGGAAAGTAAGTTAGAGGTGACTTCCTCCCAGCCTTCTCTATTATCTTTATATAGGTTCTGAAAATGTGTCCCTGCAACCAACTTAAGTTGCTCATGCCCTTTGAAAAGAATCTCGTCTAGAGAGGTTATTTTGGAAATGTGATTTCTAGGAAGTCTGGATCTGTATTGTTTATGGAATAAAGAGGTTTTTCGGTCTCTTCCTTTAACCACACGCTTCGAGACTTAAGCCTCCAAAACTCTTCTTCTTACCGAAAAGAGAGAAAATACTTGGCTTGGGTTGCTTTCACTTTTTCTAAATATGAACAAGTAATTTCCTTGCTCTCGAGTTCTAATTGCAGATTTTCTAACAGTTGTGCATTCTCCTTTCTGTGCCTATTAGGGTTATTATTGGGATTTTTGACCCAATATTTCAATGCAGTCTTTGTGGCCTGTAGCTTCTTCTCCCACACAAAGGAAGGAGACCATGTCACTGAAGTGGACCAAGATGATATAACACTTTTCATGAACCCTTTTTTTTCAATCCATAGTGGATTGAATCGAAACGGTATGGGAGCCATATTCTCTTCCTCTTCCATCTGTAGCACGATGGATTTATGGTATGAAGTAAACTTTGGGATAATTTTAGAGGAAATCAACTACTTTCCCAATAGTAATGAACTCTGAACTAGGAAACGTTCTAGGCAAGCAACAATGTGATCAACCCCAACTCTATTGTTTGTCCAAGTGTATAGGCCTCACTTTGGCTTGAAATCTAAAAGATCCCATTGTTGAATTAGTTCATCTACAAGGGGCATCATTTGATCCTTGCCAATGTTTCCTCCCCTCTTTTATTTTGAATCGAAGACAAGATTTAGGTCTCAAATAACTATTATATTCTGGGTGGAATATATTTCTTGAAAGTTTAAAAGAGTTAGCCAACAATATTTCTTCTCTAAATGAAGTATAAGGACATAAAGGTTAAAGAGCGAAAAGGTGAGCTTACTTGTAGCATGGTGAATTTCTGTGAAGATCCAATGTTGGGTTTCAAAAGAGCTTTCTAAGTGGAACTCCTCTTCCGACCACAAAGTTGCAAGGTCCCCAAAGGTGCCTCTAACGTTAATGGCCTTCCCTACATTTTTCTTCCACTTTGAATTGCTAATCTCATGAAGGGTTTCCCCTTTAATGTTAGTCTCTTGGAGCATGAGGATCTCAGGAGATTCTATTTTCAAAATATATTTGATTGCTTCGGATTTCAAAGGGTTCCCCAAGCCTCTGCAATTCCAAGATACTAGTCGCATTATCTACTAAGATTGGGGTGGGATGAACCTCCCTTAGGGGGCCTTGTTCTAGTATATGTCTCAATGGATTGGATTCCCTACATTTTTTACCTCTCTGCTTCTTCCTCCTGGGCTTCCCTACGAGATTTCCTCCCTACATTTTTGGAGGGCCTATCAAAAGACTCATCTTTTGATGACCCTAAGGATTCTGATGGTTTTTTCCTTGTTATCTTTGCATAGGAGGGAGAGGAGAAGGTACATGTTGGAGATCCGAGGTGGGGTGTTTCCGTCATTTCCTTCTCCACTGCAGGAGGGAGAGTTTGTTGCTCTGTCTCCTCAGATACTGATTCTGGATTTTCTATTGCTGCACTAAGTATTTCAAAGAGTTTTTCGAAGCTTCTTCCCTTAGATGGTATTTATTTCCTTTCCCTTGTTCCTGCCCTACTGCAAGAGCGCCAAACCCCATCGATGCCTCTTTTCCTTTTTTCCTATTGTTTATCTTTTTCGAGATTATTTTCCGAGCCTGAGTCTATTGTTCTCCTTTGGTTTTCACCGCGTCTTCCTCATCCTTTTTCTTACTGTATCACGCAAAGTGGCCATAGCTATGACAAAACCTGCATTTAAAGGGAAGTTTTTCGTAGTCCAGTTTTTGGATGTGTGAGCAGTCTGCGACCGTTAATTTGATTGCTTTTGGTAACCCTATTTCCAGGTCCACCTCAACATAGATTCTTGCACATGAGTATTGATCCTTTCTCTCTTCTCGATCTATGTATTTTCCCAAGGTGTTGCCAATGGATTCCAGTGACTTCGGGTTTCAGCAGTGCAAGGGTAAGTGAGGAAGACGCACCCACACCGGGACTGTCAATGACACATCTTGCATAGGGTCAAATTTTGGAGTCCATTTATTCAAATATAGACCCTGAGGACCCATGAAGTAAGGTTCATTCCTAAAAATGATATTTATGTCTTCTACTTCATCGAAAATGAACACGAAGAATCCCTTGCCTACAAAATGACTTCTTATGCCTTCCTTAACTAACAGTCTCTAGTTCCTCTGCACCCAAGCCTCTATGGCCTTGGGGGAGGGCCAAAGGCCCGTGAACTTTCCAATGAGTCCGTGATCTTCCAAGTTCAAAGACAAACGACATGTCTCTTCTGCTAGAAGGGAAACAAAAAGGATATTATCCATATTTTTAACGAACTTACGTTGAGATTCGTTCACCTTGTGTTTTCCATACATCTCCAACATTTTTTTGAATGTCGCCAGCTTTGGGGGAAGAGGAAGGAAAGCCTTAAGACCCCCTCCTAGGGCCATTGCACTAGAGGTAGGCGCAGCCATGGGGAGTTATGAACTGAATCGCGAGCGATCGGCCCGAGGCTAGCTACCGTCACCAGATCGGATCACGATCGTGAGCTCTCGTAGGTCGACGGATCGTGCATGCAAAAAGGGGATTTTTTATATTTAATGTTTTAAATAGTAATCCAAGTATACATTATAGTGCCTCACAATGCTATATATATATGAGTTTACTTTTTTCTTCCAACAAAGTCTTCCTCCCTATCATATCACTACAAATTTTAGCCTTCCTAAACTTATCAAGGGATGCTTTCAAAAAAATCTTCTACCAAATTGCTCATGGGTGTAACGAACCCAATCTCCTCTTTACCATTTCGAAAGATGGGGATTTTATTTTTTACTATCTCAAACATCAAACATGTTAGTCTTAATGAATATTAAACATCATAGATATGATACTTCCTAGTTGAAATAAAGGTGTTTTTCCTCTCAATAGAGAAATACTTAGATTCAACCTTAATCATCATTTATTACTACAAGGAAAAAACACATTCTAGTATTGACACTTGCAGTAACACATATACCTATTTACTCATATGTTTAAGTTCCAAACATCTCAATAAGTTACTTTTCACATAAACAAACTTAAAGATTACCCTTTGAGCTTATGGAAGGAACATCTCATAATAGTTTTATCTAACACTTATATACATTTTCCATCATTTATTCATGTTATCACAATACTATTATTTTTGTTTTGCTTATAGCTTAAACAACGATTTGCTTCATGTGTACAAAACTATGATTCATAGTCCATTCATTATATACAAATAAAAAAATAAGTACTCTTTAAACATCACAGAATTGTGAAGCATTACCTTGGATCACTTAGGAAAAATAAAACACATAAAATACAAAAGCAAGAGAAAGACACAAACGTATGTGGTTCACCCCTAACTAAAGACTATGTCCACTACAAATGATATTATTTTTATTAATTATTCAACAAAAAATTACATAGTTTAATACACGATATATATATATAAATACATATATACATGTATTTATATATATATATATATAATGATGATGATGGGGCGATGTGCTCCTTAAAGATACTGTCCCCTTGTTATTCTACAATAGCATATATTAACACACACAAAAGAGGTTGTGACCTCACCTTTTCCCACGAGATATGTATATATATATAACATTGAAGGTAAAGATCATGGGGTTGGCTTCAGCATAGAAGTCTACCCTCTCTTTTATGGAAGAAGACACGCTTGGGTTTCACGCCAAGAATATCTAACTACTCTTAAGCCGATAAGGATATCTAACTATTTCCACTTTCTTAAAATTAATAATTTGTTATTAAATATTCCTTTATTTAATTATGCTGATGTCCTAATAATAATTTAGTGGATTCAAATTCATATAATGGACCGTTTCCTGTTGTTTTTAAAATGTATTCAATATCCACGTTCACAAAGAGAGGAGCGGAGTGCACTTGCTTCTTATATGCTAACATATAAAATAATTCCTTCCACACCTTTTTAACATGTAATTCCTTACATATATTAAATGAATATATAAATAATAGTGTTTTATAAATAACATACTTTTTTATAAAATAAATGTGTAACCTTGGCCAAAAGTAAGATGACATTACTATCTAAAATAATTTGGACTATCATCAATAATGGCGGGCTTAATGGTGATAAAAGATTTATAGGATCTCATTATTAGATTATGACGGGTAGTTATTTTGTTAAAGCAGGAAACATATGAGTTTAGGATCTTCAGTAAACCTTCATAGTTCTTTCCTACCAATGTCTGAAGCACTAAGATGACGCATGTCATCAACTGATGGCTTCTCTTCCATTCAGTCTCTTCTCCCCTTAGTGGATCCAAGCCCCAATTCGTTCAGTCTAGACAAGCCTCTAGTCTCCTAGGTCTACCAAAGCAATTCACAACATAAGAAAATAAATAACATTACTTACATTGTTTTCACTGGGGATGTTACAATGGGGTTCCTCTAGTTTTGATTGTGCTATATAGCCTAACTTGGATGTAAATTCTTCATTTGCCGAGTTTGTTTACCAAACAAGAGAATCCGAGACTTCATCATTCAAACAAATAAAATTTTCATCGAGTTTAATTATGTAGCGCTCCCATTTCGAAGCTAAATCGTCAGTGAGACTAAGGACTGTGGTTGAGTTCCATTACCCCACGCATAAGGCAATTGAATCCACTGGATTGAAAATAGAAAAGATGACAGTGGACAACCTTGTCGCAGATGCTAGAAAGCTAACATCATATATTATTACAATCTATATTCATTTTCTTTATATTTCTTTAAAAAATCCCAACTTTCTAAAAAAAATGTATTTATTTTATGGCTTTTTTTCACATCTTATTTTCTTGTTTTGAAATTTTTATTTATTTATTTTATAACCTTTTTTTCACGTCTTGTTTTATTATTTTGTAGGAGCAAATACAAGCCCTGAAATTTGTGAAGGTTCCATTGACCAAAATCAAACCTAGATGTGCCACACAAAAAAAAATATTCATACACATAACCATTACATTATCTCCATCTATACAAATAAACAACTTTATCTAAAAATATATTTAAACCTTAAAAAATATCACATATTACATAACCCTAAATACTCTACTCTAAATTTATTAGAGTAGAGTATATAAGTTTATTATTAGTTCGAGTAATTTTAACCAAGTTTCTTTTTAAAACACACTTGTGTTTTACACCACTTCTTATTCTTTAAAAATATAGTTTTATATCGATTTGAATATTTATGTAATAAGGTTAGTTTCCATATTATTTGGTTTATATATATATATATATATTGAATCTTAAAATTTTTATTTTAATTTAAAAATATTTTCAAATTTATTAGAGTCTTACTTGTATCAAAACATTTTTGTCCAAAAAAGTCATGCTATACATATCACATATAATGCATTGTGTGCAACAGAACACACTGTTGGTGAAGTTTCGGTGTGAGTAGAAGTAGTTAAATGCCTTGTATATAATTCTTTTTTAAATTGAAAAACCTAGCAAATTAAAGGTAAATTCTGAATTTTAATTTGATGAAATTAAAAATAAGGAGGTAACAAAAAATCTACATGGTCTTTTGTTAGTCGAGGAAGCTTGGTTTCTCCATAGAGGAAAAATGACTTTTTTCCAAAATATCAAATCAAATGGAATTGACCATCAAAGTTATACACAAGGAGCAATGGGCACTGAAATTAGGTTAGTTGTACATGGTCTATGAGCACTAGTTCTTGGGTCAATGCTTTGATGCACATAGTAAATGTAAAACTTATTTTTTTGTTTGGTAATAATTTTTTATTTTAATTTTACCTTACCGCGGTGCACCTAGTGACAATGAAATGCACCAGGGCGTGTCAGAATCGGAGCACCGATAATCATTTTACTTTTTTAAATAAACTCGATATTTAGGTTTTTAACAATAGAAGTTTTCAGTGTTCATTAACATATAAGCTTTTTACGGTTCGTGTGCACTGTAGAGTTTAGCGCACCTATACAGTATTAATTTCTTTTTTATTGAATGAGAAACTTTTCTAACCTAAACCTAATCTGGTGTGTCATGGAATACATGCATCGATACATCGTTTGGCTTATGGAGCACCGATGTGTCGATATGATTTTTTTTTTAAATAAAACCATATTTTTTTATAATAATAATGGTTAGTGGTGCTGGTGTTTTTGGTGCACGGGTGCGTCATAATTTATATTGCATCGATGTAGTTCTTTTTTCTTTTTAAAACTATAATTGTGAATTAAAAGGTCTATTTTAACTTGACCGATGCATATTTGCAATGCGCACCATGGTGCCTTGTTTGTTGGAGAGCACATAAACACATTTTATTTTTTTTTATTTTTTTAATTAAAATCGATGATTTGGTATTTTAGAAACATAACTGAGTTCAGTGTGTTTTACATGTAACACATTGGTGCATTTTGTTTCTATGCACACTAGTTCTTTTTATTTATTTTAAGTGCACCGTTGTGAAAACCTTTGTCTGCCCTCGTCCTCTACCAACCTCTGCTATAAATGGAGAAGGTCAAACTTTTTGGGGGACACAATTTCCGCAAAAACCTCTACAGTAAGGTATTCTCCCTGTAGTGTTTGGATCCCTTGATGATGAGTAGATTGTCCACTCAAAACACTGGAAACGTTTCTAAACTCCAACATAGTTCATATACATATAATTTGCTACAATTATGTCTATTTCTAAATATTTGCATACTCAAATCTTAAGTAGGATTATTACCATTGTCCAACATTATCATGACAAACATGTCTCGAGGCTTGGAACATAATTGAATGAGACTGTAGATTAATATATTAATGGAGGAGAGTGGTACAACATGATTGCCAAACTCTGCAAAGAGTGTGTGTGATGCGTGGAAGTCATTGAAGTTACACACCCTTTTGATATAGATCTATGTGGCAATTTTTTGTTGGAAAACTTGTCCAAAATGAAGGGCTTTGAATGAGAATACTTCTTAAAATAAGGTGATTTGATATCTTTCTCCTAGGTTAAATTTGATAGTTGGTATCTTGGTAGCAAATAAAGCATTAATTGACAATATGTTGTTGTAAGCTAGTATCCTAGTAGCAAATAAATGCATTAATGATGATTGTGTTTCTATAGGCTAACACAATTGAAATCAATTGGCAACATGATTCAAACACTTAATGTAGCTTGACAACTATTCCTTCTTAAATCCCAACCAATCTATGTGCACAGGGAATTCACTTTGTTGACTAATATATCATCAAGTTCATTCATAAAGGGGGGCTTTTAATTTTTGAAAAACAAGGTCAATATATTGTAGGTATTAGGGGGAGGGGAGAAGGGTATCGGGGGTTTATAGGTAATGGGGAGTATAAAAAGTGATATCCAGTAAAAATATTGAATATCTAGTAATTATAGGGTTTTTTAAAATTGGAAATATGTATTAGGGCAGGGATCAACAAAAGAATTTTGGTAGGTATTTATCAATATCTAGTGAGACTAGGGGTATTCTTTAATATCCCGTGAATGATGGCGCTAACATAGTTTCACTAAGTGAAGTCCCTGTGTCTATGTGTAAGGTGAATAAATAATGTATTAATAGAGAATGCAACCACATAATCTAGAATTAAATTAGAATTAGAATTCATAATTTTTTGTACTGGTTTATAATTAATGTAGTTGAATGAATGGAATTAGGGGATATGGATTTAGAACTATGTTCAATCAAATGGTTATTGAAATTTGGAAATGTGATTATGAGAGTGGATTTGGAACTGTGGTTAATCAAATGGTTATTGGATTTTGGAAATGTGATCATGAAAGTTGAAAGTTTGGAACTTAAGCGGTTTTAAACATTAAAATTTTGTTATCATTATTCTAATTTCCAAACTCATCAACCCTTCTTAGGTGGTGCCTACTTCCACCATCACCATTGATTCTTGAGCTTATTTCAATTTCATATTTCTACCTTGTTTCGTGTTTTAGTACACGCCAGAGTTATAGTAATTAGATAGGGGGAGGGAGCTCATGCTAGGGAACATGCAACTTCAAGCTTCAATTGAGACTCGATAGAGTTAGCTAGCTAGTTAGGAGAACATACATAATTATCAAGGCCCATGTTGGAGAAAGTGCCTTGATCACTTTCCGAATAGTATTTACTTCATCATTGAGAAGTGAGACATGGATATTTATGCTAGTAAGCGAGATGGTGGGTCACTTCCTCTTTCGTTGGGTTTGTGAATGGTTGATATGGATACTTGACTAGAAGAGTTCATCCCTATATCTTGAATGGCTCCATTGGCATTTAAACACATATGAATGTACTTCTCAAAGCCCCCAAAAGTCATAAGAGGAAAACTTGCCTTCTAGCTTCATATCACAATCAGTGTTTGCAAGAATTATGATCGACTAAGCTTGTCCTTTGGCCTATGAATTAGGATTCAAGGGGAATATGTACCTTGAACCGTTCCTATCAAAATCAGGTTGATTCCACTATCGAGATGAACCCTTGTTCAGGTTGTTTCCACCATCACCATTGACCCTTTCTTAGTCTACTTCCACCCTTTCTTTCCTTATTAATTCATAAGGTATATGATACCCTCTTTACAATCTAATGGATTTTCCTGAGCAAAGGAAGTACACATCCTCTCTAACACCACTAGTCCACCACCAACTTGCATAATTGTACATCTCCACGAGAGAGAGAAAATATACCTTTACTAATGATTATTTCCTATAGGGGAGTATGTATCTCCTTTGATTCACGTGTTGAATGGAAAAAAAACATATATAACAGATTCCTTCCCTCAGTGGGTCTCAATTTTTGTTGGGTTGTTCCTGCGGTTGAATGATTTTTCAGGTATGTGCATCACGAGAGTAGTTTTTTTGTTGAGTTATTTTATCAGTATTTATTTGCTACTTCTTGGAATGGAGTGAAGTTTGTTCTTAAAGTGATTCAATATAATGTCACGGGTCTTAGCAGTGTTCATATCCATAATCTAATGAGTACTCATATTATGTACGTTATTCATTACGTAAATACATTAAGTGTGAGCTTAAGTACTGTATTGAAAGCAAGAGGTTAATGCTCGTTATTGGTATATCATTACCTCATCATGTTAATGCTTACAAGTAAACCTCGTGTTAATCTTACACAAAGCTGAATAGGGGGATACTATAGTGTAAACATGAGGCTTAGAGATTACATGAATTAGTTGATACTTAAGGTGTGATAGCTATGACCGTTGTAATTACGTATATCACTGCTTATACTAAATATTTTTATCTTTTGTATATATACAGGGTTGTAATTTTGATGACTTTTGTATGGAAATGTTATGATGATTATTCAGGTGGACATGTTGATTACTGTGTGGTAACTAAGCTGGACAGACAGAGGTTATGAAGATAGGACAATTTCCAGTATTTGGATAATATGGTGACTTTTTGAGATAGTCTGATGAAGTTTTACTTGGACAGGCTGGTTTGATTACTGATAGTAGTAATGGAGCTGACCTTCTATGAATATTTGGAGACTATTGATTGACATGTTGTTAATCTGCTGTTTTTGTAATTAAGACATATTTTTGACTTTATATAAGCGTGATATAAGCTTTTTTGAGCACTATGAAGATCAAATGGACACTTATCTTTTTTCATAGTGGCTCATCTGCACAATATAATAAAAATTATGAATTTTTTCTATGGAAAAAATATCACTGCTTATGAGTGTTTTATGCATATTAAATCACACTTATCTAACTATCATACTTGTTAAAACTAGCTTGTTCTATATAAAAGGGAAATCAATAAGCATCATACATAGCTTAATATTAGTAACATCATTAGCAAGTTTTGGTATTCATGAACATATTTTTTTGTTCACTCCATCCTTTGTATCTATCGATCTCTATGTTCAATGGAAATTGTATAGAATGTATTTCATTTTCATCGAACCTTGATTTTTATATTAGAATTTTTACTAATTGCCAAGTGAATCTTGATTGGTTATTAATGCTTTTTATGTGATTTCTTTATAATGCTAGGTAGTTTTTATGTTTCTAAAATCTCCTCTATATGGTTTCTTGGGTAATTTGGGTTAGACATTACCTAAAAGAAAATTAAGATACTATAAGGAGGTCATTAATCCTAACTTGGAAGATCAGAAGTATCTCTCGGTAGTAACTAGCTCACGAAAGAAAATTAATATAGCCAAGATTAGAACAAACTCTCATGAACTCCATAGTGAAACATGGCGTTGGTCTATTCCTAACACTCCATGGGCAGAAAGGGTTTGTCATTTGTGTGTCTATGAACGTTGAGGATGGAAATCACTTTCTCTTAGAGTGCCCTTCTTACACCAACATTAGATCTGAGTTTCATAGTATTTACTACAATAAAAACCTTTATAGCCTCCTAACTTGCCAAAACTATAGTGAGCTTGGAAAGCTTCTTGGCAAGCATTTTGAGCACATGAACAAGATTTTAAAGTAAACCAAGTATTATCCTTCTTAAGGTCCGATAGACCAAAGTTGGTCTCAATGGACGTTCATCATCATCATTATCATCATCATTAAAAACCATAGAATCGAACAATGCAAATTTTGTCACTATATTGAGAAATTTAATTACAATACTTTTAATATACAATGAATTTGATGTATTACTACATTTTCAAATGAAAAAAAACGATTTACTTTAACATGTCATCATTGAAGGGTTGAATATATCATAGCCCTTCATACTGAAATAGAACCGTACCCTTCAAATTTGATCCTTGAATATGATATAACTTATTTGATCTTTGTGAGTGACAATTATCATCATCATGATTTGAATTTAATCATTATAGTGAATAACATAATGATTATGTTTATTTAAATTTAATGATATAATAATTATTATTGAATAATATATTGATGAAATCATGTTTATTTCAATTTAATGATTATTATTAATAATAATAATATCGCGACGGTGATGTTTTATCAACTTCTACTTATATTTAAATACAATGAAAATGAAATTACTCACTTTATCAAATTATTTAATATAAAGTGCTTTTTGTAAAATTCAGTAAAGTTGTATATAATATTATTAAACATAAAATTATGTATAATATTATTAAAGATAAATAAATTAAAATGACATAATATTCATAGTAAGTTTTTATATCATAAATTTATGATATCATAAAAGGCAATATCATTAAACGTGTTTGTTTAAGAACTAAAATAAATAATTAAAAAAACAAATATATATCAAAATATTTAATAAAAAGATCTTTGTAAAATTTAGTAAAGTTGTATATAATATTATTAAACATAAAGTTGTGTATATTATTATTAAAGATAAATAAGTTAAAATGACATAATATTCATAGTAATTTTTAAATCATAAATTTATGATTTTTTTTATTTTATTTTATAGAAACTAAAAAGGGGGTTTAATTAAAAGTTGGCTGTGCACAGCCATTCAATACAGAAGGGGTATTTCGAAAGTGTTCATGCATACCAAAAGGGCTGCGCATAGATCCTATCCCATTAGAGGAATTTTGGGGTCTAAAATTGGCCTCCTAAGGAAAATAATAAAATAATAGTTCAAATAATAAAATAATATTGATTAATTTTGGAGGAAGAAAGAAAAAAACTACTTTTTGTGTTCGTATTTTCGACATATCTCCCTGTGTTTTTACTCAATTTTCGATCGGGAGAGCTCGTTGGATGCGGAATTTGATTCTGCATCCAACGTCCAATGAGTACCCACATTGCATACTTTTGACGGACCCCACTACCCCAAAAACAAGAAATACCTGAAAAAATGTGATGATGACATCATCATCATGTTTTTTCTGGTATTTCTTGTTTTCGGGGTAGTGGAGTCCGTCAAAAGTATGCATTGTGGGTACTCGTTGGATGCAGAATCAAATTCCGCATCCAACGAGCTCTCCTGATCGAAATTTGAGTAAAAACACAATGAGATATGTCGAAAATACGAACAAAAAAAGTAGTTTTTTTTAATGACAAATATGTCAATTCAACCATTATGGTTGACTTATTTTATTGAAATTCTATTGGTTCTTGAATTCCAACTCACAAAAACTAATTTTGGCACATTTTCTTATAAGGCCCATTTTAGACCCCAAATTTCCTCTAATGCATGAGATTTTCCAAAAAACTTCATGCAGCATTTGTTCAAAACATCTGATACTGTTGGTAGTATATACCCGGACATACTGATTACAAATTAAGAGACAAAAAAACATTCAACATAACAAAAAAACCAAAATTAAGGGTTGCCTCTGTTGCGTCTTGGTTGCGCTACTGACTCCTCTTCCATAAGCTGAGCGGCTTCATCAGTATCCCCAAATACCTTGCTGCTCTGGTTCATGGCCATGAAGCTTTGGAGGTCCTCTTGAATCCTATTGATTTTGCCCATGATTTCACGGAGGTTGCTTTCGTTGTCATCTATGCGGGAGTCATGATTGCTTATCTGTTGAGAGGTGTAGCTCACAGTTTCGCTCATGCTCTTCACTTCCTTAGCCATCTCCTTGTTATCCATTACACTTATAGCAAGCAATTCGTACATTCTGCACAAATTCTTCTTGAGGTCCATAATACCTGCACTGTCGCCTGTCTGAGCCATATTGCTTGCCTGAGATGAGATGCTGAGTCTTTCCAACTGAGTAAGGAGGCCTGCACTGTCAGGTTCGTTGGTTTGACTTGCTGCCTGAGAATGAAAAATACAGAGACCGAGCACAAGAAGCTCCTTGTGCAATGAAAATTCTCCACTCCAAACCATGGTGCCCACCGCGCCTTCCTGCCACCCTGAACAATGGCAGCCTAAGACAACGTCGCGATCCCAATTACCAGAAAGTAAGGGGAAACCTGAGCCACGATTGGCAGTTCATGACACTGTAAGATGGCTGGATGAACAGATAGAGAATGCTGCAAGTGCGAGACGCTCCTTCACTAAAGATCTAATGTAAGGAAGAGCCTGCCAGGGGAGGCCTTGATACCCCCCTTCTCCGATGCCTGAAACAATTTTCAAAAGGATGCGTAGAGCTTCATGCAGCCCAGGACCGATGGGAGGATTGATATGGAGAGCCATGTTACTTGCAAGGGAAGACAAGGAGTAACGAAGGAAAGGACTTGGAGGGTGCGAGGAGGTAGAGCCATTAACCCAAGGCTTCATGTCTTTTAATGCTGGATCGACAGTGGGATGGAGGGTGATGTGAACAAGCCACGCGGCCAGGGGAGAAGCACTGTCTCTTAAATGAGGCGCACCGGCAGAAGGCATCTCGAAAAGGAGGACAGCAGCAAGGGGGCGAAGGGGGGTGGAGAAAGGTAAGGTTGGAGGGATAAGGAGGAGGGGAAGGAGGAAGGAAAAGGTTAAGGGATGGGGGGGATAAAAGGAAGGGGGAAAGAAAAGGAGAGGGAGGGAAGGAGGGCCAAAAAAGCAAATGGAAGAGAGAAGGAGGAGAGGAGGGCTAGACGAGAGGATGAACCTCAAATTGTAGCCATTCACAAGGTTCTTTTTTAACATGAGAGGGTGATGAATAGGGATAGTTCGCAACCGCATTACGGAATATGTTTGTGAGAGATGGAGTTCCCATTTTGCCTGTAGTGGCCTTGTGGGAGCGAAGCTCCCAAATTAGCCATTATGTCCGTAGCAGAGTTGTTTATTCGGAGAATGTGCAGAGGCTTATAGGAATTATGCATAAGGAGCTTTGATGTCGGCAATTGACCGCTCCCTTGGGGTAACCATTGATCATTTTGGAGATAACATGCTTTGAGTCTCCAAAGATTAGAACCTTTCGGTAACTTTGAGAGTGAAGAAACTGCAGGCCTTGTAGAAGCGCCAGCCACTCAGCCTCATTATTGGTCTTAGTCCCTAGCCCCCAAGAGAAGTCTAGTTCTATTTGTCCTCCGGGATCCAAAAGGATCCCACCCGCTCCTGCCACCCCTCATAAATTTATGATATTATAAAAGGTAATATCATTAAATGTGTTTGTTTAAGAATTAAAATAAATCATTAAAAAACAGATATATAAAATTTAGTTCATTTTTATTTAAAGGCATCATATCTTATTTTTCCACATGGATTTAGTTTGATATGGAATATTATACATTACTTTTTTAAAATTTGTATTTATTATTTTAGTATATAAAATTAAAAAAATAATTAAAAATATGTATTTAATATAGCTAATAAGTGTCAAAACATATAGAATAAATGATTTAATTCAAAATATATTGTTACAAATAATTTAATAATAAAAAACAAATTATAAATATAAATAAGAGACTTGAAAAATATATGACTTAATTTAAAATGTATTGATAATAAATAGTTTAACAAAAAAATTTATAAATATAATAATAATATCTCACAATTATAATAAAATTTTTAAATTATTTTTTAAATTAATTATTTAAAAAATAACAACAATATTAATAATATATAATTAATTTAAAAAACAAACACTAAAGAGAATATTGCAAAATGAGACATAAGCATGGTCTAAATCCCTCACTTTTTCCAAAAGCTTGAGTGGAGATGTATTTAAAGTTTGTAAAACTATGAGTAAAATGCATTTAGAAAACAAGGACATGTGATTAATGAAGAGGACCACTTATTAATTATAGGGTTTTTTTATTTTTATTTTTAATTATTTTTAATACAATTTGATTTTAAACCAAATAATAATAGTTTAATTAAGCTTTTATAGTCATTGTAAATTTAAAATTTATATTTTAAAATTTAAAACAAATCATTTTAATTTTTAAAATATTCTATTTAATATATAACATTTAAATAACACTAACAAACTTTATACATATTTTTAAACAAAATAGTGATTAATTAAAAGCCAAAAGACTTTGACTACAAAAGGATTTCAATAATAATTTGCATTAGGCATATGTTTATAGGCCATTGCACATGCTAATTGGGTTATCATATTATTTTGGATTACAATAACTTTAACATTCTCAACGAACAGTTAGTTACCAAAATTTTACCTTTTAAAGGGTTAATATTTAAAATCAAAATTAATTAAACTTTTTATGAGTGTTATTATTTTTTAAGAAAGTGTATGTGTAAATGTGGAAATTAAAATATAATGGAAGAAAAATTAAATCTACATGCATAATAAAAAATAGTCATAACATAAACAAATCTAAATTTTGCACATTTATAGACAATGTTAAACACTTATCTTTTAAAAGAACAAGATCTAAGAAACTGGTTATGTAAGAGCAATTTTGCACCAACTATAAGTAGCTTTTGTAGATGCCACCCATAAGCTAAGCCATGAAACCACTAGGGTGAATAAAATGTCTATCGGCTTCTCTCACTTTCTTAGCCCAACCCATTTTCTCTTATGTAGCCAATTTGCTCACCACAAAGCATTATATGCATATAATCCAACCAACATAGCTATGGAACTCTCTTCCACTGCCCCACACAACACAATGAAGTACTACCCTTTCTTTGCTCAACAATCGCTCAGAGCACCCTTCCCTTACAATGATTATCAATGTGTGGAAAAAATAGTCCAACTTGTTTCATTCTTCCAGAGATTTGAGAGTTTTACTAGTAAAATCATTACTTGACTTTTCAAGCATCCAAAGAGAAACAAATGTACATTGGGTGAAGGTTTCCTAACTTTCCCAACCTTATGCTCACCTACAACCATCATTCTTCACTATAATGTATGTAATTTCCTCTTCATAGTGTTGATTTTGGTTAATTTCCATATTGGTAATTGTTGGTAATGGAGAAAATAACATGAACAATGTAGAGCATGGAGTGAGTGATAGAGTTAATGGCAAGGAGAGAATAGATGAAAATAAAATTGACATTAATTATGACCACAGAATGAAGGACTCTTACAATCCCCATAAGAAGTGTACTCAGCCCATGCTTCCACAACTATATGAGAGGGATTTCCCACCAACCTTTCACATGCACTCGACAATTGGTTTAATAATTCAAATGAGGAAAATGGCTTATTTAAGGAACATGGTAAAAAATAAATGAGTTCTAAGGTTGACACTTGGAAAAAATGAATTTGCTTTCCCATAAGCACCCCTTCCCTCTTTTCCTCTCGTAGAATCATAATCCCTCTAGTGCTCTATACACAACCATCTTAGACCATTATATTATATTGCAACATAAATATTTACATAGCTTTAAATCATCATGACAATCCTAGCACTTGGACCATATATGAATATCTACATCTTACATGCGTTGGGCTTTGGCTTTGAGCTATGCACTAAGAATCCTTACTAGCACATTTACATCATTTTACAAAATCTTATATAATACATGCCAAGGGTAAAAGTTGGGATATTACATTCCCTACCCCCCACCTTAGACTAACACTATCTTCAATGCTCCCTCAAAAGTCATAACAAAGATGGTTATGCCTCTTTCATGGCATCTTTTAGCTCCCATATTGTAGCCTCATCGAGACCAAAGTGATTCCATTGCACCTTTACTTGCTCATTGGCTTGGTTCCAAATCAATATTACTTTCATTTCGAGGATGCATAATGGTTTTGCTTGGGACTCTCCTGCTTGTTATATTTGAATCACATCCCAATCAATCAGATGGTTAGAATCATGTAAATATTTCTTAAGTAAGGAAAGATGAAAAAACATTATGAGATTTAGTGTTAGTATGCCATGCAATTTTATATGTAAATGTCTCTATCCTCTCAAGCACATGAAATGACACATAATATCTTGATGCCAACCTGGCACAACTTCCAAGCTTCAAGAATCTTTTCCTTGGCCTCACTTGGAGGTAAACATGATTCCCGACTTGAAATTCTCTATGTACCCTATTTTTATTAGCATCTAGTTTTTTGCTTATATTGGGATTCTTTCTAATTCTACCTATTTTGTCTAACTTCTTGCTCCATTTCCTTAAGCATTTCTAGTCCAACCACAATTATGTTCGTTGGATTATTATAGCTCACTGGTATCCTACATCTATTGCCATATAAACTTCAGAAAGACTCATTTTTAATGATGCTTGACGCCTATTATTATATGCACACTCTACCTATTGTAGATAATTCTCCCACTTGAATGGTTTATCCATCACATACATGTGAAGCATTTCCTCAATTACTTGATCTACTCTTTCACTTTGCTTGTCTATTTGGGGATGACAAGTAGTGCTAAATTCAACTATGTGCCCAAACATGCAAAAAGACTTTTCCAAAAGTTAGATGTGAACTTGGTATCTCTATTAGATACAATTGCTTTGGGTAACCCATGCAATCTAAATATTTCCTTCATAAACATTATTTCTATAACATTAGTCTTGTGAGTATATTTAGCAAGAATAAAATGTGTTTCTTTGGATAATTTAACCACCAGAACCATGATAGAATCATGCTTTCTTGAGGTAGTTGGCACCCAACAATAAAATCCATGGTTATTACTTCCCATTTTCATTCTAGAATTGACAAAAGAGGCAATAAACTTGATAAGTGTTGATGTTCAACCTTAACTTGTTGACATTTCATGCATCTGGAAATGTATTCACCAATAACCATCTTCATCCAATACCAAAAATATTTCTTTCTTGTTGTAGCAATCATTGTCTAATAGCCTAAGAGGGTGAGGGTGTCTTAATTAACCCCAAAAGAAGTTTATAATGCACTTATTCTTGAATAATTGGCTTGACAAAAAAAGACAAAAGCTTATGTCTCCCTCCAAAGAACTATCCTCCTGGTTCAAGGACAGGTAAAGAAATCAATGATCTTTGAATATTCTCTGTAAGTTATAAACCAAGTTCAAAACAATGTAATTAAGGAAGGATCACTCCTTAGCATAATTTGGAAAAGGAAGTCTTCATTTATTAAAAAAAAAATGGGAACACCTCTGATATGTTATGGATACCATAGTTTTTAGGATACAAGTCTCCTTCAATTTAAGTGTGCTTAGACATAACTCAAGGCATAAGAAAATTTATAACAGGTGGCAGCCTATTATAAGGGCCAAGCATGACCTTTGGCTCTCACTTATGTCCCTTCACTCCTTGCGCTTTTAGTGAAGTAGTACCTTCATTTATACCTTATTATAGTAACTTCTCTACCTCATGGATGGATAATTCTCTCACAAATGTTGTGGGAAGCACTTGCCAATGAGAGAGAATTGGCGAGCTCTCAAGTCACGTGTTCCCTCCATTCAATAGAGGTAAGGAAACTTTGGAGACTTCTGACGTGTATGGACTCTTAACTTCTCAAAATGTGATATGTGTGCACTCCTCTCTTCGTAATTCTTTGGATTTTCTTTTTTATAATGGTTAAGAAAGGTGATTGTTTTATATACTATGGGTTGGGAATTTTTTTGGAGTTTTTGTTATTTTTGAGTTAGGATGATTGAGCATTCTTAGATGTTTATACATGCAATGTTAATCAATGCTATTGTGGGAGAGACATTTTGTTTAGATTCTTGGTTGAGACTTTAGTGGTGAGATTGTATTTTTATTTATATTCTGAGAAGGATAGTGACATAGTTTTATTGTCATTTTGTTATGTTAGCCCAGTAAAGTTTGTTTGGTGTTAATGTTTTTCTTTGTCGAGAATGGGTTATAATATTGTTGAATCCTTTTGTTGAAATGAGAGTGTTTTTGTCAAACTAGTTTGAAAAGTAATGGGTTTTGGTTGTTTGTTATGTTAAGATAGTGTTGTTCTCATCTTTACATAGTCAAGCCTTTGGATAAGTCTCAAGCCAATGTGCAGAGCAATTTAAAATTTTATAAATATTTCGAAAATATAGAGGTTAATATGGAAATACTAAAGGTTCAGCTTGGAATATTATAGCTTGCAAATGGACAATTTAAGAAAGAAATAAGAAGAAATGGAGGTCAATTTAAGTGAATGTATCTCTAAATTTGAAAAATTTCTAGAGACATCGACATGTGTTTCAATATCATTCTTGTATTTGCACATAGATCTCAATCAACTACATGGCAACCATGGACTTCCATATACTCTGTTGAAGACTTCACTGAAGAGGAAAATACAATATAAAAAAAATGTCAAATCAAAATTGAGTAGAAACAATCACTTATCATGGACGCAGAGCAAGAGGATGTTATTATGGAGAAATCCTACAATGGGAACCAATTTATCCTAAGATGTTTGTTTTTAATGTTTATACATATGTTTTTATCCTTGGTCAATATATTCAACAATGTAGTTTTATGAAAGTGTTCGACAACACAATTTTAGGAATGATGGGATAAATGATGGAGTTATTTGGTTAAAAGGCATATTAGAATTTTTTGTTTGTTTGTTTAAGGTCCCAACTATAAAGAGCTTGTTGCAATTTTGTAAATTTAGGATTGATATATCCTATTCTTAGTCGTTTGGATCTTCAACAACCTTTTTCTAACATAAGTTGATACTCGTTTTAGTAAAAATAAAAATAAATCATTTTATGATAGCCTAGATGTTTAAAATATGCCATTTTATGGATTCCATCCATGATAATTCTTCTCAAATATGAAGAATTATGAATATGCATTCTAGTTTTGTAAGTAAGAAA
This sequence comes from Pseudotsuga menziesii, assembly GCA_001517045.1. Classification (NCBI taxonomy): domain Eukaryota; kingdom Viridiplantae; phylum Streptophyta; class Pinopsida; order Pinales; family Pinaceae; genus Pseudotsuga; species Pseudotsuga menziesii. The sequence continues at coordinate 16,688 of LPNX010535056.1, read as the reverse complement.
TTCATCATCCTTCAATCGATAATCTTCATACCTCTTTTCTAAATTCTCTTGCTATTCTTTATTTTTCACTTGAATATAGAGTTCATCTTGAACAAGGGAATTAATTATAATTTTCCTTAAATTTGAATGACAAATTCTAACAACTACCACATGCATTATATGTGTTTTCTTGCAGATTGCATTTGCATCTTTGTTTTTCTTCCTCTTTATGCATTGGATCTCAAAATCAAATTCACACAGAAATTCTAGGAATCTAGCTTGTTTGGCATTTAAGGTTTTACACTCAAACAAATATTTCATACCATTATGGCCAATTCTTTGCTCAAATATATCGCCCATCAAATAATTCCTCCATTTTGTAAAGTATGCCATACTGCACCAAGCTCCAAATCATGGGTAACATAATTATTTTCTTGTTATTTTGACTTTCATGACTCATAGCATACCACATGATTGTCTCGCATAAGAACTCCAACTACTACTTGTTTGCTCCAATTATTACTTCAATGTGTGGAGCACACATTGAAGTGCAAATTTTTTTAAACAATGTGATGCATCAGTTTGGTGTGCACCGTGCAAAATGCATTGTAGTTTCGGTGATGCATCGTCGTGCTAATGTGATTGTCACATTACCACTCTAGTGCTAATATGTGGATCATAGATCGAAGTGATATTTTTTATTTATTTTTAAATAATACAGCGCGTCATTTATGTGGGAACCAATCACGATGCGACATAGGCCCTTTTGCCCACTGGAGTGCTAATGTGATCAATCGACACATTAACACTATAGCGCTAATGTGCGTATTACGCACCAATTTTTTTTTATAAATTATGGGATGCATCTACTATGTGTGCATTATGGACAGTGCGTCATAGTTTAGATGGTGCATCGACATGCTAATGTGATCGTCACAGTAGCACTCTGGTGCTAATGTGTGGATCATGCACTATAATGTTATTTTTTTAATTTTTATAAAGAATGTGGTGCTTCTTTTAACTTTGCACCGTTCACCGTGTGTCATGGCATATGCGCAATTGACAGTGCATTATGTGCAAAAATTAAGAACATCGTCGATGAATTTCCAGTGTGAGTCAAAGCAGTTAAGTGCACCGCGCCTAATTTTTTTTAAAAATTGAAAAATATAGCAAATTAAAGGTGAATTTTGAATTTTAATTTGGTGAAATTGAAAATAAAGACGTAAAAAATTTACCTAGTCTCTTTTCGGTTGAGGAGGCATGGTTTCCTCATAAAGGAAAAATGAATTTTTTTCCTTCCAAAATGTCAAATCAAATAGAATTGACTAGCAAAGCTATTCATAAGGAGAAATGAGCACTATATATCACTAAAATAAGGGCAAGTGTAAATGGTCTATGAACACCTATTCTTGGGAGAGTGGTTGGATGCACATATGAAATATAAAAATGAATTTTCGATTTGTTAATTTTTAATTAATTAATTTATTTAGTTTACCCTACTGGGGTGCACCTCGATCGTGAAACACATCGGGGTGTGTCATAATTGGAGCACCGATAATCGTTTTATTGTTTTAAATAAATTTGATTATTTAGGTTTTTTAACAATAACAGTTTTGGGTGTTCCTAAATAGATATGCATTGGTGTGGTTTTATGGTTTGTGCATTGCGTAGAGTTTAGCGTGCCAATACAGTATTATTTTATTTTTTATTGAATGATAAAATTTTCTAACTTGATCTGGTGTGCCATGAAATACATGCACCAGTGCATCGTTTGTCTTATGGATAATTGATGTGTCGATATGCATTCACAAGTACAAAATGAAAAATTAGTGACTAAAATTTGTCTATAAACGACTATTTTTGAGTCGACGACTAATAGTAGCTAATTTCCACTATCTTATAGCTTGACTAACTTAGTCGTATTTCACTTAGTCATTAATAGGTTGACTTATTATTCATTGATTTAGTAATGGATTTAGTCACAGATTTAGTCACTAATTCCAACAATTAATGACCAAATATACGACTAAATAAACTACTAGATGATAACATATTGATGACTAACATAAATATGACTAAACACTAGTCACACTATAAGATACATGAAATTATATACTAATAGTCGTTTATATGTGAATTTAGTCATTTATGTAGTCACAAATTTATGATAGGGCACGGAGGAATCGAACCACCAACCTCCTTCCTATAATTAGGAAGGTACTCTACCATTGAGATAACACCCTTTAAGAAGTTGTTATTGCTTGATAATTATGATAATCAAACAAATTTTGCATCATTCAAGCATACAAAATAATGATGATCAAGTTACTACATATCCATAATGGATTACCCTATACTAGTCATTCAAGTCCTTAGTACACTTAATAAATGCATTTGAAAGACTTGAAGGACTATTACAAAGTAAGTCATTATGTATCTATAGTAACTTGATAATCATTATTTTGTATGCTTGAATATGCAAAATGCAAACATCCTAGAAATTTATAGGAATGGCAAGAATGCATACAATGTTAAACTATCTATTGAGTCATCTATAGTCATGCCAAGATATCTAAATTTGACTGAAATTTCATAACTTGAAGATAGTGGTGGATGATGTCACGGAAAGGAGAATTTCAGTTTATATAGAAGCAAAGGATGAGCAAACGGAGCAACTCATCACCCAAAATGTAGATAGAATAGTAAAAACAAATATACAACTAATTCCATTTCACGTCAAGAATAATGGGCACTAAATCTAAGTACTCTTAGCCACTAGATAAATGGAAATGAAATGAGATGAAATATTAGCAACAATACCTTCGAGTTTGCTTACTGATAAGAAGTATGAATACTTCTGTGATCATTTTATTCAGAGGTGACTTAAACAGCCACTAACCTACAATCAAAGCAAGAAAAGCACCTTTCTATGCTTATGTGATAATTTTCTTGAATTGTCCCCTTTCTTTGCTTATACATTTTATCTTAGGAATATTTATTCATCCAAGCCTTTGATTTCGGGGCTGACCATGGACTGAAATCCAAGAGTTCATTTCTGTTTCAATGATTTCAAGAAAAATACCAGCAGTAAATGATAAATGACAACACATTAGCTAAGAAGTAGTGGGTAACACACCCATATTGCAGTCAAAATAGTGTGAATTGGGAAAATACATGTGTTCTACAATGGCGTTACCCCTCCTTTGGCCAAATCTACCATAGAACAGACATGTACATACATTAGAGGAGATATTTGAAAGGTTTGTGAACAAGCACAAACATAGCGTTGAAACCAGAACCCTTGCACAAATCAAGTGTCATATCGATAGCCAATGAGAGCAGTGAATGGTGACCCTCAAACATATTTTGAAGGGAAATGTAGCAGTTTTCTTTTTTTTCACTTAAAAAAAAACAAATTTGACCTCATGCCACTTCTCTTCAGGAATAAACGTCAGTGAATAAATGGAAGGAACAACAACTACAAGAAAGATTGCAGTGAAATATTGATGAAGAAAATCACGTGTGGGTTTTTTTCAGTGAATTTTCTACAATAAAATTGAAGTTCACCTCCACAAAATTCAATGGATTATCATAGCAGATCAGCTGCAAATCATTGTTTTGACATAGTTTTATTTCTGACAGTCAATTATGAAAAGAATATAAGAACTCAAAAGTGATGCCACAGGTATCGATTTGAGGTTGTTGATCTGGAGAGAAGAGTTTCCAGTGTGTCTTCCAGCTTATTTGAATGAGCATTTACCGATTGTCTACAGTACGTTGAATTCTAGTGTAATTTGGATTTCATGTTTTGTTTTGAGGTCGTGGGTAAAATGAGCAACACATGCATACAATCTGCAGGGGAATACTCGCTTGGAGGTTGTATGTAATTAAATGGCCAGCAAGCATAAATGAGATATACATGCAACAAAAGGTAGAAATTTGGGTCAACTTGGAGAGATTAATTGAGATGGTTTCCTTAATTCAATGAAAACAACATAAATCCTTCAAAACATAAATAAAATTTCAAAGGCGACCTGCATGCAAGTTTTTGGGCATTGAATATTTAATACCCTTTTTCAAAGAGAAGGGTCTTTTTCATTAGAGAGATGGCATTTTCTATATATTTAGGCTTGGAAGGAAGAGTATGGGTTAGACAATTCAATTTGGAGCACTGATTATAGTATAAAAACAACTCTTTACTCTCACCCCCCACACCTAGACCACTATCAGCATTACTGTCGACGAGACATTTGGGAGCCTGTCACCTATCATCCATTATGATACAAACCGTCTCTTGGGTAATAAGTGATTCAATCAATTATGTTTATTTTATTTATGGGCTTATTGGTTTTTAATGATTAAATTGTTGGTAATGATTGGAAATTATTTGTTCTTGCTTTGGTTCTCCTTTCAATTGAGACGCAATTATTTTCATTTCATTTCTATTTGATTATGTTTTATGGTCACTTCTAAAACTTGATATCAACCATTTAAATTTAGAGCTTGAAACAACCATCACTCTTGGTTGTTCTAGGATAGTCAAGGAGGGAGTTCTGTACGTTGTTTTTGTTCCTAGAATTTGCATATTTTTAGATCAGATTATAGTATACACTTTCTAGGGACACCCCCCTATGACTGAAAATTACTAGTCCAAACAGAGAGTATCACCAACCATAACAAGGGTTAGTTTTCCTATAAATATTGTGTAAATTTCCCCGCACAGATTTGTGTCATAATAGGTCCTTAACGTAGTGGAGCTCATCCGAAATACTCAAAAAATGAATATTGAAATGCATGAGAAACAATGACAAGTTAAATATATAAACAATTAAAGCATGAAATACATATTTTGATTTTCTTTTAGGTTTTATTTTTCTAAATGGACTTTTTCTAAGGACATTAGACAAAAGTTGTGGGAGGACACCCAGGAATCCCTCACAAAAGGGAAAGGTCACCCCTGCATCTCCCCAAGTTCCCTGGTTTGATTGTCCCAGAAATATGGGAGGTGTGGTCGTTGTGCCTCCCACCCAAGGGAGTGTGTCCTCTAGTAACACTGCTTATTTCTCAAATAGACATTCAACTCTCCCATTTAGAACCATCATGGTTGTTTAGTCGGGTTGCATGGCCTCACAATGGTGTCCAACCTTCTAGTGATGGTGGTAGGTTTCCAATATTATGGGTCTCAGATGATTCTAGAATCATTTTCAAGTCCAATTATATCTCCTTTTAACATCTCACCAATCTTCTTGAAACCAATTTTTCCTAAATTGATCAATGGAATACCCCAAAACTCTCAAAAAAAACTAATCAAAACTCTATGTTCATCAATTTACATATTCATTTTACCGTCAAAGTATGGATTAATAGAAAAAACTCAATCTTTGATGACCAAGGGAGGAAGGTCAAACATGTAAAAAATAATTGCATCACAATGACCAAGAAGTCTAGCATATCAAATTATCAAGGATAAAAAATTATGGAACTCTGGATGGAAGAAAAACACCAAATAATCCCTAGCATATCACAAATTGGGTTTTCAAGTCACAACAATAGGAATTCATCAACAAAAGTTTCACGTGCGCTCACAACCTTGTGAACATTCCTTTCAAGAATTGGATTAAAACCCAAAAGATCCATGTTCTCATTTTTGACAAGTTAGAAAAGATAAATCTTAAACCAATAGGTTGGTGACAAACAATTTATGACCGTAATGGAAATATTGCTTGCAAACTTTCTAGGATATTAGGAATTAATCATATTCAATATATAAGACACTAACAAATTGTAATTGTAGCTATGCTCCAAAATAATTCTTCAAATATCTTGAAGATGGTAAAACTAATATAGATTAAACAAAGTTGGTGTTTGGAGAAATATTTTTGGCATGTCTATAGAGAGTATAACAAAGAAGCAAATAGAATGAAAATGTTAATCGCACCTATTGCTCAAAGAACCATCTTTGTTATAATATTGGGTTCCTACGAGCTTCTTTACAGGATCTTGTAACTTCTATGGTAATGAGACTGAGTACACTGCAACCAAAAAATCATGTTGAAGAAGAAAACATAGATTTATACATATATAAGAGTACCACCAAGAATAGAAAAATAGTTGGAATTGTAGAATAAGTGTCATACATATTAATTTGAAAAGTAGAATTCCTACCGTCTCGGCCAGAGTTCAAACCAATTATAAGGTCATGTCCATCTTATGCATCAGGATCAAAGGCATGGTAGATTGGATTGGAGCTACTGAAATGAATTGCTTTGATAGGATCCCGTGAAAATGATAACCAACACAAAAATTTAGATAGACTACTCCATTGACACTTTTACAAAAATATGGAAAAAGTTCATATACAGTGATTATTATCTTTTCTATAGGTGAAGTGCAAAGAAATCTGTTGAAGATGGAACACCTTATCATGAGAATTGAAATCACTGATAAAAAGAGTGTCTCTGACATTAAAAATTAGAAATGTGCCTTCTCCATCATAATTTGAAGTGGTAGGACCATTAGTTGCAGACGAGGGACCATGTATAGATGAACCAATCTTATTTCCTGCAATAGTTTTACTAGTACCATTTCCATCACCAAAGCTTAATGCCCGACTTCCATTAGCACCCCCTAAGAATCAAGATCTAAAACTACAATTCATAATGCAACCAGAAGTGTGAAGGAAATATAAGAAAGGATTTTTGCTAGGGATTTCCTTAGCAACAGAGAACATTTAAGGCACTCTGTCATCCTCTATTATACAGAATATCAACACAACTTTGCATGAAGATTTGATGACTCGGAGATTAAAATACTACAATTCTTTTGCACAGGTTCATTCTTCACAATTGATAGGACACCAAAAATCGTTTTCAACATTCTAGGAGCCTTTACTCCCATTGGAATCCCTTTATGTGCCTATTTGGGAAGAAATCAGAAATGAAATTGATATAAAGAACCTAATGAACCCTACGAACATATAAATTTGTATATCCAGGGCTTACGATTCTGAGGCTTTTTCAAATGACAAAGTTACACCCCTTGGTTCGAGCACTCTAGATTTTTTTCTTTCATTATAAGATGCATTGATCCAAGTGGACAAACATGAATGGGCCAGAATATGACATGGTTGGATTTTTTTTCCTCTCAATTATATGCCCATCTCTATTAGACATAGGAGATCATTTCCTCTAAGCAGGGAGGAAATCATTAGCACTAAAAGCACAACTATTATAAGCTAATATTTTAAAAGGATGAAGTTCTATTTTCATTTTTAGTATCCAAATTCATCACAACTTTGTACTAGAAAATGTGTTTTTTATGTAATGAAAACTTAATGAATTAAGAATTGTTGATTACCTATCCAAATTCATTGCTTCTTTTGGGTGCTTGCATCAACCATTTGTTTGGTCAAGGATTAAAAAAAACCTCAGTGTGTTACCTTAGGATGAAAATTCATCTATCTGGAACATAAATCAATGTGAAAGAGATCCTTTCCTCCATAGGGAGTCCTTAAAGTGAATCTAAGACAAACATAAAGGGGCCAGAGTATAAAGGAGCTTTAACTCTCAGTGATTTACACATATTGATTAGACATTGGAGATAATTTCCTCAAGAAAGGAGGAAATGATGAGCACTAAAAATACAGTTATATCTAAAGTTTATTTTAAGCTGACCTTTTAAAATGTTGAAGATCTATTTCCATTTTTAGTATCCAAATTCATCACAATTTTGTTTTATAAAATATGTTTTTATGTAATGTTATCTCAATGAATTAAGAAGTGTTGATTACCTCTCCAAATTCATTTCTAGGCTTCTTGGTTCTTTCATCAACCATCTTCTTGGTCATGGACAAACACAAACCTCAGTGTGTTACCTTAGGATTCATACTCATCTATCTGGCACATGTTTTAGTTTGACAGAGATACTTTCCTCAATAGGGAATATTTAAAAAGAATCTAATAGTGATATTCACTAATTGAAAACTATATTTGACTCATTATATTCTTTTCGAATGGTGTTTACTTGCATTTCCATGTTGTGTAACATCATCTTTGAGATATTCCAAATTTCAGCTATTGGAATATATTACATTTGGTGATTCTTTTTAATTTGAATAATTAGTGATAAATTGTATTGCAATCATAATTGAATTTAATCTACTTGATTTATGTTGTGAAGATATGGATGCATCAAACCAGATGTTGTTGCATATGGAAGAGACATAATAGGGTCAAAAATTAGTACTGGTTGTAAAATTCTCTCGGGAACAAGCGTTGCAACTCCGATAGTTGTCGGTGTGGTATTCTTGTTGTCTAGTGTGATTCCTGAGAACATTTGTTGGGATATTTTGAACCCAACAAGCATGAAACAAGAACTTGTTGAAGGTGCTGCAAAGCTTTGTGGTCCATATATTTTATAGTAGGGTGCGGTTCGGGCATGGTTCGGGTTGACTTGTGAGCATATATTTTATTTTTCATATCATTTCTTGATGTTTATTGTTTAACTTTACATTTGGTTTTTCCTTCAACAAGATATTATAATCGATCCAATGATAAGAACTGACTTTTTATATTGTTATTAGATAAACATATTTTTGGCATTGATTATCTATTAGCCATTGAACTCACTAACTTTCTTCATCATGATATATCACAGGCTTGAGTCATATGAAATCCTTATTAACTACAAGCCTCGAGAAAACATTTTTCTAAGTATTCTTGATTTTACATATTGTCCATATTCATGGCCTTTCTATTAGCAACCATTGTATGCAGGTGTAATTTCGGTGATATTTAATGCCATTATTTTGAATGGTATGGGAGTCATTGGACAAATTGAGAGTGAACCAATATGGAATCCCTTTGATGAGGTGGGGAATATAATTAGTATCAAATTCACCTATTCTAATGTTATTTGGCCATGTGTCGGTTACCTTGTTTTGCATATGCAAATTAAGTACCTTGGCCAAGGATCGGTTACCCTATGGACTTTCAAATTTATTGTTCCTCCATTTGCAGATTTTGTAAGGAATGGCAAGTTTTAGGTCTCTGGATTGAAGACAGTTCCATACTAAAATATTTTTAACATCAAACCAACCTCAGTTTGCATAATCACATTCAATTAAACAGTCAGTCTTCATAAATTTCATAGACAACTTATTGGACATTGGTGAGAAATAACCAACATGATCCTTAACAAAACCTCATATGAATGTACCCATGTTCTAACTGTCTTGTTCAGATACATGTGCTCTTGCTTCCCACTAAGGTGAAACTACACCCATACTAAGTACATAAGGCTATACATCATAACAATTGCTTAAGATGTATAAACTGACAAAGATAAAGAATAAAGAGATGGCTTGACCACTCAAATAAAAGAGGCCTCCAATGCTCAAGATACATACAAATTAAGCATTTAAAATTTCTTAATTAAATCATGGGAACTTCGTTACAACGTTTGTCAGAGTTCAATTTCATTTTACAATTAAAACAAATGAGGTTATAGTGACTACATAAATTAATTTAGTACTCTATTCTCTTTCTGAGTAGGCAAAAGTGAAAATACAACAACAAAGAAGTATAGAAGACCGGAAGAGAGAGAGAGGGGGAGAGAGAGACATCAAAACCTAATGGAGAGTCCAAAGAGCATGGAGGAAGTGGATCATACTCAATACTTAGCAACGATCCATCTTCACGAAAGCATTCAGAAAAATGACTTTGAACATCTGTAATAGCCACATCATAAGCATCCTCTTGCACATATGTCTATCCTGTAGTTAGCTCTGAATTTCTCTTTCTCTTATTTGATTTTAGCTTTCCAGTATTTTTCCTATGCCGTAATGATCTATTTGGTTGCATTTTAAAATGATTCCCATTTTTTAATCGTAATCTAACTTGGTTGATTGCATTTTGCAAGGACTCCTATTATGCAATGTCGATATTTCATGTGATGAACTAAATCCTACAAAAATATTCTCAATAGCATTGTAGTTTCCTAGATTGGCATCGTCATTATTAAGCTCCAAACCAAGGGTTGCACTTCGAGGATTCCTAGGAGTCCTAATGTTTAAAGGAATTTGGTTTTCAACCCTTTTGAGTCTGGAAAGATTGAGGCATTTCACTTTTCTACTACCATCATTTCTTAAACCAACGCCCCAATATTGTTTACCACCACTGTTGGTATCATTTATCTTGCTCTTTTTCTCCTTCTGCCTTCTATGACAAAACATTTGTGAAATTGTTGGTCTGTTAACATTAATTCTACTGCAAACTTTCCTTTCATTGCTTATGTCGGATATTTTTCATTTGTATGTCAAATTTTGTAAGAACAAATTTGCAATAAATATTCTTGAAAAGGAACACTGGGATATTCAGGAAACAATAGTCAGAACTTAAGCATTCATGTCATACAAAAGATTGCATTATGAAATCTCAAAGATTTGATTTCAAATTTAATACCTGATTACTTTAAAAGGTAATGAATTTTGTGCTCACAAACAACTAAAAGTCTAAAACATAACCTGCATAGAATCTCTCCAAACCCTTAACTTGAGATCATGTATTTAATATTCTTTTACCGTTGTTCTATAGACATATATTATCCTTGATAGAACCCAAGATACTAATATTTGTATCAACCTGCAAAATTTACCACAACTGAGCATCTAAAATATAGGAGAGCTGAAAAATCTTCTATAGAGTAAATCTACGGAGTTATGTCAAACTAAACCGCATAAAACAAAACAATTCATCTAAGTCACTATTGTCCAAAATAAAAATTAACATAGCCAAGTGTATGAATGCACCATAACATGAATAAATTACACAATATACATGCACGGTTCTTCATGCTTCTTCTCCAACCAAAAATACTTGCCTTATGTGCCATTTTTCACTAACTGGTAACTAGACAATAGTAATTATAATTTATAATATTAAAAGACTTTGAACAATTGACCTTTTGAATCTATACTGCTAGTATGAGGTCCAAACTCCACCCAGCGAAGCCATAATTTCTTCTCTTAAATTTTCCATACCTCAGATTTTTTCATTGTCTACTCTAGGAGGACATCATGGATAGTCCTAAATTGTGCCCATAACTACCTCACATCCACAAAAATGGCCCAAATTGAATGTCGAGGCTGCTAGAAGGTGAAACAACCCAATAATGTTCAAAACAATACCCACATTGGCTTAATTATTGTTGTAACTTGTTGTTATAGGACCTAGAACTGCCTAGATATGAGGCACATGGGTTGTTCATTGCCTTTCATTTTCCTTAGGTGGCATGGATTGCCCAGAATTCATTTTACAACTAAGAAAAAGACAAATTATGACTTTTACTTTTTCAAGTGTTTTGTGCAGAATTTTCTCAAAGATATGGCTTATGCAAGCAATGAGATCTAGCAGTTACCATCAACATTTAAAAATTTTCATATTTACAAGAAACATAAGTTAAACATTTTTATCTAGAATAGTCTTTGATTGAAATGGTTGTTGAAATGCTAACATTCCTCTCAAATAGAATACTTGGTGGCCCTTTAAAGAAAAAAAGGGGCACAGAGTTATCTTGGCACCTAAGAGTATTGGGTTTTCGAGTCCATATAGCACCAGCAATTGTATTATAATTAACACCATAGCCACTTACATATCTTATTAAAAACATTCACAGTCTAGCTTTGAATTGTCAATTCATGGGAATTTTGACATGATTCCCAAAAGGAATGAACAAAACTAGAAACAAACCCACATTTTCCAGACATGCCAACTAGAGAAATACCCACAAAATTATATGAATCAAATCCATATTTTATGGTGAGTATATGAACTTGCTTACCTTGATCATAAGCTGTGATGTTGCACACATCAGAATCACCGTCGAGAAAGTAAAATCATTCAGCCTCATCCCCATCATCAACGCTTGCCAACGCATCTTGAGAGACTCTTCATCTTACCCATTTAGAGCATACCCTGTAATCATAAGCAAGCTCGCTCAATCCTTAACCGATAGGGCCTTGTTGACGGGAAGAGAATAGCGGTGTTGGCTAGCTTTACAGACGCTAATGATAAAAGAGATAGATGTTGTTGGATGGGAAAGCGCCACTTCTGCTCAATTCTTGGCATGATGGGCGCTCCAAAAAACCACATTCTATTCAGACATATTGTCAAACAGTTTCCTTGCATCCTCAACTACCCTACATTTGGCATGCATATAAAAAGGGCACTCGCTACAAAGATATGTGAATAAAATATTGTCTTGAGAAGACTAGCATGGACCTATATTCCCTCTTCCAATGCCATAATCCTAGCGACTACCTTGACCACACTTGCGAATGTGAGTTCGTTCAACCACATTCCTGCTCTTTGCATCCATACAAAAAAATTCAAGGATTTCTCTGTAGGCGCACTCTGTACTAGTTATCTGGCGCCAACAAGATGATATCTGGGTAATTTGAGAAGGAAATCTCCATGAATTTTAGATAGTCCTCCATGAATGAACTCAGGAAGAGGTCGATTGGTAGTTTAGGTTCGAGTTGGAGGTGTTTACATGTTGCATTATGATTGTATACCATAAAACATATGTTTATTGTATACCATATGGCTATGTTTATTTTGTTTTTTGTTTTTCATATTGGTATGTGTGATATTATATTTTATATGTGTATGTGTATTTATATTATATATTTTGTTTGTTTTTGTATTATTTTGTGTTATATTATATGTTTTAATGTGTGTGTGTGTGTGTGTGTGTGTGCGCGCGCGCGCGTGTGTGTGCGATAATATGGTATGTTTTGTAATTATATAGTATGTAATAAAGGTATTGTTGACCCTAGTATTTTTCGCTTTGTCTCCTTTTTCAAAACCTTTCCATGTTTTGGCAGAAGCAACTAGTTGGGCCTATGTAGGTGAGGGACAAGGACAAGGCACAAGAATAGGAACTATTAGTTGAGCCAAGATTAATACCAAATGAGGAGTTTCCACACCTTGCATATAGGAATAGGAGGATCTAGGTAATGTATAGTGATAATTATGTGAATCACTTAAAATAATAATGACATTATAATAGAAGATGGATTTCAAAATTAGTTAGATAGATTCAATTCTAAAATCAGGTAGGTTGGGGGACACCCCTAATAAATGAAATTTATTATGATTGGAAGGAATTAATGGTTATAAAATTGATTAATTAGGAACCTAACCCATAGTTTGTCACATTCAATTTGTGAATGAGCGATCACCTCTGATATATATTTATTTATTGAACCCTGTCATCCCACAAAATTCACAATCATGTATGTAATACAGTTATATATTTTGTGGATTTATAGATAGAGTTATCCAAGAAAGCGTACCTTATCATTGTTATTTACCTCTAGAGATGTATGGATATGGTTGAATACAATGGATTTTTTCTATTTAGGTTGATCCTCAGTCCTTGATTAGTCTGGTATTGACATGCATGTAATTAAACATATCCATAGACTCCCCAAAGTATATTGCATTATATTGTAGTACTAGGTCTAACTTGGGTGGTATAGGACTTGCTTTGTTAATTTTAAATGATCAGGGATATACGTTTGAGAGATAACACAACATAGGCTAGACAATTTATTCCTTAAACTAGTGAATTTTGCATCTACACTTTGAATTAGGATATATGGAGGATTGAATAAATCTTGCGTAAATGTATGGAATGCTATAGGTAGTGTCAAACCATATGGTGCAAACATTTTTCAATAAACTATATAAAAGTCACTTTCAAATTAAATAAACAAAGAATGCACATTTAGGTTATAATTGGTCCCACTTAACGCTATGTCCCAATGGTTGTGATACTAACATAAATTGAAGACATCATGAAATATATGATGTATATTTAACATGTTCACTATATTTGTAGGATATTTTATTCATGAATGACCCTAACTTGACACAATTAAAAATGACTAACATAAATGACTAATTCATATTCTTCTAGCTAGTCATTTTTTATGATGTGACTAAATTGGTCGTTTATGTTAGTCCTTTTTAACTCTGTCACTTATTATCTAGTCATATTTGTTAATTAGTGACTAAATTAGTCATTACGTTTAGTCGTTTATAGTTGGGTCAATCAAAATTTCTCATATTTAGTAGTAAATCACTTGAAAAACCTGTCGTGGCTCAAATTTTTAGTCACGTAGTAGATAATTCATCATTTTGTACTAGTGGTTTATATATATATATATATTCCAAAGGAAAAAATCCATATAGATTTTATTAATCGAATAAAAATCAGGTTACATAGCTGTATGTGCATATAATTGCATTCAAAACCTGCTATAATCAAAACTAGTCCTTCCAATCTGTGGGTTAACCATATAAAAGTTCAAAAATATATCTAGTCATTTTCTTAGAGACATCATCTGTTGTGAGGAATGCCGATCCAGAAAACCAAAAATAGAAGCTCTTGCCATATATGTTGTCAACCATAAACAAAATTCATAATATGACTGTGTGATCCGAAGTGTAATTGAAGTCTACTAGTCTATAGATAACCGGTAAAATCTTGTTATATATGGATAGAAAGAAACTGAAAGGGTTAAGTCGAGGAAGGAGGTGGCTGTAGATCCATAAAAGGTTGATGATAAAATTCATATGCCTTAACCTCTTTTGATTCCCAGAATTTCCAGGTTCCATACTACATCAGGAGGCCTTCCTTTGAGAGGCGATCAGCTCCGGTGTTCCTTTTCCTTGTATACATGCCAGCAAGTAATGAAGTCAAAATTTGTCTTGAGCCTGCAAACCTCTTCAAATAGAGAAATAAGAGATATGTTTCTGGAATTTTGAAATCTGTTCACCCAGTTGATAACAATAAGAGAATCCCTCAAAATTTGCAGTCGTTTAAATCCTTTTTCCAAAGCGAAACAAAGAAGGAGTTTTAGGGCTAGAAGTTCAACAAAGTTATTGGTTCCTTCCCCTACGACCATCTAAAATTTGAAATGATGGTTTTGGGATAAAAATAAAATAGCTCCTCCCAAGGAAAAGAGTGATCAATGGATTCTTCTACAATAACACGAATTGCAGAGGCATCTTTGATTTGTTGAAAAAAAGATAGAATGTCTAAACCCTTCTTTTCCAAGACTTCAGTTGAGGAAGGATTCACTTAAAAAATAAATGCGTTTTGGGAAAAACAAATGCCCCATATATGTATGAGCAGAAGAGCTTTTAGATGAGCAAGGTGATGGGAAGACGATCGAGTTTTCCATTAATCTTCCAGGGAGGTACCAGGCCAGTCCAACCTCAAGTTAAGCATGGATTGAGAGTGAAGCCAGACCTGGGACGAGAAAGGGCATGAGATGAACAAATGAGTAATATTTTCCTCTACATTCTTGCACAAGGGACACCAGCCTGGTCCTTCTAGATGTCGCTTTTGCATTCTATCCCAAGTGGGAATTCTTCTTTCCATAGCACACCACATAAAGAGCTTTGTTTTCAAAAGACATTTCATCTTACATATGTTTTTTTGCCACCATAAAGATTCCTCCTAACGAGCGACAATGCTTAGATGCTGGTAACAATTCTTGGGAGTATAAAAACCATGTGCAACAAATTCCCATACAAGATCATTCGGTGAATCTGTGAGTCTGATATGAGAGTTCCAGAGGGCATTTAAATACCTATTCCAATCTGTATTCCAGATATCTGGAAGATCAAAATCCCTACATCCCTTCCAACCCTAATTCCAAACGTTTGTGGAAGCTGGATCACTAATTTGATTTAGATGGTAAAAACCTTTGTGGTTTAAAGGATGAATTGCTGAGGAAGATAGTGTCCATGTTTGCTTTTGGTTGACGGATCCGCTCCAAGTCTGACTTTTGATCCATTCCCAATTTTCCAGGCCGACCCACTGAGAATAGGAGGGAAGGAATTATAGATATATTTTTAGATAATGGTCCCTGAGGAAGGGGCCGAGAATGTTGTGTTCTTGATCCATTCCTTAAGAGAGACAAGGGCTATGTAGTTATGGTATACCACCTTTGTCTAGAGGCTGTTAGTAGAGAGTAGTCACCATCCCACTTTTGCTGTGAGGGATTTTGTGAAATTTACTAAATTTTTGAGTCCTTATCCCCTTGGAGATTTTGGTTTGGAAATCTAATCCCATTTCACCCAAGGGAGTACTTTATGATATTTTTTCCCTGACCAAAGAAAACTTGATAATATTTTCCTGGATTTTTGAAAACAAATTTAGGGATCTATGCTAAAGCCATCCAATAAACAGGAATAACTTCCAGTGTCGATTTGACCAGAATTAATCTCCCAGCTATGGAAAGCCATCTATTGCACCAAATGTTGACCCTATGTTCCAGTTTTTCTAAGAGCCAAGTCCAATCTTCCTTTCTGTAGCAGTTTGGTTTTAACCTGAAACATAAATATTTGAGACCTTCCTCCATAGGAATAACACCAAAAGGGAAGAGTGCAAAAAAACTCCTTAGAACCTCATTCTCCATATTGATAGATGTGAGAGTATATTTTTACTCATTCAACTTCATTTCCATGGATTTGAAAAAGAGATGAAGAATTTTAGACATACTTCTTGAATCTCTCTGGGATTCATTACAGAAGATGAGAATATCACCCACAAACAGTATATGACTGGTGTTTAAGTTTGCTTCCATCTTAATCTCTTCAAACCACCCTCTCCTTTTTGCATCCAGTATGGCTCCT
>LPNX010535055.1:90205-102132 GCA_001517045.1 Pseudotsuga menziesii | reverse complement strand
TATTTGACCTTTGTAATGTTGTTTGCGGGAGGTTTCAACCGGGGTTGTTGCAATGGGTATGGGTCGGTCTCCACTAAGAAAGAGCTATTGTTCCGGTAATACATGTACCTGCACTCCTTGCTCATTGTGACACTAAGGCTTGAGGTTATGTGGCTCCGTGGCTATGTAGATCTGTGGCTTTGTGGCCACCATTTTTTTGGATTGGAACCCATTCCTACATGTTCTTTCATTGAATTTGTAAACCCTCTTTGCAGTTTTTTCCTGCAGGCATTTGCAGATAGTTTTTGTAGAAGGTCTCCTTCCGACCGTGGAGTTGAAGGGAATCTAATGTAATGTGTTTATTTAATTCTTATATGGATTTAAGACAGATCTATTCTCTTGAAAATGTTTGAGTGTTAAGTGCAAGCATTTGACTAACACTCTGAACTTGTAAATGTTTGATTTTCAGTTTTAAAATTCCCATGATAATTTTACTGTATTTTATAGGTCATGAGGCCACTGCAATCTCTAAATTGTTAAGTAAATTCTAACCGTGTTTAAATATGAACTAGCAATTTCATTAGTTCGATAATTGATGAAGTCGTAAGGCTATTTTGTGTTGAATGTAAAAAATGACTATCGATACTTTTGGTTTTTAACTAGTTGTGAGGAAAAATAACAGGTCTCGACCCTTTGACCTCTTGGAAATGGAGTTGAGTTAATAAAATGTTAAACCCTGTGTTTCTTATAGCGTTAAATTTACATCTGTTAAATTTTTGAGTTGGGGAAGTCTTGTCGACTGCTATAAAATTGTTTTCTTTTAATTTGAGTCGTAAGGCTGCTATCTATCTTCTAGAATGTGTAGACTGTAACTTTGATAAGTTTGTTGGTTTACTTTCAGTTTAGTCTTGTTGGAAACAGTTATATGGAGAAATACCCTTACGGTTTTGAACCTGCAACTTAACACTAAAACAAAATATGTCTAAAACTATAGCATTATGCTAATGTTTAAATATGGGAAAAATGACAATTATTGAAAGGAGTTATGTATAATAGTTATTGTTTTAATTGTAGACATGGCTACCCCTAACTATGTCAAAATTTTTACAGAACATATTTAATTAAGGTCTTATCCATACAGGTATAGATTTTTTAAGTTTAAAAATATTTACATTGTATTTTGTAATATTATAAATGTTGTCTTGACCTAAGAGAGACTCTCAGCTGCGAATCGATTAACCTAGAGTAAGCCTATTGGCTAGAATAAAACTGTTTGTTTTATTAAATTATATAATATTAATATTTGTACTGTAATGAGGATTTCGTGAAGGTATTATAATCTGGTTAAAGGCCTTTACAATTTTCACAACTATAACTCTTAATTAATGTTTAGTTAGTAATTTAAGTAATATTTTAATTAGGGTAATAAATTTGATCTCTTGTTATAACTGAATGACCTCTGCGGGCTTCGAACCAGTGCTCTAACTAAGCTATACTTGTTTATATAGGTTATTCAAAGTGGACTTTGCAAAGGTTTAGTTTTACTGTAATTTTAAATGATTTATAAAAACCCTAGCTCATTTAGGTTTAGTTTCTTAAGAATATATTTTGTTTGATTTCTAAAAGGATTGAAAGTAGGCCTTAAGCTGTAATAGATAATATTTTCAGAAATTGTACTTATAACTATGTTCCTAAGTAAAAAATAAATAGAATCTGGTTCATTATTTACTTAACACTGATACACTTGAATATAATAAAATGAAAACTTAAATAAATCAGTATTCTTTCAATTAAACTTAGAAAACTGTTTATAATATTATAGGTATGCTTATATAGATTTTCATTTATAGAACAAAATAGGATAATCTACAGTCTTCCATTTAACCTCGTAAGAAAATAATTATAGCCTATTTTACAAAACATTATACAAAAAATAAGATCTTTCTAACCTATTCTAATTCAGAAATAATTAACAATTTTAGAGAATCCATCAATATTCATAAAAATTTCAGATACATATATAGAATAAAATTACATATATTAAACAAAACACTTTAGAACCTAAATATCTGTGGAAGGGGGACAAACACCCAAAGAAGACCATTCCTCCCAACGGTCTCTTGAAAGCAGCCAAGATCACTTGCTTTAGGATCCCCAAGGCTATTCAAAGAACCACTAGGACGAAGATGTTGTGTAATAACCCACACAAAAATATTTGCAACTTAACAACTCACTAGCAGACTTATCTCTCAGCAATTTCACTTTAGCTATCCTGCTCAATTCTATGGTATTTATAAGATTGCCTATGTCTTTGGGTTAGTTTTTTAATTAAATGAGCCACGTGCTCAGATCCTCTTCTCAGGGAACATGACCACATTTTTAGGGATTATGCCTCCTGCAACAGCTAGAAAGTGAAATGCTAGTGTTGCTACTTGTCATTTGGCGTTCTATAGATGCTCATTCCTCATGGTGGGTTAGTGAACACTCTTCAACGGTCTTCTTTGGATAGGTGTCTCTCCTTTTTAATTATTTAAATAAATAATTATTCAATTACACTCATCCTTGGCCATCCTTGGTCATACAAACTTTACACTAACTTTTAACATAATGTTTTCTCAAATAAATCAAAATATTTATGTTTTAGTTTAAGGTTGGCTATAGATTCAGTGGTCTGAAGGTTGGGGGAGGTCGGTTTGGCCATCCAAAAGTATGTTAGGAGGCTAGTAGAGCTAAAGAACAATATAACCAAAATATCAAAACAAGAAAAACTAATGCAAGAAAACATGACTAAAGAAACTCTTAACACTTCGAGGTATCCATGAGGATCAAACCAGTATGGTTGCCAAAGACCTAAATGTTATTGGATGCATGTCATAAATGTAATTAAATGTTGGTAACAGTAAATAGTAATAGTAGCAAATAAATTTTTTCTCTCTTTACACACAAAAATGAAAATACATGAAATGAAAACCCTTTTACTAAACAACTATAGACATTACATGGGTGGAGAATACCTCAGATAAATGGGCCCTTGCAGCTGATGGTGAGTGTTTTTCTCCAATGTCCGAATAGTTTGGTGTATCCCGCACAAGGTCACAAAGGTACCGAAGCTCAATCGTAATGAAGTGAGAAAAGGGTAATATAGGGATACATGCTTCAAGGAGGAAACTTAGATGACATAACAATGCAACAAGGGAGACATATCCAATGAGAGCTTACACACTTCTATTTATAAGAATTTTGACCAATATAACTTTGCCCATGGTTTTGGATGACCGATAGTATTGTTCCATGGTATTGATATTTTCCATCTGTCTTTTTTAATGCTTTCCCTTTTTTTCTTTTTAGTTTTTGTATTTTGGGGAATATTTCCTTATTTTATGTGGAAAATAAGTATTTTTATCAAATATTTTAAAAAGATAGGTTTTTTCGGTTGGTGGAGGCCAAAACTTAGGAAAATAAGTGTAGAGGTATGGTGACTAAGGTAGTGAGCTAGGTGAATAAATTTATGGTGTTAACATAGCCGATGTTGCAAATAAGTTACTTGACACTCTCCTTCCTTTACCCACATCAACACCTAATATTAGATTTTGTGTATCTTAGAAATTTTATTTTTTTAACATTTTTGCATTATCATAAAATATAAAATGTAGTTTCATATGAGAGTTTTTTGTATTTTTTGAGAGAACCAATATGATTTAGCATACCTTACATGTTACTTCTCTACCTTCGGTTACATATTGCATTCAATGTGGAGTTTCTTCGACCATAGTATTATAAAGCTAATCCCTAATTGAATTGAACAAACTAAAATTTAAAAGATATGTACAACAAAATGTACACCAATATTGAGAGTACCATCATGTATATTTTATTTAATTTTTCATATCCTAAATATTAGATGCAATTTACAATTTTCAATCCCTTATATAATGATGTCATTAAAAAGAGAACCAATACACGAGGCTTGTTGTTTGGATCGAATTGTTCATAAATGTTTATACTATTATTCAATTTTTCATGTCCTAAAGATTAGACACAATTTTCAAGCCCTTATATGCACATTAAGAAAGATAAATAATACAATTTTTCATGTCCTAAAGATTAGACACACTTTTCAAGCCCTTATATGCTCATGAAGAAAGAGAAACAATACATGAGGCCTTGTTTCTCTTTCTTAATGAGCCCTTATATGCTCATTAAGAATGAGAAACAAGAAAAACTAATGCAAGAAAACATGACTAAAGAAACTCTTAACACTTCGAGGTATCCATGAGGATCGAACCACTATGGTTGCGAAAGACCTAAATGTTATTGGATGCATGTCATAAATGTAATTAAATGTTGGTAACAGTAAATAGTAATAGTAACAATAAAAATTTTCTCTCTTTACACACAAAAGTAAAAATACATGAAATGAAAACCCTTTTACTAAACAACTATAGACATTACATGGGTGGAGAATACCTCAAATAAATGGGCCCTTGCAGTTGATGGTGAGTGTTGTTCTCCAATGTCCGAATAGTTTGGTGTATCCCGCACAAGGTCACAAAGGTACCGAAGCTCAATCATAATGAAGTGAGAAAAGGGTAATATAGGGATACATGCTTCAAGGAGGAAACTTAGATGACGTAACAATGCAACAAGGGAGACATATCCAATGAGAGCTTACACACTTCTATTTATAAGAATTTTGACCAATATAATTTTGCCCATGGTTTTGGATGACCGATAGTATTGTTCCATGGTATTGATATTTTCCATCTATCTTTTTTAATGCTTTCCTCTTTTTTCTTTTTAGTTTTTGTATTTTGGGGAATATTTCCTTATTTTATGTGGAAAATAAGTATTTTTATCAAATATTTTAAAAAGATAGGTTTTTTCGGTTGGTAGAGGCCAAAACTTAGGAAAATAAGTGTAGAGGTATGGTGACTAAGGTAGTGAGCTAGGTGAACCAATTTATGGTGTTAACATAACCGATGTTGCAAATAAGTTACTTGACACTCTCCTTCCTTTACCCACATCAACAACTAATATTAGATTTTGTGTATCTTAGAAATTTTATTTTTTTAACATTTTTGCATTATCATAAAATATAAAATGTAGTTTCATATGATATTTTTTTGTATTTTTTGAGAGAACCAATATGATTTAGCATACCTTACATGTTACTTCTCTACCTTCGGTTACATATTGCATTCAATGTGGAGTTTCTTCGACCATAGTATTATAAAGCTAAGCCTTAATTGAATTGAACAAACTAAAATTTAAAACATATGTACGACAAAATGTACACCAATATTGAGAGTACCATCATGTATATTTTATTTAATTTTTCATATCCTAAATATTAGATGCAATTTACAATTTTCAATCCCTTATATAATGATGTCATTAAAAAGAGAAACAATACATGAAGCTTGTTGTTTGGATCGAATTGTTCATAAATGTTTATACTATTATTCAATTTTTCATGTCCTAAAGATTAGACACAATTTTCAAGCCCTTATATGCACATTAAGAAAGAGAAATAATACAATTTTTCATGTCCTAAAGATTACACACACTTTTCAAGCCCTTATATGCTCATTGAGGAAGAGAAACAATACATGAGGCCTTGTTGTTTGGATCAACTTATTCGTAGATGTTTATACTACATGCACCCTAACACCAGTTTCCACTCCAACCCAATGTACATGAAATATGTATTGTAATGTAATACTAATAAATAAAATGCAAGAAAAATTAAGGCCCATAATTTGAAAATTGAAAAAAAAATTTGAGCATTGTTTGAAAAAGAACGTAAAAAATGGATTAATAAAAATGAATGTAAAACTAATCATCAATAAATAAACATATATTCGTCTTGATGCTAATCTTTTAAGCATAAAGAAGTTTGAGCATAGTTGTATTTGATTAAGATAAGAACCTCTATCTTTAAGTAAGAATAGGATAAGCACCCAAAAAAAAGTTTGAATATGGTTGAACATGGTTAGGTTTAATCCTTATGAGAACTTAATAGATCCAAGTTAAGATGAATATATGTTGGTAGTGCCATAAGTTCAACCTCGATCCCTTGGTGCATATGTTTAACCTCTATATTTAAACTAAAGTTAGTAAAATAAAATAATTGAACTACAATGATTTCCACCTTATAGAAAAGATGGATATGTTTAACCTCTATATTTAAACTAAAGTTGATAAAATAAAATAATCAAGAACTACAATTATTTCCACCTTATGGGAAAGTGGGAATGGACTTGGGTGCTATATATATATAATTGCTTATTAGTACTATAAATTGAACCTTTACTCTTATATATATAAATCACAAAAACATAAAAATGAAATTTGAATATTTTATATTTTCCATTTTTCAAAAATATCAATAATATTTACATATAAATCATCCTTTCTTAATATCACAAATTCGATTCCTATCTACCAACTCCTTTATAAAATCTATTATAATTAAATTTTATAAAAATATTAGATTTTATAAAAATATAAAATCCATTAGTAATTATTATCACCAAATATTTTTTAATAAATCTTACTATTAAAAATTCATAATAAAGCAACAATCTTTAAATAAAAAATCACATTCAAAACTATTTAAACAAAGTAGTAAATCAAAACACTAAAAAAACATAACATTAGGTCTTAAATATATTAACAATTTCTTCTAACGACCTAAATAATTAGGTATACAAAAGGAAAAACACATTACTCGTTAAAGTTAAGAATTTATATAAATTAAATTAACTTTTTGCTATTATATTATAATAGAAAAAAAGCTAGTATGAGGTATTTTTAAAGTAAACGTAAACCTTAATTATCATCATCAATATAATATAAATATTACATTTTTCAAATTTTATTTATTTATTAATTTTAAATAAATAAATATTTTAAAAAATACTATTAATTTTTAATTAAAAAAAATGAATATGAATATTTAATATAGTTTGAATTTAATTTTAATAAATATTGAAATTTTTTTTTAAAAATTATATATATATTTTAATGAAAATTATATATTAAATTTTTTTAACCAAGTACATATCTAAATGAAAGCATTCAGGTCGAGTGGACACAACTCTCCTAATTTCAGCTCATAAACTGAATTACAAGCATCATTGCCATAGTATTTTTTTTGCATTGAACCAAGCAGAGCAATGATGCATGCAATTCAATTGATGAGATGAACTTAGGCGAGTTGTGTCCACTTGACCTGGATTCTCAGGACTATGATATAGATCTTCGGGACATATATTTAAAGAAAAGAACCCACGAAGGAATAGAACAAAACAATTAAGATAAAAATTAGTGTTAAATTTAGAGTCATATCACATAATTGTAGTTTTTTAAAATTAAAATTTATATACGAAGGAGGAAAGTATTTTTAGTACCTTTAGAGAGATGAAAATGTGAACATTAAAAAAAAATATGACCTCATTTCCTTGGGTTATATCGATGTCCATTGTTTACTCTTCAAAACTGTTACTGTGCAACACATTTGCAGTTAATCTTGCTAGTAAATTATTGAATGACAATAGAATTTACATCAATAACACGTGACTAATTGTTTTGGTGTTTCATAATGCTAAGAGTGGAGGAAAATAAATAAAAGAAAAGGTGTTATGGAGAATGTGGGATCCGAAAAACAAAAAGTATGGAAACTAAACATGATATTAATTCTCATTTACACAAGAATTGAAAATGTTCAATGACATGAATTCAAATGGGGATTCAAAATACAAGGTTTCCAAGCATCTTTTGGAAGACTTCATTAAATGAAAATATCGATTGAGCTTTTTAAAACTTTAACTAAAATAATATTCGAGTGCCCATATTTGTGTGTGCACATGAATATGGACACCTAAAAATTTATTTAATCAAAGTTTTTAAAATATCGTATTGTTCATGGGAACAAGGTCTTCGAATTCAATTAAAATAAAACATAGAAATATATGATAATAAAATTTATTAAAACATAATCTTGACTAGAAGAATGATACTTGTGGGTAATAGTACATACCTTAAAGGAAGAAACAAGTAAAAGCATTACTACTGACACTTCCTCTAGATTTTATGTGTAGATATTAGTCATGGAGTAATTGGAGTTATAGATGTTGGATTAATAGATGATCAATCATATCTATAACTCCAATTACTCCACGACCCATATCTACAAATGAATATAAATGACCCTTTTCTATCCAACAAACGCAGTGAATTATATCAAAGGTTTGTTGCATATTTATAGTTAAAAAGATTGAAGATGCTAGATCAAGCTTCTTTTAACCCTCGATTGAGTTTTTTTTAACTCTCGATCGAGCTCTTGTACCTCGATTAAGGGTTTGTCAAAAGCTCGATCGAGGGTTTAAGAAAACCTCGATCGATTGTTTTGTAAACCCTCGATCGAGGTCTTAACACCTTGATCGAAGGTTTTGAAAAATCTCAACCAAGGTACTTTTTTTTGTTTGTGCCAAAATTGCGTTGCCAAAAATTGTAACCCACCTCCATGGATGCACCCTGCCGTAACATAGAATTGTTTAGTCGCAGCATCTTAAATCTATCGTCTTAAGTAAATATGCATGTAGCATAATTGCATTGGTTGTAATGTTTATGTGGACAGGTTATCCACTTGTGGTGTTGCAATCAGTTGACGACAACGACCCTACAACCACTCACAAAGGTGACGTTTTAAATATTTTTATAATTATTTTAAGTTTGGGTTACTAGGGACCTAAGCCTAAAAAGCTATGGCTTATCCCTACCTAACCCCCTCTCACCCTCTTACTATAAGTTGACAAGGGGTAATTAGTTGTAATAAACAATTATATGCATGACAGACGTAACACCTACTTTGGTTAAATGTTTTATTAAACCATTTGGAACTATGGTGATAGCACCATAGTCGTGACCTTAGACTCCACACTACACATCATTGTTGATTGTTATAATATGGCATGCAATAAACTTTGGAAGGGAGATACAAGGTTTTTCTAGTTCCATATTTAAGTTTTGTACTAAAGACAATAAATATGCCCTCGTTGCAAGTTGACAACACATCCAAGCTCATTCATTGGAAATTTTGAAAGCGCATGCAAACATGGTATGGTCTAAGAGGGATCTCATCCCTCCACTTGGCGTGATCTTCTCTAAGGTTTTTTTCAAGGGTTTAAATGCAATTCACTTTGTCTGAGGGTTTTGTTTCTACATTATTTTAGTCTGTAACTATTCTTGGAAGAGCACTTGTCCATTCATGGTTGCTTTCCTATCTCCCTCTCGTTCCTTGCACACCCAGTTAAAGAAAGTTTATTACTTGTTTCTGAGGTTTATTTGAAGGTTTTTATCAGTGTTATTGTCTCCATTATGGCCTCATCCTTTATGTTTTATCATGGTTAGAGAAAGAACAAGTCTCTCTCTGATCCTTCCAAGCCTTTAACAAGGTAAAGAGCACATCCACGGTTTTACATTTGTTCAATTAATTTCTATTTTTATATTGATATATTAAGAGATTGTTTAACTTGTGTTTCTCCGTCATTTATGCAAGCAGAGGATAAATAAGGGAAACCAGGAGGAGCTGACCCCTGACCCTCTCTATATTTGCTTTGGGTAAGCTTTAAACTGAAGTTTCCCTTGACTTTTCAATTGGAAAACAAAAGAAGACTCTGTAATGGGGATTTCTCCCCTATTATGTGGAGAAGCACCAACCTTAGATCAATGTGATGATAAGGAAGAGTTCAATGGAAAAAATAGAAAACTAAACTACAAACTAAAATAATTTTTTATTTTATTTTTTAACATGTATATCGACTAAACTAATGCAATAAAACCAAAAAGTAATCACACCTTTCTCGTGTAAGTTGGGCCACTGTAGTCATCCTCGGAAGTTGTTCCGCAGCTCCACGGGTTGGCTCTCTAGTTGTCTCCATGGACAATTGGAAAACGGGGAATGGATCCAAAGTGGGTACGAATAATGTCTCAATGTACAGCATGGGAAATGGTGTGGCAATGGGAATGATGGCAAGGGAGTACATGGAATACCCAGGAGCATAGATGTCACATCGTGACTACAAGTGAATGAGTAAAAAGGTGTTTTGGAGAGCCCTTCACAATGTATTTATAGTATGCTCCTAGGGTTTTTTGATCCAATACAGTGACCCATGGTATTTATTTGTGGTTTTTTTACCCTTTCTCTTTTTTAGGGTTTTGGACCCCTTTTTAGGGTTTTTTAACCCTTTTTGGGAGAGAGTGAGGGTAAACCATACTAAATAATTATGTTTTGGAGCATTTTTTGTGGAAATACAATTGTGAAGGTCAAAAGTAAGGGAAACATGGTAGGAATATGATGTATGTATTATGGTTTAGACCATGGAGAGCTAGGTGAACACCTTTTAGTGTTAACCAACTCTAACTCTCTTCTTTTACTATGTCAATGGGTAGAGAAGCTTCAAAACAAAGTATAGCCTCAATCTTCAAGTTTTGCTTCGTTTGGCTAGGTAAGGGTTTTACCATATCATGCCTTAAAAAAACAAATTCGTTACAGGTTACAATTTAAATCTTAAACTGTGTATACTGTGGAATGCGGATTATAAGCCTGTCTAGCGAGAGTGGCGACAGGGTCACCTCCTCTTAGGCTTCCTTCCTCTTTTCCAAAGGTGAGGAAAAAATGATCCACTCTTCAAATTAAATCGAACAAAGCAGTCTAAACTAAGAAAACATACTAACAAATTCCTTAGTTGTTTGATGTGCATGTACTCCCTAGCATGGTTTTTCTCGATCTGTACCAATGGGTTATTCGATAGCCAAATTGTAAGGTTCAATTAAATAATAGGTTACGTTGGTTCCCCATTGGGTTTGCATACCACATATGGATAGGGATTTCACTACTACTACAAAGATAAGTTGGAAATTTTTTTAGTTACAACCTTATGGGTCTGTACTAGCTACTAGAAATGGCTTTGAAGCCTCTCTTATTTTAATGTGTTTCCATGCCATCCATTCTAATGTACATGTCATTGATTTGAAACGTTCGATGCCATTAGTGGGCTTAAAACCACGTGTTCTTTATAAGCTGGAACTTGTTGACGAAGTTTGAATGTTAATCTCCTTTTAGATTCAATTGTGTTGACTAAACTTTTGGATAGAGCCGTGTATCACAAGGTATGGGTGCCCGAGAATGAAGACTATGTGTTTTAACTTTAATAATTGAATTAGCTTTACTCTTTAGTTTATCTCGAACTCTTTGTTGATTGACTTATTATTTGGATATGGTTGTTGTATTTATGATTTTGATCGGAGATTACATGTAATGATTTGTTTATAAGCGGGTCTAAACTTGATTTTGTTCATAATGGGTATGATTACACAATCGTCATCAATCCTGCAATTGTCTAACACTAAGTTAACACCTTAATCTAGGGATTCATGAATTAGATGTTTATTTTGAATGAAAATCCTTTCAGCTCTGTTACCACCTAAGTTGTACTTAGTGGTTTTTATCAAGTGAAC
Source organism: Pseudotsuga menziesii (assembly GCA_001517045.1). Lineage (NCBI taxonomy): Eukaryota > Viridiplantae > Streptophyta > Pinopsida > Pinales > Pinaceae > Pseudotsuga > Pseudotsuga menziesii. The sequence goes on along the minus strand of LPNX010535055.1, from coordinate 90,630 downwards.
ATGATGAACCGGACAAGGATAACTTGTTCGGACTTAAGAAGACCTTTGGAAGTACTTCTGGGAAGTGCTTGTTGTATCATATCACATGTTCATACCCCGTGGCGGAATTGTAATAAATGTTCTAGCATGATAGTGTCTATAAAATACTCGGTCTCTTAGACTTTATTTGTCAATCCAATCAGCCCAGGGTGTTTTTTCCCTTGGTTATTATTGGTTGTTGAACAAACGACTGATAATTTCTGAGTTTTTCACTCCATACCTCCAAAGTTGGGATGGTCGGCTTGGCATTTAGGCCTATTGAGGTTATTAGAGTCTATGTGTCAATGTATAAACATGCTAGACATCATTTTTGAGTCATATGAACATGTCTAAGTCCCCCTAGGTGGTTTTCAATTTTTCAATTTTTTAGTTTTTTCAGTGTTTTT
>LPNX010535055.1:60201-85426 GCA_001517045.1 Pseudotsuga menziesii | reverse complement strand
ACTTGATATCGGAACCTAATATCAACAATGGGGAATCCATCACATCTAACATAGATGATGGTGATGACTATTGGGATTTTTGTGGATATCTTATTAAGAATCCTATGTATGCTATATCCAGCAAGGGGAGTGTCTATTTAGAAATTTGTGGAAGTCCAATCTACCATACTTCCATAGAGAGAAGCATGGATCTGGAGACCTCGGAAAACCTTAGTATGGAAGAGGAGCATTTAGAATTTTCATGTGATCATTCCGAGTCATATCATGTAGAGCCGCACAAGGGTATCAGTAATGAAGACATTAAGAAGCAGTGTTGTGAAAAGTCAGATGTGATGCAGTCAGTGGAATATCAGTCTCAACCATCTTTTTCACATATAGAGGTTCCTTATGATTCGGAGCTACTTGGGGCTTGTGCAACGAGTTATCATTTGATAAGCCCCGGTGATCAGTCAGTCTTCCTCATCATTCTGATTGGTATATCAGTCCTATCTAGACATGGATAGAAGCAGCCTGCATGAGCACATACAAGTTTGGGAAGAATTTTTATGACATTGTTCATGCCTATGATCTCCCATCCATCCCGCCCGTCCTGAATTATCACGTAGGTTTGCAGTTTCTGAATAAGGTATCCTTACTTTGGCTGGTAACCAAAGACAAGGAAAACAAATTTATGTTAATAAAATGCTTAGGTGGTTACATTGGATTTCTGATTACACTTAACCCTTTTTATATCATGCTTAGAGTAGGAAAATGAGCTCCTTGAAGAAGAGCATTTACTTTCTGCATTTCTACTTAGCTATAATAAAACTTTTCTTCTTTTAGTTAGTTACATTTATATTGTGCAAATAAATCAGCTTAATGGTTCATTTGGCTGTCTATAAAACTTGTGCTACTAAGGTTTTTCTTGTCAAGTGGAGATGTTTTTACAGGGTATATAAACCAGAGATTCTGGTGTTCTCGTATCCTCTCCTTTCCTTAAATACCAGATCAAGCACACGTCCCACAGTTGGAGCCAGAATGTTACCACGTAAGTTGTACTTAGTGGTTTTTTATCAAGTGAGCCTGATGAACCGGACAAGGATAACTTGTTCAGACTTAAGAAGACCTTTGGAAGTACTTCTGGGAAGTGCTTGTTGTATCATATCACATGTTCATACCCCATGGGGGAATTGTAATAAATGTTCTAGCATGATAGTGTCTATAAAAGACTCGGTCTCTTAGACTTTATTTCTCAATCCGATCATCCCACGGTGTTTTTTCCCTTGGTTATTATTGGTTGTTGAACAAACGACTGATAATTTCTGAGTTTTTCACTCCATACCTCCAAAGTTGGGATGGTCGGCTTGGCATTTAGGCCTATTGAGGTTATTACAGTCTATGTGTCAATGTATAAACATGCTAGACATCATTTTTTTGGTCATATGAACATGTCGAAGTCCCCCTAGGTGTTTTTCAATTTTTCAATTTTTTAGTTTTTTCAGTGTTTTTTTTTATTAAAATTTAATTTTTCCAAAACTTAGGCTATTTTTTAATAGTTTAATTGGAAAATTGGATTTTGTAATAAAAGTGGGCCAAATAATCAGTTTCAGTCATGTAGGTGCTCATTTTCAAGCTAAGAGCACCATGTAAACCCATGGACCCACTCTTTCCTAGTTTTGAGTGATTTTCCATCACTCAGGTCAGATAGCCCCAAAAATCAATTATTGATTATTTTAATTAATAAATTGATGAATAATGGAGCAAATCCAAAATCATAAATCAATGGATTCTCAGCCGATTTGAATAAAATCAGTCAGATCTGAAGCAGATTGACTGGATCTGACAAATCCTTGACTGAAGGAGGTGATCAAATCAGATCCAGAGTTGATCTTGAGCATCCTTTATGGGGAATTTCACCCTCCCTCTCTCCTCAACACGTTTTGGCTCATCTGGATGAGTTTTGGTGGATGCTTCAGTGAACAGGTTGAGGTGTCAGTCAGATCAAACCCCCAATTGACAATTGCACTCAGTGAGACTTAGATCTAGCTCAGCTAGACACAGATCAGGCATTGATGGACTCTCCTTCAACTGATTTGATGTGTCTCCTTGGGATTTGCGCCCCCCCTGGGTTGGATCTCCTGTATTTTGTATATATCTAGGCACAGCCTCCTCTTCCAAGAGAGTTAGAACTGGGATTGAGGTGCTGCTGCTATTGTACTATTGTAATTCTTCATTTGAAATAAAGAAAAGCTTTGGAGGCTAGACGGTGTTGTGCCATTACATGTGTGGATGATTATTGCCATTATTTTACTGAGGTAACCTGTATCTGTAATTTTTTTTTGCTAATTGGTTGCAGTACCGTTGTTAAGATTGATAATAGGCTTATTATAATCTTGATAGGAAGACTGCTTTTCAATAAGTTTATTGACCATCTCCTTCTTTGATGCATATTTAGAGATCTAGATTCAACATGTCCTATAAGCTTATATGCATGTTATTTTGAATCTCTGTGGATGTACTGATCGGATCTCACAAGTTTCTTGGCAAGTTCTTTGATTTCAGCTGAGCTACAGGTTCCTACATTTGAGAGGATGCTGATCTAGTTTGTTTCCTCACTCTCTCCAAATACCTTCCAAAGGAATAGTCCCTCGACATTCCACCTGAAAGCTCCACTGTGGATCTTCAAGGAAAACAACATTTTTCTCCTCTTCTTCCTCCCTCAAAATCAACACTTTACCCGGTTACTTTGTTCAGTTCATAGTTGTGATTTCATTTGGATCTGTTTCATCAAAGTAAAATATACATAGATCTGATATTTCATAGCTCATATCCTAGATCTCGCACTTAAAAAAGTTTCATAAGCATCCTAGATCTAGCTTTAGGGAAATCGTCTTTTTTGCATGAAAATTTAAAGAAAACTTGTAGATCGCATGCATTAGATTTCCTTTCACTATTATAAAATTCAATATTCTGTAATATTAGCACACATTTCATTGGCTACGCAAACAGCAAGCCAAGATCCCAAGGAAAGCTTGCTTTCCTTGGTTCCTTTTCGCTTGTTTTAGCTAGTTTTAACTTCATTTTTTTTAAGATAAGGTATGCTGATATAAAGGTACTCTTAAAGTTCTTTTGGGAATATGTTATTCTAACATGCTCACTGTATTTTAGCAGGTCTGACAGAAAAGAAAGGAAGCTGCTATCCGAAGTGGCTTTTGGAGTGTTCAAATCCCCCCAGGGGTCACCCTTTTTTCACAAAAATATTAAAAATTTTGTATAATTGTAAGATCTTGGTTTCAACCTGTATAAGGACCAAGAAGTTTCTGATATATCAGTTCTCTAATATTGTAACCACTGTTAATAAAATTATTCTTTGAATAGGCTCTTTCGAGCCCATTCCCCATCCCCCCTGGGGGGATTCACGTCGGTGTCCTTTTTGTTACTTTTGCTCATTTATTTTCAAACTAGTATTGCTCTAATATGTAGGGTAGTATAATATATTTCATTATTAATTCCATACTCCATATCTTACATTTCAAAGTAACTGTAATACTTACCCCACGATTTCCCGATTGACCCGAAAGGGGAAAAAGATTCGTGGTAGGATTAATTAAGAAACCAGAATTGTGTATCTGTTTGCTTTTTTCTATCATTTGTTTATCAACAACTATAAAATTAACCCCTCCTCGATTCCTCGATTAATATCCACTTGGATCGAAAGAGGTTCTTGGAGGCTTTTTCTTTTAAACAAGAACATCTAGTTTAAAACTTACTAAAATTGACAAGACTCCAGTGTGTATGCTTTGCACTTAGCTGTGGTTCATCTGATCAATCAAGCTGTATCAAAAGCACTTGGGTGACTAGCATAATTAGGACTCACCCTCCCCAATTGACAAACCATCAGGTGAAAATCCAACACCTAGATCAAACCTCTACGGTGGAAAAATACCCAAAGGAAGTGGTAACTTCTGAAAAGTGACCTCGGGGCACCAATCTCTGTCACACCCTAACGGGTGCGTTACAAACAATAGCCCCAGAGACTCCATTTCAGCCCACATATTCCTTGCGGGTAGCCATGAAGGTTTAGTTTTGGACATACTCCAAGTACTCTTGGATATATCTGGAGTCCCCCCTTTGCCTAATTTAATCAACTCATACTTCAAATTTAACTTAAAACGTACCAAGAGGCAATCACAAAACATTCACTCCAAGCACATGGAAGTATGTTGTTTCTATTTTTGACTCTTTTCTAAGGCACTAGTTGTTTTCTTGTTTTATATATATATTGTGTCTCAACATTGTGCTTTCGTGTGTTCATCTTTTATATCTTCCCATCTTGGATTATCTATAGTTAAATTGCAAACTCCTAAACAACTCATTCAATTTAACATCACAACACTAAGTAATCATCCTTAGTAACTTAATAGGGTCTACCTCCCTTGGCTTCGTTAGGAGTTGAGCCTAAACGGAGGACTCAAGAACAAGGTGACAGCTTGACTCGAGACTTGTCCCCAAGGACACACCGAGTGGCTTGAAGATTTCTACCACGTGACCCAAGTGTGTGAAAGGCAGCAACAAGCTCTACTTTGTATATTCTAAGGAATTATTTGCGAGAGTCTACAATTTCTTCATTTGATGTTTATGTTCTTTGATCCCTTGCTCGAGTTATTTGAATTGTTGATTTCTTAGTAAATCCTTCTTTAGAATCGTTGTTTAGTTTGTATATTCCTTCTTAACAAAAAAAATTGATGTTTAACTTATATTAATGGGATCTAGTTGTAACTGTAAATATTCTTGAAACAAATTTTTTAAATGGGAATAGCCTTAAGGTAATACACTCTAGAAAACAGAGAATACTATTAGTTAAAAATACATTTAAAGAAATATGCAAACATAGTTTAAGGTTTTTAACTAGATATATAATACCTTCGTTCATATTCCTAGTTAGGCTAACATTAGATGCACTCTAATTTGGGTATGGAATCCCAAAGAGAGATTAATTGAAATAGTCTAAGATAATAAAATTTGTGATTCTTCTACACAAGGAAGAATTTATAGCAATCATAACATAAACATAGAAAAAATGTTATAAATAGATGCATAGTATCATTTACTGTAAAAATGTACTTGCGATTCATGTCTATACTCAATTTATAATTTAACATTACTTAAACAGATATAAGAAATAGAATAGGGAATGTGACGCCACTGTGAGGAAAACATAACTGAAGTTGGTGTTGCTCTCACCCAAGTCCTAAAGCAACCAAACTTCTTACTTGCTCCAGAACCCTAGAGCCTATTTACTGAACCACAAGGACAAAATCCAATCAATGCGCCATCTCTTACATTAACACATCAATTCCCCATCCATTGCCAATCTCCTACTTGCTTGATGGACATACTACATACTATTATATAGTATTTTTGCTTAGGACTTGGTCATTTATGAGCCTCCTTCTCTTTAGCACTCCACAAGAAGTCTTGACCTAATTTTGGGGAAGATGCAGCCCGCATCACTTGAGTTCTCAGTGAGTAGATTTCATCACTTGTCTTTTTCTCCTGTGGGTCAGTAAACACTCTTTCAACAACTACTTCAGTAGTGATTCTTCCCCATTACATCCATTTTGACATTCTTGTCAAAATATTTTTTTTAAATATAATATTCAAAGATATAATAATTTAAAATTATTCATTGTGCTACATTCAACATCGCAAATTTACTTAATATATTATTGTTATTATTGGAGTAAACTACTGAACCGACCATTTGCACCCATCGGACGACCTGGCTCGAGTGAGCGGTCACATCCGACGTTGTCGGTCGTCGGATCGGTGCAAATGATCGGGCAAATAGGTCAATCTGTTATTATTTATTAAAGTGTCATGTGCCAATCTATTTATTATTATTTTATTATATTTTTTTAATGGTTTTGAATTTTAAATTAAGATAAACCTTATAACAAAATAATATATTAAATATTTTATTATTTTATTAAAATGTTATTTTTCAACTTTAAGTATACTATAATATAAAACTCCAATTATACTTTTCCAAAATCATCTCTGAAAAAAAATTAACATTAAATTTTTAAAAATATATACATATTAACCTTCAATACATAAAATAAAATATCCAAAATTAAAATCTAAACCTTCAATACCTAAAACAAAATATCCAAAATTATGTAAAAAACTAAACCTCCAATGCATAAAATAAAATAAAATATCCAAAAGTATGTCAAAAACTAATCCTTGCTATACATAAAATAAAATATCCAAAATTTAATGTAAGCAGATGTACTCAAAATATACTTACGAAGTCTTTACATGATGTTTGACTTGGTAAGTCTTCAAAACTCATGGACTTCTTCAACTTGTATCAAATTCCGACCTTTAGTGCCACAAGATACGATTGTGGCTGACTGCTTGGGAGCAGTCAATTAAATTTGGCTTGGTTTTGGAGAAAAACAAGATACCATTAATGCTGGAACAGCTTGTTGTCGCGTTACTGATGGACTTGTGGAGAGATCACGAGATATGAATAATGATTCAGACTGGTCGTTGCGGTATGGATGGACTTGTAGATAGAAATACCGCAATAATTCAATGTATATATAATTCTACGAAATACCGCAACTTGTCAATGCAAGTTGTCCAGCCTATCAAATTTTATCGTGGAGCCTACCTCGTAAAGGGGTAATACTATTTTCCTCAACACGGGGTAATACTATTCTCCAACAGGAATATTGGATTCAACGGGTTTGCGTTTGCAATAAATTGAGGTTATTTTTGTGTTATTCCGCTCTCGTAGGGCTAAAATTTAGGTATTTGTCGAGAATCCAGTCCAAAATCTCGAATGGTAAAAATTAGGTCTTTGTCTAGAATCCAGTCCAAAATATGAAGTGAAGTGATAGGTTATTGAAATTTCGTATGAGAAACGTATTCCTTCACTGTTCTTTACCCGGTTTCCGAAAAGTGCTGAAGGTTTAAATTCTAGAAGACTTTGAATGATAACTGTACCAAAGATCGAAGTCTGTTACCAAGATTTCCGGAAAATACTCAAAGTTTAGAAGACTTTGGATGATAACTCCAGCAAAGGCCGAAGAGACGTTTCACAGATTTGAGCGCGCTTTTCTTGTGTATGTGCGCAGCTTAAGATCTCTTGATTATGTATCAATATCCATCATCTGTGTATTCTTTCCAAGAAGCAATTTCGCTTCACCCAAAGAAACGATTGATCATGCTAATTCCATGGCGCAGCTGCCTCCTTCTGATAGCCTTCGCCTCCATCTCCATACCACTTCGTGCGCAGACAGACAAGGATCATCCACATACCACTTTCGTCTTCGATGGATTTAATGGAACCCTCTTGATCATGGAAGCGGAGGCTTCAGTTATGGGCTCCAAATCTATTCTTGTCCTCACAAATCATTCGCACTTCATGCTTGGCCGCGCGCTCTATTCAATTCCCGTGCAGATGAAAAGCAACGACACGCTTCTCTCCTTTAGCACGACCTTTGTTTTCTCCATGGTTCATCCTCCCTCTGCCACAGCCGGACACGGAATAGCCTTCATCATGATGCCCCACAAATCTCCAATCGGCGCTCTGGCGTCCCAGTATCTGGGCTTGCTTAACCTCACAAGCAACGGGAAACCATACAATCACTTATTCGCAGTGGAGTTCGATACGATCAGCACTGTGGAATTCTATGACCCCGACGATAACCACGTGGGCGTGAACATCAACAGCCTAATCTCGGTGAAGACCGAGCCTGCGGGGTATTGGAATGGGGACGACAGCTTCCATGGATTGAGCCTCAAGAGCGGACGGAACATACAGGCCTGGATCGATTACGATCATATTCAAAGCCACCTCAACGTTACCATCACGTTGGCGGGCTTGCCGAGACCACAGAAGCCGCTGATATCTCTGAAAATAGATCTGGGCAACGTTCTGCAAGAGAAGATGTTCGTTGGCTTTTCAGCGGCCACGGGGAACTTCACTGAAGACCATTACGTTCTTGCGTGGAGCTTCACCACCCAAGGCACGGCGCCGCCCCTTAACCTGTCGCGTCTCGCTTCTTTTGCGAACATGTATTCCGGCAAACATACTCCGGGCCGGGGATTCATAGCCGGCGTTACCGTGGCCACTCTGATTCTCTTCTCGCTGGCGGTTGCAGCCGTGTTTTTTATAAGAGCGAAGTACGGAGAAACGATCGAAGAATGGGAGATGGAGTACTGGCCCCATAGACTCACTTACAAAGAGTTAAGCATCGCCACGAGCAAGTTCCGGGAAGAAAACGTTTTGGGGCAAGGGGGTTTCGGCAAGGTTTACAAGGGCGTTCTCCCCAGCAGCGGCCAAGAGGTCGCAGTGAAATGCATAACGAGGGAGATTACGGAGGGAATGAAGGGTTTCGTTTCAGAGATCTCAAGCATGGGTCGCCTACAGCACCGGAACCTGGTTCAGCTCCGGGGTTGGTGCCGAAGAAATATGCAACTATTCATCGTTTACGACTACATGTCCCACGGCAGCCTGGATAAATTCATCTTCGCGAATCCGACAACAGTCCTGCCGTGGCATCGGAGATACGCGATCCTGAAGGGCGTGGCCGCGGGGATATTGTATCTGCACGAGCAATGGGAGAAGAGGGTCATCCACAGAGACATCAAATCGAGCAACGTGCTGCTGGATACGGAGCTCAACGGGCGGCTGGGAGACTTTGGCCTCGCTCGGCTGTATGATCACAGCGAGAATCCGCAGACGACTCATGTGGTGGGAACGTTGGGGTACATAGCTCCAGAGCTGATTCACACGGGGAAGGCCACGCCGAGCTCGGACGTGTTCAGCTTCGGTGTTCTGCTGTTGGAGGTGGCCTGCGGGAGGAGGCCTGTGGATCCGCTGGGGAACGCCGAGCAGATGATTTTGGTGGAGTGGGCGTGGAAACTGTACACAGAGGGGAGGCTGCTGGCGGCATCAGATCCAAAGCTGGAGAAGGACGGGTATGATGTGTGCGAGATGGAGAAGGTGCTGACGTTAGGGTTGTTGTGTTCTCAGCCAGAGCCAGAGAGCAGGCTGGGCATTCGCCATGTTTGCCAAATAATGGAAGGCAAAGCGCCTCTACCTGAAATCCGCAGGTCTTCTTCTAACGTGAGTTTGGTGAGTCGCTATCCCAGAGGCCTCTTTAGATAGAGAGGTGATAAGTCTGGGGAGGAAACGTCGAGCAGAAGCCGGTAAGAAGGAATTCTCAGTTCGACTTATGATAACGCTCCATCTTTCGAGCAGTCATATTAGAAGTTGTGATTATCAGGAAGCTTTTGCACGGGTGGTAGGTTGGCATTTTTATTCTTTTCAATTTAGATTCTGTAAATATAAGGCCTTTCTGCAACATTATCATCCTCCATGTATTCTTTGTATTTGTATTTGTGTCGCTTGTTTCTTAAGAGATTTTTTTTCCATTCATTTGATTTTGAATGCCTCTATTTAGTAGTATTATGACTTTATTGACTCCTTCAACATCATTTCAATTTCCATGTTAAATAACTAAATCAACAGTTATCTCTAATACACATATTATATTTTTTTAACATAGAAGTTGGTTTTCTGTTTTCATACAACAAATTTTCCAATAAACAACAACATAGATAAATTCTACAAACTTAAGACACTTATGATACTACAAATTTCATATAAATTCAATTACACAAGTTAGTGTGGAGAAAACCCATAAAGAAACATTTTAAGCTCGTGATTTAATTATTTTCCTATCTTGAGATTTCAAGTCTATCACAAAGGAAATATCATATGCAAACTATTTTGACCTTACACAACTCCTGGATTGGATTAGAGACAAGTTAATTTATATAATATATAAATCTATAATTTCAATTAAGATTTGGTTTATACGTTTGAATAAGTAAAAAATAAGAATTTGATTTTAACAAGGAAGGATAACAACTCCTTTTTGCTATTTAATTTAAACTTAATTATTAAAGTATGGATTATTATATTATATATATTAGGTGGGTTGTGATTTAATAATTGGGATGGACCACCAAAGCTCCACTTTGCAAATACCTCATGTTTGAGATCAAAGCCTCAAATGTAGAGTCCTCATATGTCTTACCCAAGGAATTATGCAATAGAATCTCAAATGAAAAATATGTTAATGATCCATGTTAAACATGTTAAAATGAGGCAATGTTATGATTATGAAATATAATATATGTCACTAATGCATTAAACATGTCAAAATTATTTAATTATTTGTAAGGCTTTTGGAACTTATTATTTCTTGATTGTTTTATATTAACATCTTATAGTTTTATATTAACATCTTATATAGTTTTATTATTAATTATTAATGTTGAATTCCAATTGTACATATATTTCTAAGAGGTAACTAATCAATTTATATATAGAGATGAAATCTCATGTGAATCTAAAATGTTATACATCCTTCAAAAATGTTTGTTATGAAGCAACGATAGAATCACACCCTGCTATGTATATATAATATGGCTAGGAGTTAATAGACCATTTTCCAACCAATGAAAGCATGATGTTGGGGTTCAAGTCTTCCTTGTGGCATGATGTCCCTCCAAAGTGGGTTTCTTGTGCTTTCTCTTATGCATGCTCTTGGATAGATGTTGCAATCAACTTCACTACCATGTAACAACTTACCTTGGCCAAGGTTACAAGCTAGGTTGGCATTTATATCAGTAAGAAAGTTTAAAATTGGTATTATTCATGATAACACTTTAATTCTTCAAAATATTTTATCAAATGAAAAAATCTCCTAATTATTAGAGACAAAGGACCATCAATTGATGCCTTCTTGCAGACAAGGTGTCTAAAGAAAATCATGGAATCCCCAATTAGGAGAAACTTATTTATATTTCTCTTCAAGGCTAACATGAGGCCTTTCCAAAGAGCAAGGGATTATGCTTCATTGTTCATATTTTCTCCCAATGATTATGCTTAATTGTTCATTTTTTCTCCCAATCCTCACTGCTTCTAGAGTCCCTCAAGGTCAAAAAATCACCATTCCCCAAACATCTGCCACATGTGGCTACGATGTTTAGTGTTGAAGATGAATAAAAAAAATATATCAAAGGATATGCTAGGAAGCTTCAATACTCTATTAAGGAACACTTAAGATAGGGTAACAATTCTCTTTCATAGGAGAAACGTTTCGATGAACAATAATCCTTATTTGTAACTACCTATAAAACCCTATACCTAATACCTAATGGCCCCTACATCAAAGATTAAATCATATTATATTTATTAAGCCATAACTACCCACTGGATCTTATTTAATTATTTAATGATAACTAACATAATGGACCTAGTCCACATTAGATTAAATGACCACTATACATATCCTATCATTAACTCTAATGGTCAGTTATTCCCTCATTACAACACTAAAATGAATCCCACCAAACAAAATCCAAGCATAAAACCTTCATGTCCATGAATTAGTCAAATTCAACAACTCCCAAGTTTAACATATCTAGAGCAAATCAAACCCTACTCATGTCTTTAACACAAAAATGTAAAGAATCTCCATCTCAAACTCATAAATAAGATGAGATCCATCCACTAAGATTATAAGGTCTTTGGTTAAAATATTTGTAATTGTATATTGGTATATACCTTTCTTTGTCTTTAGTTAGATTCTTTGTAGTTGCATACTCATAGCCCTTCTTTAGTCATCATGTCTAGTTTATAAAGTTTAAAGTTTACAAATTTCAAAGATGAAAGTGTTTTCTATTCTTTTAATTTTGTGGAGATGATGTGAGGTTATTATAGCAATCAATTAAATAGTCTAGTGTTATCAATGAAAAACATATCTATTGCATATGAATCCCTAGTCTTTTATGCTGAAATTGTAAAATAATGAAATGTTTTCTAATCTATCCATGAAAGCATGTTCAATAGTTCCAAAATGTATGACATGCAAACCAATTAAAACTATGAATATAACATGTTTTCCTAATTTTCAATAATAATAAAATGAGATTCCTTTTAAAATCCATGTCTATTGTCATTATCAAACATATTCATTCCAATCCTAAAACAGAGATTCATTCCAATCCTAAATCCATATTATCATTATTGTTATTTCTCTAGTTTTTGGTTGACCTTTTGAGTTTCAAAAGCATAAATCTTTTAAACAAAGCAAGAATTGAACCATTCATGATTTTGTGGGATAATTTTTGTGGATATGTTTTTTTTTATTTAAATTTCAATTAATAGAGATAAATTTCAATAAAAACACAAATATAGCCCAAAAGTTATTTGTAATATACATCCACAAACCTAATATGATTAAACCACATTAAAATTAGATTCTATGTTTATCTCTTTATGTTCATTTTTTAAAGATTTTTAGAGATCCAAATGATCCATAATCAAAAGTATTTTTATTTTTTATTTAGACAAAGTTCAATCAAAAGAATGTATTTATATCTAGCTATTTATCAACCTATTCTTTCATAATAAAATAAACATAAAATTTCATCAACTTTTAACTATAAAACATACCTTACTACGTTTATACTTATATATATAGTATTGGATTTTAACATCTATCCTTTACAACAAAGTAATATGCATTGAAAGGACTATCAAAAGCATAAAATGCAGTTTAGAAAATTCAACATTTGTGTAAATTACTATTATATAAACTATAACTTTTAACCTATAGATAAATTCAAAGACCAAAACTTAATAAATTATAATTTTTAACCTATAAATAAATAATAGATAAATTCAAAGAACAAAACTTTTATAGCACTTTCACATTATTGTATCGAAGTGTTTATCAAATTTGTGATTAATTAATTAAAATTCATTATTTAAAATAAACATATTAAAAATCCATTCTAAAAGAATGATTTTAAAATGGTTAATCTTCTCACATTTTTTAAACTTTAAAATTTAAATTTAATTGTTTTTTATTTAAATTTGTCTTCAAATTTATTTAAAATAATAAAAGGATATTTTAAAATCTTAAAATTTTTAATTAATTTTTTTAATTTGTCACAAAATTTATTTAAAATAATAACAAAAGTATATATTTCCTCTCTTAAAAACTATAAATTAATTCATATTATCTAAAAAAAATTAAAATAATAATTTACTAAGAAAAATAATATTATTTTAAATAATCAGGCCAAACTAAATTTTTAACTTGTTTGACTAATTAACTGTCTAACTACTTATAAGGCAATGGATGATATAGGTTGAAGGTTTCACCTTCAACGCCGTGGATTGAAAGAAACATTATAGAAAATCCCCGTAAGCCTATCATTTGTGTATCTGTTTGCTTTTTTCTATCATTTGTTTATCAACAACTATAAAATTAACCCCTCCTCGATTCCCCGATTGAGATCCACTTGGATCAAAAGAGGTTCTTGGAGGCTTTTTCTTTTAAACAAGAACATCCAGTTTAAAACTTACTAAAATTGACAAGACTCCAATGTGTATGCTCTGCACTTGGCTGCGGTTTGTCCAATCATTCAAGCTATATAAAAAGCACTTGGGTGACTAGCATAATTAGGACTCACCCTCCCCAATTGACAAACCATCAGGTGAAAATCCAACACCTAGATCAAACCTCTACGGTGGCAAAATACCCAAAGGAAGCGGGAACTTCTAAAAAGTGACCTCGGGGCGCTGATCTCTGTCACACCCTAATGGGTGCATTACGGAAAATAGCCCCAAAGACTCCATTTCATCCCACATATTCCTTGCGGGTAGCCGTGAAGGTTTAGTTTTGGACATACTCCAAGTACTCTCGTGTATATCTGGAGTCCCCCATTTGCCTAATTTAATCAACTCATACTTCAAATTTAACTTAAAATGTACCAAGAGGCAATCGCAAAACATTCACTCCAAGCACATGCAAGTATATTGTTTCTATTTTTGACTCCATTCTAAGGCACTAGTTGTTTTCTTGTTTTATATATATATTGTGTCTGAGCATTATTCTTTCATGTGTTCATCTTTTATATCTTGCCATCTTGGATTATCTATAGTTAAATTGCAAACTCCTAAACAACTCATTCAATTTAACATCACAACACTAAGTAATCATCCTTAGTAACTTAATAGGGTCTACCCCCCTTGGCTTCGTTAGGAGTTGAGCCTAAACGGAGGAGTCAAGAACAAGGTGACAGCCTTGACTCGAGACTTTGCCCCAAGGACACACCGAGTGGCTTGAATATTTCTGCCACGTGACCCAGGTGTGTGAAAGGCGGCAACACTTTTTGGCGCCGTTGCCGGGGATAAATATTTTTATTCCCGAGTACGACTTAGCTTAACGTTTTTCTAAACAACTAAAAAGATAAAAACTTTTGATTGATCTAGTCTTTAAAAAACATAAAAATTAAAACTCGATCCATCTAGTGACTCCACTATCTAACATCCCTTCAAGAATTTCTACTCGAAGAAACCATTGACAATTATTCAATCCTCTCCCTGATCTCGAAAGGTTTATTAGGGAAAGATTGAATAGGAAGAATTCTCATAGAAACCTTGGATATTTAGGATACCAATCCCTGTCAGATATCCATCAAATATTTGTAGAGAGTCATGTTCACCAATCACAAGAAATGACGGAATTATTCAAACCCCTAGACTTTTCTCAGATAGCAGGTGCTCCCAATGCCATTCCAAAAGATGCTATCAAGAAGCTCCCCATATTTTAGGGAAATAATGCCATCACTGCCAAGTCTCACCTTCGAAAGTTTGAAAAGCACCTGGTCAGTTATTGCAATGATGCTGCCCATGACCATGACGATGTAAAAATGAAGCTCTTTGCTTTATCCTTGGAAGATGATGCTGAAGAATGGTACTTTGACCTAGATGATGATTCATATAAAACTCTTAGTGAATTCCTAGAGGGTTTTAAGAAGAAATGGGGGGAAAAGAAAGAACCAAGACATCTGCTTGCTGCCCTCCATAACATAAAGAAGATGGAGAATGAAACCATTGATGAATTTAATACTAAGTTCAAATGTGTGGTTGCAGAATTCCCTAGAGAAATCAAGTCAAGGGATGCCTCCATCCTCATATAATACATCGAAGCTTTCACTGGTGATTTGAGGTACCAGTTAAGGGACAAAGAGCCGGTTGATCTAAAAACTGCTCAGGAATTGGCCAAGAAAATAGAAAAGAATATGCAGTCTTCAGGTAAATCCAACATTCCAAGTTACATTGGCGGAAACATTTCATACAATGAATAAAAGGGAAAATCCTTTGAATTAGAAGAAAAGGGAGCCTTTAAAGATCCCATGGAAAAGGTAACAGACATGATAAAAGACTTGGTTACTAGTCAAAACCAACTTATGGCAGACGAGTCTGCATAATTGAATCTTATGCACAATAGAATAATCACAATGGAAAGAGATAATGGACCTAGGAACTTTCAGCCTAGGCATAATCAAATGTATCAAAAGAAGTTTCCTCAACAAGAGCTTAGGATTCCAAACATGTTAGACTCAGCTAACATAGTAGAAGAAGTAATTCCATGGTGTAGACCCTGTGAACAATTCCACCAAGAAAGCACTTGTTATGTTGCGAATCAAGTCATGGAACATGGACTTCCTGAGGTTAGTAATCAGGAAACAAATTCAAGTGAGCCTGATCATATATACATGGTAGGCTAGGCCTACCCTTTGTCACCATCTAAATAGTACAATCCTGAGGATGAAACCATTGCAGAATCTTATAGTGAAACTTATGATGAAAACTGTAATATACATGATGGAACTCCTATGTGTTCTCCATATAATGATGACAGTCTGGAAGGTTTACTACCTTGTCACCTTTTCTCTGAAGAAGATGAGTATGAAAATGAGGACAAGTATAGCTTGGAGCATGATACAAGTGACGAAGACTCCCTTATCCCCGACAAAGATGTTGATGAGGAGTCCTGGACATTCATGGAAAATCTAGTCTATGACATGAATAAAGAGGAAAATAATGAACCAGAAACTTTTGATGGTTTTGTTGATTTTTCTATCTATGGCATATCTAAAGGAGAGAGCATGGACCATGTGGCCTTGGAAAACTTTGATATAAAAAAGGAGCATGCAATTTATCCACATGATTAGTCTGAGCCATATATCAGTATCAGTAATGAAGACAAAGAAAACTTGATATCGGAACCTAATATCAACAATGGGGAATCCATCACATCTAACGTAGATGATGGTGATGAGTATTGGGATTTTTGTGGATATCTTATTAAGAATCCTATCTCTGCTATATCCAGCAAGGGGAGTGTCTATTTAGAAATTTGTGGAAGTCCAATCTACCATACTTCCATAGAGAGAAGCATGGATCTGGAGACCTCGAAAAACCTTAGTATGGAAGAGGAGCATTTAGAATTTTCATGTGATCATTCCGAGTCATATCATGCAGAGCCGCACAAGGGTATCAATAATGAAGACATTGAGAAGCAGTGTTGTGAAAAGTCAGATGTGATGCAGTCAGTGGAATATCAGTCTCAACCATCTTTTTCACATATAGAGGTTCCTTATGATTCGGAGCTACTTGGGGCTTGTGCAACGAGTTATCATTTGATAAGCCCCGGTGATCAGTCAATCTGCCTCATCAGTCTAATTGGTATATCAGTCCTATCTAGACATGGATAGAAGCAGCCTGCATGAGCACATACAAGTTTGGGAAAAAAAATTATGACATTGTTCATGCCTATGATCTCCCATCCATCCCACCCATCCTGAATTATCACGCAGGTTTGCATTTTCTAAATAAGGTATCCTTACTTTGGCTGGTAACCAAAGACAAGGAAAAAAAATTTATGTTAATAAAATGCTTAGGTGGTTACATTGGATTTCTGATTACACTTAACCCTTTTTATATCATGCTTAGAGTAGGAAAATAAGCTCCTTCAGATATGAAGGAGGTGATATGAAGCAGATTCACTGGATTTGACAAATCCTTGACTGAAGGAGGTGATCAAATCAGATCTAGAGTTGATCTTGAGCATCCTTTATGGGGAATTTCACCCTCCCTCTCTCCTCAACACGTTTTGGCTCATCTGGATGAGTTTTGGTGGATGCTTCAGTGAACAGGTTGAGGTGTCAGTCAGATCAGCCCCCCGATTGACAGTTGCACTGCTAGATCTGGCTCTGCTAGACACAGATCAGGCATTGATGGACTCTCCTTCAGCTGATTTGATGTGTCTCCTTGGGATTTACGCCCCCCCTGGGCTGGATCTCCTGTATTTTGTATATATCCAGGCACAGCCTCCTCTTCCAAGAGAGTTAGAACTGGGATTGAGGTGCTGCTGCTATTGTACTGTTGTAATTCTTCATTTGAAATAAAGAAAAGCTTTGGAGGCTAGACGGTGTTGTGCCATTACATGTGTGGATGATTATTGCCATTATTTTACTGAGGTAACCTGTATCTGTATTTTTTTTTTTTGCTAATTGCTTGTAGATCCGTTGTTAAGATTGATAATAGGCTTATTATAATTTTGATAGGAAGGCTGCTTTTCAAGAAGTTTATTGACCATCTCCTTATTTGATGCATATTTAGAGATCTAGATTCAACATGTCCTATAAGCTTATATGCATGTTATTTTGAATCTCTGTGCATGTACTAATCGGATCTCACAAGTTTCTTGGCAAGTTATTTGATTTCAGCTGAGCTGCAGGTTCCTACATTGGAGAGGATGCTGATCTAGTTTGTTTCCTCACTCTCTCCAAATACCTTCCAAAGGCATAGTCCCTCGACATTCCACCTGAAATCTCCACTGTGGATCTTCAAGGAAAACAACATTTTTCTCCTCTTCTTCCTCCGTGAAAATCAACACTTTACCCGGTTACTTTGTTCAGTTCATAGCTATGATTTCATTTGGATCTGTTTCATCAAAGTAAAATATACATAGATCAAATATTTCATAGCTCATATCCTAGATCTTGCACTTAAAAAAGTTTCATAAGCATCCTAGATCTAGCTTTAGGGAAATCGTCTTTTTTGCATGAAAATTTAAAGAAAACTTGTAGATCACATGCATTAGATTTCCTTTCGCTGTTATAAAATTCAATATTCTGCAATATTAGTGCACATTTCATTGGCTACGCAAACAGCAAGCCAAGATCCCAAGGAAATCTTGCTTTCCTTGGTTCCTTTTCGCTTGTTTTAGCTAGTTTTAACTTCATTTTTTTTAAGATAAGGTAGGCTGATCCAAAGGTACTCTTAAAGTGATTTTGGGCATATGTTATTCTAACATGCTCGCTGTATTTTAGCAGGTCTAACAGAAAAGAAAGGAATCTGCTGTCTGAAGTAGCTTTTAGAGTGTTCAAATCCCCCCAGGGGTCTCCCCTTTTTCACAAAAATCTTAAATTTTTTGTATAATTGTAAGATCTTGGTTTCAGCCTGTATAAGGACCAAGAAGTTTCTGATATATCAGTTCTCTTATATTGTAATCGTTACCAATAAAATTATTCTCTGAATAGGCTCTTTCGAGCCCATTCCCCATCCCCCCTGGGGGGATTCGCGTCGGTGTCCTTTTTGTTACTTTTGCTCATTTATTTTCAAACTAGTATTGCTCTAATATGTAGGTTAGTATAATATATTTCATTATTAATTCCATACTCCATATCTTACATTTCAAAGTAACCGTAATACTTACCCCACGATTTCCCGATTGACCCGAAAGGGGAAAGAGATTCGTGGTAGGATTAATTAAGAAACCATAATTGTGTATATGTTTGCTTTTTTGTATCATTTGTTTATCAGCAACTATAAAACTAACCCCTCCTCGATTCCCTGATTGATATCCACTTGGATCGAAAGAGGTTCTTGGAGGCTTTTTCTTTTAAACAAGAACATCCAGTTTAAAACTTACTAAAATTGACAAGAATCCAGTGTGTATGCTCTGCACTTGGCTGCAGTTCGTCCGATCATTCAAGCTGTATCAAAAGCACTTGGGTGACTAGCATAATTAGGACTCACCTTCCCCAATTGACAAACCATCAGGTGAAAATCCAACACCTAGATCAAACCTCTATGGTGGAAAAATACCCAAAGGAAGCGGTAACTTCTGAAAAGTGACCTCGGGGCACCAATCTCTGCCACACCATAACGGGTGCGTTACGAACAATAGCCCCAGAGACTCCATTTCAGCCCACATATTCCTTGTGGGTAGCCGTGAAGGTTTAGTTTTGGACATACTCCAAGTACTCTCGGGTATATCTGGAGCCCCTCCTTTGCTTAATTTAATCAACCCATACTTCAAATTTAACTTAAAACGTACCAAGAGGCAATCACAAAACATTCACTCCAAGCACATGCAAGTATATTGTTTCTATTTTTGACTCTATTCTAAGGCACTAGTTGTTTTCTTGTTTTATATATATATTGTGTCTCAGCATTGTGCTTTCGTGTGTTCATCTTTTATATCCAGCCATCTTGGATTATCTATAGTTAAATTGCAAACTCCTAAACAACTCATTCAATTTAACATCACAACACTAAGTAATCATCCTTAGTAACTTAATAGGGTCTACCCCCCTTGGCTTCGTTAGGAGTTGAGCCTAAACGGAGGACTCAAGAACAAGGTGACTTGACTCGAGACTTGCCCCCAAGGACACACAGAGTGGCTTGAAGATTTTTGCCACGTGACCCAAGTGTGTGAAAGGCGGAAACATGCTCTACTTTGTATATTCTAAGGAATTATTTGCGACAGTCTACAATTTCTTCATTTGATGTTTATGTTCTTTGATCCCTTGCTCGAGTTATTTGAATTGTTGATTTCTTAGTAAATCCTTCTTTAGAATCGTTGTTTAGTTTGTATATTCCTTCTAAACAAAAAAAATTGTTGTTTAACTTATATTAATGGGATCTAGTTGTAACTGTAAATATTCTTGAAACAAATTTTTTAAATGGGAATAGCCTTAAGGTAATACACTCTAGAAAACAGAGATAAGCTATGTATACAAAGCCTCGCTCTTAGGGAATACTATTAGTTAAAAATACATTTAAAGAAATATGCAAACATAGTTTAAGGTTTTTACCTAGATATATAATACCTTCATTCATATTCCTAGTTAGGCTAACATTAGATGCACTCTAATTTGGGTATGGAATCCCAAATAGAGATTAATTGAAATAGTCTAAGATAATAAAATTTGTGATTCTTCTACACAAGGAAGAATTTATAGCAATCATAACATAAACATAGAAAAAATGTTATAAATAGATGCATAGTATCATTTACTGTAAAAATGTACTTACGATTCATGTCTATACTCAATTTATAATTTAACATTACTTAAATAGATATAAGAAATAGAATAGGGAATGTGACGCCACTGTGAGGAAAACATAACTGAAGTTGGCGTTGCTCTCACCCAAGTCCTAAAGCAACCAAGTCTTACTTGCTCCAGAACCCTAGAGCCTATTTACTGAACCACAAGGACAAAATCCAATCAATGCGCCATCTCTTACATTAACACATCAATTCCTCATCCATTGCCAATCTCCTACTTGCTTGATGGACATACTACATACTATTATATAGTATTTTTGCCTAGGACTTGGTCATTTATGAGCCTCCTTCTCTTTAGCACTCCACAAGAAGTCTTGACCTAATTTTGGGGAAGATGCAGCCCACATCACTTGAGTTCTCTGCCAGTAGATTTCCTCACTTGTCTTTTTCTCCTGTGGGTCAGTAAACACTCTTTCAACAACTACTTCAGTTGTGATTCTTCCCCATTACATCCATTTTGACATTCTTGTCAAAATATTTTTTTAAATATAATATTCAAAGAAATAATAATTTAAAATTATTCATTGTGCTACATTCAACATCACAAATTTACTTAATATATTATTGTTATTATTTATTAAAGTGTCATGTGCCAATCTATTTATTATTATTTTATTATATTTTTTTAATGGTTTTGAATTTTAATTTAAAATAAACCTTATAACAAAATAATTTATTATTTTATGAAAATGTTATTTTTCAACTTTAATTATACTATAATCTAAAACTCCAATTATACTTTTCCAAAATCATCTCTGAAAAAAAAATAACATTAAAATTTTAAAAATATATACATATTAACCTTCAATACATAAAATAAAATATCCAAAATTAAAATCTAAACCTTCAATACCTAAAACAAAATATCCAAAGTTGTGTAAAAAACTAAACCTCCAATGCATAAAATAAAATAAAATATCCAAAAGTATGTCAAAAACTAAACCTTGCTATACATAAAATAAAGGGGTAATTTGTGATTATCAAATTTTATCGTGGAGCCTACCTCGTAAGTGTTTATCAAATTTGTGATTAATTAATTAAAATTTATTATTTAAAATAAACATATTAAAAATCCATTCTAAAAGAATGATTTTAAAATGGTTAATCTTCTCACATTTTTTAAACATTAAAATTTAAATTTAATTAATTTTTATTTAAATTTGTCTTCAAATTTATTTAAAATAATAAAAAGATATTTTAAAATCTTAAAATTTTTAATTAATTTTTTAAATTTGTCACAAAATTTATTTAAAATAATAACAAAAGTATATATTTCTTTTCTTAAAAACTATAAATTAATTCATATTATCTAAAAAAATTTAAAATAATATTTTACTAAAAAAGATAATATTATTTTAAATAATCAGGTCAAACTAAATCACAAATATAGCCCAAAAGTTATTTGTAATATACATCCACAAACCTAATATGATTAAACCACATTAAAATTAGATTCTATGTTTATCTCTTTATGTTCATCTTTTAAAGATTTTTAGAGATCCAAATGATCAAAAAAAACTATTTTACCCATAATCAAAAGTTTTATTTATTTATTTAGACAAAGTTCAATCAAAAGAATCTATTTGTATCTAGCCATTTATCAACGTATTCTTTCATAATAAAATAAACATAAAATTTCATCAACTTTTAAATATAAAACATACCTTATTACTTTTATACTTATATATAGTATGGGATACCTTTATATATAGTATTGGATTTTAACATCTATCCTTTACAACAAAGTAATATGCATTGAAAGGACTATCAAAAGCATAAAATGCAGTTTAGAAAATTCAACATTTGTGTAAATTACCATTATATAAACTATAACTTTTAACCTATAGATAAATTCAAAGACCAAAACTTAATAAATTATAATTTTTAACCTATAAATAAATAATAGATAAATTCAAAAAACAAAACTTTTATAGCACTTTCACATTATTGTATCGAAGTGTTTATCAAATTTGTGATTAATTAATTAAAATTTATTATTTAAAATAAACATATTAAAAATCTATTCTAAAAGAATGATTTTAAAATGGTTAATTTTCTCACATTTTTTAAACTTTAAAATTTAAATTTAATTATTTTTTATTTAAATTTGTCTTCAAATTTATTTAAAATAATAAAAGGATATTTTAAAATCTTAAAATTTTTAATTAATTTTTTAAATTTGTCACAAAATTTATTTAAAATAATAACAAAAGTATATATTTCCTTTCTTAAAAACTATAAATTAATTCATATTATCTAAAAAGATTTAAAATAATAATTTACTAAAAAAAAATAATATTATTTTAAATAATCAGGTCAAACTAAATTTTTAACTTGTTTGACTAATTAACTGTCTAACTATTTATAAGGCAATGGATGATATAGGTTGAAGGTTCCACCCTTCAACGCCGTGGATTCAAAGAAACATTATAGAAAATCCCCGTAAGCCTCTTTGCTACTCATACATCATAAAAAACTCAACTATGAAAATGGTTGAATTGGCCATACCAAATCATATAAACCCGTCAAACTATAAGCAGAAGCAAAATAAATTGGGAACATGAGGAAGAGGCCGAGTAGTGAGGAGACGAGAAGAGGAATAAGATATGGCGGGATGGTTTTTATTTGAATCTACCCAGTGGAAATTAATGAATGAGATTGTACGTGTGCAGATAAATATGGAGCAGTATAAGCGTTAACCAAAACGCCCCCAATCCGCCAGAATCCCCAGGAATCCGACAGATAAAATTTGGTTAAAATCATAATTTAGAAGGTTCACATTGTAATTTTAACTATCTGGGTGATTTTAAAATGAGAGATTAAGTCTGAAATTGTCAAATAAAAATAAAAATGATGAAATTACAAAAGGATGATAATAACATTTTTTCAGCAAAAAAGTTGACGGATTTTGATAAAAAATTGTGTACGGGGCGTTTTGGTTGTCGTTTATCCTACTCGGATAAATATCTCTTCAAGTGGCAGTAGGTAGATTTACTCGGATAAATATCTCCTCAAGTGGCAGTAGGTAGATTTTCTTGGAACTTTGTGCTCAGGTATGGAAAAATATCTCTTCAAGTGGCAGTAGGTAGATTTCCTTGGAACGTTGTGCTCAGGGATGGAATTTGACGTGTACATGCCAGTCATGGGTCATTTTACCAGCTAAGATTTTATTAAGACAGTCAAAATCTGGCTTAGAATACAGAAAACGTTTCAGATTTTGATTGTTATCCGCAATTTTGACAGGTGTCCGTCATTTGAAATTCCAACCCTGCTTGTGCTTGACCGAAATGGAAGCAGAGCTGCATAAGGACAACAGGGTTGCCGGAGAACGGAGAGAGGAGTTCCGACCGCACGGTTGTCGAGGAAGGAAGGTTACCGGAGTACAAGAGGGTTGCCAGAGTATATCTTGACAAAGGAGCCAGTCGAAATACATACGTTTTGTGTCCACATGTTACAAGATGGTTTAATAGCTATCGCGAAGGGTTTGAAGCTTCTTCGTGAAGTTTCCTTCTATTGCCCACCATATATATTCTTAGCGTTATAATGAAAGACCGCCCAGAAACTGTCAATTTTACTTTTATTTTTTATTTTTTTAGCCATGGGAACAGCAATTTCCCAAGGGTATATCCAACAGCCCGCAAGCCAGATATACCTGAAACTTGTAACTCAGCAGGGGTCGAGACGTCCCGAAGCCCACCGAGGAAATTACCTGGAGTGAACCTCTATCCCAGGGGTCGCCTACCCTTCGAGCCTTGTCACAATGGGCTAAATAGGCATCCCTACCCCCCGCCGGTTTTGAACCTGTGACCTCCTCGGAGATAACACAAGCTCTTAACCATTGGGCCCACTCAGGTGCCTAAACTGTCAATTTTACTTAGTCTCCTTTTCCCTCTTCCTGTTTAGGGCCTACTTGCAAGCATCGCTTGGGATGGCCCCAAGAAAAGCAGCCATGTCCTCCTCAAAGCCCTTACGGCCATTTGTCGCCACTAAAAAGTTTAATTCCGCAGGAAAGAAAAGGAATGCAGTGGCACCGCCACCTCTTATGGCCGCTCCACCACCTGCACGACACCACAGTGGATAAACATGAAAACCAACAGACAAATAGAAAACATGTGGCATCTTTTTTTTTTCGGGAAAGACGACGAAATAAAAAGTGTTTTAAAACCAAACTTCAGATAGAAAAAGGCCTTATGGCTTAATTAGGAGTGTTTAAATATTAATTTTACTTATCTCAGTTTACTTTAATATAGGTAAATATCATTATTGAAATTACAAAATTACAAAAATAAAAATTTACAGGAACAATTTTGATGGATTTGAATTAGAAATTCGGGGAAAAAGTAAAGTGTTTTAGTTGTTTTGATGAAATCATTCAGATGATTGTATTGTTTCCTAATAAGCCGCATGTCCTAGACAATAAAAGGAAACTAAACCAATCAATTCCTCTAATTTGTGTGCTCTTCTTGTCCTCGAAGAAGCCACCATTTGTGCTGAAAATCACAAATGATTGGGCATTTCACTAAGGTCTATGTAGAAAGCATCATCTTTCAAATGTTGGATCCTGATTAAATGCATAGCTCAAACACATTCAACACGAATGCCAAAGACTCCCTCTACTTATATGTCCAAGGAATACATCATGCATTGGTGTAATCTTTCAAGTGAGTCTATGATTAGAGAGAAGAGACTATTCGACAAATTTATACAAGATGTTCCCTCTTCTCAAATTAATGCCATTTCATCGTAACTATTGCAACACTTTTCTAAGACAATGGGAGTTGCGTCAAGCTGAGACTACTTTTCTAGAGAGACGAAAATTTGAATTGGAGTTCGCACAATTTGTAGGCCATGAATGATTGCGATTGAATTAAACCATGCAACTATCAACGTATGATTGGAGTTTGTGAGAAACAAGGTTGATCACTATGTAAATTCCA
>LPNX010535055.1:46784-59977 GCA_001517045.1 Pseudotsuga menziesii | reverse complement strand
CATGTAGGTGTTAAGTTACCAGTAGACCAATGTCCCAAGACACAAGAAGATGAAGAAGGCATACCATGAGTTCCATGTGCTAATGTTGTTGGTAGCTTGATTTATGCAATTGTATGTACCAAAATGGACATTGCTCATGGAGTGGGAGTTTTTAGTAGATATATGTCAAAACTACGGAAGAAGCACTAGAATATTGTAAAGCGGATCTTTAGATATGTGTATGGTGCCATAGATTATGCAATCTACTACAAAGGAAGACCTGCACTAAATAGAGTAATAGATGTACAGTGATTTGTTGATGTTTGTTGGTCTAGAGATCTTGATCAAAAAATTTCTACAAGTGGCTATGTGTTTAGATTATTTGGAGGAGCTATCAATTGGATGAACAAGAGACACACTATAGTTGCACTCTCAACTACAGAAGTTGAATACATGGAATCCACCCATGCAAGTAATTAATTTGTATGATTGTAGAGTTTGTGTTTAGGTATTGGGTTTGTATAGAGGTTATATTATCATGCTAAAACATTGCATATCGATGTGCAATATCATTTTGTGAGAGATATGATTAAATATGAGAAGCTATTGCTGGAAAATTTTGACACCTTGAAGAACATTATAGACTCATTGATGAAGCCTGTTAGTATTGAGAAGTTCTCTTTGTGTAGAGAATCTATGGCCATTGTTTCCCTGAACTTGTGACCCTATCAATATGTGGTCCATTGTTGTGCAAAGAAAAAAAAAGGTGGGAGAATGATGGGTTTGTGTTATATTCTTTACATGTGAGTGTAGGGCACATCACCCTATGATCCACCCCCATCTAGTTCTCTTCCATATGCATTAGGAACTGGCTTATGGGAGCTCATAGGGGAGACGTTTCAACACCCTTCCCCTACTATGTGGAGTGGAAAACGATAATGGGTGATATCCCATTGGTATTACGAGTTGAAGGAAAGTGCAAAATTTGTTGAGCTACTTTTGGGATTTTTTTAAGATGTAATTTAAAATTGATTAAGGGATTGCAGTCTATATCTAATCTAGTTTAGCGGATTAGGGTTTTGGATGTTGCAAAATACCTAAATATTGTAATGTGAATGGTTAAAAAACACAATGAGAATAATAGAGGTATGTATCCAAGTTTTGTTTGTTTTTCCTTTTAATGGTTTCCAAGGTATATCTTCATGTACTATGTGTGCCACTATGTAAAACCTATTTTTATTAAGAATTCCTATGAATTGCTTCTCTTCACATGTTTAAAAATTATAGATATATATGTATATGCATATGTATATGTGTACACACATGAGAGAGAGAGAGAGAGAGAGAGAGAGAGAGAGAGAGATGATATAATGTATTCATAGGTTAAGAAGATGAAACTGCCAACGATGCCCCACTTGAAGCCATACCCCATCATTTAGCTCAGCTAGGGATGATGCATCCACATCGATCAACATCAATGTCATTTGAAACAAAACATCAATCCCTTTAAATATGAGGCACCATTTGACACTTCCTTGCCTAAATTTTGTGATGTTATGTTAGGACAAATAAATATGTGGAAGTCTTGTTGTTTATTAATCTAGGTCCCATAGTTTCATTACAACCTCAAGGGACAAATCTATATAATGCTGGAGGTATATAATAATGAAGGTATCTTGAATAACCATAGTCTCTCTCATCACTTTTAACTAGTGCAAAAAGAAGGCATCTTAAAATTGGATATTTTTCCGCTTTATAGTTCAATAAAAAGGAGAAATGAAAATCACCACAATTACTAAAGTATCTAAAGGGGACTATATATGCAACACATACATGTAGATTAGTTGTTGAAAGTAAAAAAGTATGGGTATATTAGTTGGTGGAAAAATATATAGACAAAGTTCACCTCACTTACAACAATGGCTATGCATTGTCATAGAATGGGGACTATGCTTAAAGACCCCATATACATATGATCTCTTCTGGAGAATGAAGAGATCAATTACTGGATTCAAGACTTAATACATAAGTGTGATGTCCCCAACACCAAATCCAATGCCAAGGGTGCCAAGAAACCCAAGGGAATAATGAATAAAGGTAATGCACAATGGAATAAGGTTATATAAGGCTAGCCTAACATGCCAACAAGCCAATTAAATAAAACAATCATCCTTTGAAAAGACAATGAAAACTTGTGATGCATATCATTTTCCATATGCACATGCAATGCAAAGTAAATGCAAACATTTAAATGTAAAAATATCTAAGTGAGATATAAACATGTATCTAAAAATCAAATATCATATTTAATACAACCATTTAACAATCAATATAATTAGATTTGAAACTATGCAGGAAGACTATATAATTCCATAGTCTACAATGTCATAGCTATGCAAGAAGACTATATAATTCTGATGACAAATGGGAGACTAAGCTAGAAGTCCGTGAGCTCATGTATGTCTAAATCAGGGGAGGATTTAGAGAATTGGAAAAATAGATTACATGAAGTCTCCATGAGAAGGTGTGCATTAGAAGCAACTGTCATCTCTGGTTTTCTCATTGATGAGGAAGTAGATTAAACACAGTCAATCGAGGGTCCGTAACCGCAACAACCACTAGAGATTGACCCAATGATAAGAACAAGGAAGCAACAAACCATTTCGACCCCTGTTTCGCATCCTGTGCCGAACCCAATCTAGGGAATATGGGTTGTTCCAAGACCACAACAAGCAGCTATGGCACATGACAGAGAGCTGAAGCACCCCAATCAGACGTAGCCAGGAGAAGCATCCGCACGACCACCACCGAGGCAAAGGAAATTCAAGGTTCCAACCACTCCAGACGAATGAGGAAAGGCACATGTTGCCGAGCAAGGAGATGATGTTGGAGATGAAGGCTTGCTACCATAGACAAAGCTAGAGGTACAACGTCCCAACCCAAATTTCCTTTGTTACATTCTGCCAAGAATAGCTGATGCAGTGGAGGCAGAGTTTCCAAAGAAGGTGGTGACCACCCTGATACCACCACGGATCCCTGTTGGCATGACCTTTCTACATGACATCCTCCCCAACTTAGTTGTATTGAAATTCCAAGGCTACAACTCTCGACAACAAGAAGGGTTACATATAAAAGACTGCATGAACATAACCCAGGATGCTGCATGTAATGCCCAAGTGATCAAGCCAAAGAAGTGGGATGAGGGACTGGACACTACAGGTCTAACCAACATGTTGTTCATCCCTCACTTTGGCCATAGAATATAGGTCACTACATACATGAAGCAGTTACTGGTCTGCTTCCATGAAGGATACTTATGGCTGGATCATCCTTATCTGGTTAATGTTGAATTAATTGCAAGGATAATGGGACTCCCAAGTGAAGGCAAAGATCCTCTCCCTTAACTGGCTAAGCACAATACTAAACCCATTAAGCAGAAGCATAACCTTCAGTGAGTAGGCCGGGGATACTTGCTTGGGCCCATCCAAGATAAGAGTGTCTGTGTTGCTCCAAAAATATTATCCTGTAAAATGTTTCCTAAGATGATACCGACACAATATTCGATAACAGTAGTGGAAATTGCAGATTTATGTGCACTGGGAGAAAAATTCAATTGGTCACGATACTTACTAAACACACTGATCAAAGATGCGATGTTGGAACAACACAAGGATGATCACGAATTCTACTATTCTTGGTTGCCAATTTTGATTTCATTCACTATCTGGGATGACCCTCTAGACTATGTACAAATGGATGTCCCACTATCTTCCCTGGGTGTAAGGTACTAGAATCTATGGGAAGATAAGGTGGATAGCAATCTCCAATAGGATAACAACATTGTATTCTTTATGCACACAAAGGCACTACGAAAGGTTGTTCGGGAGTCCCACAAGATCCGTGCCACAACTGTGCATAGGTACACTGCCTTCGTCAAGTTTCAATTTGATGCGCATAATACAAACCTGGTACCTGCAAAAGATGTGTTTTAGTAGGTACACCGAGTGAGCTTTATGGTGACAGACGACGATGTGGATGCAATTGTCAATCTTTGGTAAGAGAAATGGCGTGGCCCACTCGGAGAGCCGCTTCCTGAAGAACAAAACACAGAAGAACCACCAATTCATCAAGTTAATGATGAAGAGCATGAAGGAAATGATACCCAAAATAATCTGTCGCATGAGCACATCAAGGACGATGATGATATGGATGACTCAAACTAGCATCCTTCAGAATAGCTGCACACTAGAGATCAAGCACAAACGTAGACCCATGTATAACCAAAAGAAGTCCAATTGTCTCAAAAGAAGCAGACAGTCGACATAACGGTGAACAAAACTACATTAACTGAGGATGAGCTACAGGAACTTGCCAACACTATGGCTAAAGTTGTGCAGGATAACCTTTCAAGTCTAAAGGCACAGCAAGTAAGCATTGCTACCCAAGTCCAAGATCACCTCACTAAGCTGACAACATCCATTAATGATACTGTGGAGGCCGAAACATATGGTGTTGATCCCTACGTGCAACTAATTACACCAACATTAGTGCCACCCATCAAAGTGCTGATTCATAACCAGACACTAGGAGCGAATGAAGAGACAAGTGTAGGTCCTGGTGATAACAACGCCGAGATAGACTTCTCCAAGTTGCTCTTGGAGGAACTCTATAATATTCAGCAGGAAGCCACAACCGAACTTCGGCTAAGGAAAAACGCCGTTGCTTACCAGGTAGCAAAGCAACAAAGGAAGGTCAAGCTGTGCAAGGCCCTATTGGAAGGAAATGATCAAGAACTGCAGGAGCGCATCAACCTCCTAGCCGAGAACGAGCAGAAAATATTATCCCATGAACAAAGCCATATCACATTGGTGGATTCTATTAAGAATGCCATTGCAACATTCCCACCAAAGGCTAGGAAAGAATATGAAGACTACTTGGCTAAAGTCACCAGGATTTCGAATATCGCGCAAGATCTTCAGCAAGAAGTAGAATATATGCAAGCTCGACAAATGTTAAGCACACCCCTGGAGGTGTTGGCGGAAAGAAAAAGAGCAGTGTCTGAAGCTGCTGAGAAAATCAAAGAAGGAGAGGCACTCTACGTAAAGTTTGTAGACGATGTTGTGACCATTTAGGAAACATTGCTTGAAGATGACACAACTGATAAAATAAGGTAGAGTGTGTGAGAGGTAGATGAGTGCATCAGTGCTACAAAGACAGAAATACGGAAGCTACCCCTCTCGCAAAAGATCATTAAGAATGCAGAGATCAAAAGCCTGTAACAGGAAGTGTAGAACCTTCACGAGGAAGAAAAAGCTATGGAAGTTGAGGTTGAGGCATTCCATTTAGAGGCTGAGCAGCTCATAGGGCATATTCAGCTGGTGCAACAGAAACTTCAAAGAATAATGCAATCGATAGCAGAGGAATCCTTGGAACATGCCCATTTTGACCGTGTTGAGTAGTTGGCTGCGCAAGAAGAGGAAGATGTGGTAGAAGTTTCTAAGGTTGAAATAATGGTACAAGCATTCCAAGACAAGGTCCATACTACTGCACAGCCTGAGCCAACACCAACAGCTTAAAATCGTGCATGAAAATAAATCCAAGGCATATATATATATATATTGAAATTTTGGAGGCAACCATAGTGTAGTGTGTACATAACGATGATGTGGAACTAGAAGCAGAAGTTACACGAAAATGATGATGCACATTAAAGCCGCCACCAAACCAATTATGAAACAAATGATGGCAAGTCCACGACAGCTGGCTAGTACTGACAGACCATTAAATGCATCAAGACTCAACAAATATTTGTCACTTGTGACATGAGAGCATTGCAGGCAGATCAAGTATGGGGAACTCTATAATAGTGGTCGTCCAGCTCATCAATACTTGATCACAATTGTCAGTACTCATAAGTGATGATTCTGATAATCATAGCAAATCTAAGAAGAAAATTCGGTACACTAGATGAAGGTCTTGTCCTAATAATGGACCTAGATAAGCCTACACGGAAGATGACCCAATACTCTTCCTATACGATTGGGGCTTCCTTGCAGCAAGCATACATCACACGCACAACCAAGGAAAATGCACCGCGCGTGTGATAGAAGGAAAGAAAGATCATGAAGGAGGTAAAGGGATTGCAAAGGTAGAACAGAAGGTGTGCGGTGAAGGAAAGGCAAGCGCAGAAGCACACAGGGGATAACAGCCAAAAAGCGACGGATGCAGAATCCAGATCATGGTCATTTACGGCGGTGTAAGCCTGCAGCTACGCACGTATGAGAACATATTTGTAAGTCAGGTCGATAGTGCCTTGTGTCAATTCATGATCACCACAGTTGTAGCCAGAGGGGTAGCCAATGGTGGCGACTAATAGACTACTGGTATGTAGTAAGCCCTGCATGGTCATGTAAAATAGTATAAATAGGAGGGATGAAATAGTTAGAAGGTTGGTCTGTGTAGTTTTTGTTGGTCCCTGTTAGGCATTGTTCAAAGTTTAGTAGGTTTTAATATAGACTATGTTTTAGGTCATTTATGCAGTATTAGTTTTCCATTCAGTGGTAGTAGTTAGGCATTATTGGTCCCTGTTAGGCATTGTTCATCTCTAGCAGCTTTTAATATAGACTATGTTTTAGGTTGGTTATGCAGTAGTAGTTTTCTATTCAATGGTAGTCCATGGTGAGGGATGCCATTTTTGTTGTAATGTCATAGCAATCAGAGAGAAGGAAACATGGGAAGAGTATAGTAGTGATAAAGGGGGTGTTAAGGATCTAGATGCTGTGTGAGTAGACCGTTAGGAGTAGAAGTAGAGTAGAAGAGTGAACCAAAGAGCATGACAACCATAAGTTTGAACTTAAAGACACATCTCAAGATCAGTCTGCATCCCACAGACTGCAAGGTGCTATATCCTTTCTCATGCCAGATGAAGAGCACCTTGGTGGTTTTTCCCAGATGGTTTTCCACGTTATCTCTTATGTTTAAATGAATGGTTGATGTGGTGAATGTTTATGTGATTGATTACTATTTGATTTTGGTATAATGTTGAATGTTGCTTGAATTTCTTTTATTATCCTACAATTGGTAGATGAATGATCAGAACGCATTGTTGAAATGAACCTATATATATATATATATATATATCGGTCTGTATGATTTCTTTTTTGAATCCTGATGTAAGTCATAGATCCGATTGATATGAATCAACTGCGCCGCACAAGTTGCGCCAGTTGCGAGGTGGAAAGGAAGGTCGAGTCATGCGCGATGGCATGTGCGTAGAACTGAATCCTCTGTCCAGCCATCCTGCTACCTTCATTAAGCTCCTTGGCTATGAGCCAAGGGACTATACTCCCTCAAAAATCGTAGAAACATGGTTCTGGTGGTTACCCATCTAAGAGATATCTCATGTGAGACTACGCCTGCTTCGCAGGTGTTGCCGATGGGGCTTTCTTTGTTGGGATGGTATCTCGGGTAGTTGTTGTATGGGTATCTTGGGCAGGTGTTGCCGATGGGGCTTACCCTAGTTATAGCATGTAATTGTAGTTCACAAAACCCTAGTTGGTTTTCAATTTGTACATTTACATGTGTTTCAACTTCCATCTGATACCTTGTAAAGAGTTCATAAATCCATATTTCCATCTCATAACTTCTCAACCCTAGTTATAGCATGCAATTTGTAGTTCATGAAACCCTAGTTGGTTTAGGAATTGTACATGTACATGTGTTTCTACTTCCATCTCATAGCTTTTAAAGAGGTCACAAAACCCTAGTTCCATCTCATAACTTCTCAACAATAGTTATAGCATGCAATTGTAGTTCACAAAACCCTAGTTGGTTTTTAATTTGTACATGTACATGTGTTTCTACTTCCATCTCATAGCTTTTAAAGAGGTCACAAAACCCTAGTTCCATCTCATAACTTCTCAACCCTAGTTATAGCATGCAATTGTAGTTCACAAAACACTAGTTGGTTTTCAATTTGTACATGTACATGTGTTTCAACTTCCATCTCATAACTTGTAAAGAGTTTATAAATCCCTATTTCCATCTCATAACTTCTCAACCCAAGTTATAGCATGCAATTGTAGTTCATGAAACCCTAGTGGGTTTAGTATTTGTACAAGTACATGTGTTTCTACTTCCATCTCATAGCTTGTAAAGAGTTCATGAAAACCTACAAACATACAATAACATACCATACCATGCTAGCATACCATACCATACCCTATAATACTAACATCATAGTACATACCCTACAATACCCTATGATACTAACATCATACCATGTACTAACATACCATACAATACTATACTAACATATAACATATAATGCCATTCTAGTTCCATCTTATAACTTGTAAAGAGGTCATAAAACCCTACTTCCATCTCATAACTTATCAACCCTAGTTATAGCATGTAATTGTAGTTCATGAAACCCTAGTATGCAAGTCTCAACAAGATTGTAGTTCATGAAACCCTAGCATGCATTAAGGTATCCAGACTATAATGTTTTTCCTTGTTAAGGTTTATAAACCCTAATTATCTTTCATCATAGAAGCACATGGAATTTTAGACAAGTCTTAATGGAAAATCAACTAAACTTAAAAAAATCTTCTTCTAAGCAAGGAATCAAAAGAAGCTCAAGACATATCAAGTTAAGTTTTCCAAGGCAACACAACAAAAGAAACCTAGTTACCAACATCAAATTACCACATCAATAAATTTATTGAGAAAAACCCCAGATTATGAAACCAATGCACAATGGAGTCACTGGGCCATGCAAACATGGTGGAGAGAGCCCACTAGAGGTAATGGAATGCCAAGAGACCACCGGAGTCAACAACTCATCGATCCAAACTTTGGTTTCCGAGTTATGCCGAGTTGAAAGTCACATGAAAATGTCGTTCAGGGACACTTGGTCACTCTCCGTTCGGGAGCGAAAAACCAAATGGAGCAGCAAGATTTCATGTTGTTGGCTCTGACAAGTGTGTATGGCCAATGCTGACATGGGAACACCACCAAGATTGGCACAAAGGAGATTTTTATAGAGTAGACCCACCATTGCGAGAGTTGCATTGAAGGAAACTCAACAAAACCCTAGTTTACAAAATCGATGCACAATGGAGTCACTGGGCCATGTAAATGTTGTGGAGAGGGCCCAATAGAGTAAATGGCATGCCAAGAGGCCAACAGAGTTGACTGCTCTTCGATCCAACCTCCAGTTGCCAAGTTATGCCGAGTTGCAAGTCGCATGAAAATGTCGTTCAGGGACACTTGGTCACTCTCGGTTCGGGAGAGAAAAAAAAATGGAGCAGCAATATTGCATGTAGTTGGCTCTGAAAAGTGTGTATGGCCAATGCCGACATGGTAACACCACCGAGACTAGCAGGGAGGATGGTTTTGCATATTTGACTCACCAATGTGAGATTTGTATTGAAGGAAACTGAGCAAAACCTTATTTTATGAAACTGATGCACAATGGAGTCACTGAGACATGCAAATACGGTGGAGAGGGCCCAATAAATGTAATGGCATGCCAGGAGACAAACCAAGTCAATTACTTGTTGATCCGACCTCCGATTTCTGAGTTATGCCGAGTTGCAGGTCACATGAAAATTTCGTTCAGGGACACTTGGTTACTCTCGGTCCAGGAGTGAAAAAACAAATAGAGGAACAAGATTGCATGTCATTGGCTATGATAGGTGTGTATGGACAATACCGACATGGGAACACCACAAATACTGGCATGGAGGAGGGTTTTACAGAGTTGACCTACCAATGCGAGAGTTGCATTGAAGGAAATTGAGCAAAACCCTAGTTTACAAAACTAATGCACAATGGATTTAGTGGGAAATGAAAACATGGTCGAGAGGGCCCAATAGAGGTAATGGAATTGTATGAGACTAGAGGAGTTGACAACTCATCGATCCGAACTCCGGTTGCCGAGTTATGTCGAGTTGTAAGTCACATGAAAATGTCATTCAGGGACACTTGGTCACTCTCGGTCTGGGAGAAAAAAACCAAATGGAGCAGCAATATTGCATATCATTGGCTCCAACATGTGTGTATGGCCAATTCCAACATGGGAACACCACCAATACTAGAACAGATGAGGGTTTTGTAGAGTTGACCCACCAATGCGAGAGTTGCATTGAAGGAAACTGAGTAAAACTCCAGTTTACGAAACTGATGCACAATGGAGTCACTAAGCCATGCAAATTCAGTGGAGAGGGACCACTAAAGGTAATGGCATTCCAGGAGACTAACGTAGTCGACGGCTCATTGATCCGACCTCCAAAATCTGGGTTATGGTAAGTTGCAAGTCGCATGAAAATATCGTTCAGGGACACTTGGTCACTCTCGGTCCTAGAGCAAAAAACCAAATGGAGCAGCAAGATTGCTTGTCATTGGCTCTGATAGGTGTGTATGGCCAATATCTACATGGGAACACCACCAAGACTGGCATGGAGGAGGGTTTTGTAGAGTTGACCCACCAATGCGAGAGTTGCATGAAGGAAATTGAGCAAAACCCTAGTTTACGAAACCGATGCACAATAGAGTCACTGGGCCATGGAAACACAGTGGAGAGATCCCACTAGAGGTAATGGCATAATAATATACCAAGGGATTCGACAGCTCTTCGATTCGACCTCCAGTTGTTGAGTTATGTCGAGCTGCAAGTCGCATGAAAATTTCGTTCATGGACACTTGGTCTCTCTCGGTACGGGATGACATGCTAATTATTGGGCATGGTAAGAGGATTATCAAAGGGTTGAAGAAGGACTTGGGAATTCAATTTTCAATGAAGGATTTGGGTCCAACACAACAAATATTGGGCATGATGCAGAATGCACAATGCACAAGTCAAATACCATTTAACAATATTAGAGCAATTATTTTTTGATTAGTTGCTCGATGCAACACAAATTTGAGAGAAAGTTGCAAAGATAGTGGTTTACCAGGAAGTACATGTAGAGAACAATATAAAGTGTGGAGCTAGCAAGCTTGTGAAGGACATGATGTTGGTTTCCTAACAATATTTCCTCCCTCCAATTTTGGAAAAAATTTAAACCCGAAAAGATGCAATACAAGCCTAATGGAAGACCACAAAAATAAGCATGTTTCAGTTAGCTGCAATAATATCTCACTTTTGACCAACATTTTTATTACTCATAGGATTAAGCCACTTGCACCACATTAGAATCTTTTTCCAATATTAAATGGAAACCCAAAAACCTACCATGGATTGATCTTGTATTGTTTATCATAGCAATGATGCTAGGCATATATTTTAAAATCCTGTAGCAAAGGTAAGAGAAACATGGATGGAAGATTAAACCAATGAAGGGTTTCTATTGAAGATACATCAATCAAACTTTTTCACTTGAAAGTTACATTCAAATAATTCAATCTTTAATTAAAGGGAACAGAAGGAATTGAGAATGCAAATGATGAAAATTTGTATTCTTGCATAGATTCAGTGGCTAACAATAAGTAGCATGAAAGGGATGGAGAAAATAGTCAATTGTAAAGAGTCCTGTGCTTGTGCAAGCTAACACGTCAAAATCTGGATGCCAGTTCCATGAGTGATTGAAATTGACAGCTACTAGTAAAAGACAAGACGATCAGGATAACTTACTCTGATTTCTATGTGAACTATGCAAAATCCTTTCCCTTTCCATCTATATCGATGCCATTTCTGAATATATAGCATGTATAAATACTTATTACCAGGTATGATCTCATTCTCATTCAATATAGCCATTTGGATCCTCTCTGTTGCTAATTTCCTCCATCAATCTCTCGTGCTTTGAATGAGGCAAGAAGTAACATACCTTGGTTGAGTTCTTGGTTGACATTGTCTGTAGATGGATGTTCATTCCAACAATCAAGTTTGTGAAGTGATAGACCACATAACCTGGTCTATAATCCACAAATACATGCCCACTAGTTCTTCTTGATTTCCCATCTAGTGTAATATATTCACCCTCAAACACCATCAAGCCAATAGGAAATTCATTTCCTTCATCATCAATCAATGATCCATTCAGGATTTGCTTACCTCAAATGGATCATTTCAACTAATAATCCATGCCCCATTCATTATCTTTTGGGGAAACAACTGCATATATGTGTCCTGGTTGTACAAGATATGAGATATGGTCGTAGTCTATTGAAATCGATGACTAACCCTCATCTAAGTGGGATATTTCATCGACTACACATGGGTCTACTGCAAGTGACACACAATCCAAATCATCAACCAAATCCATGAATTCACATTCATCCCATTCACCACTACTACAAGGGTTGCAAAAACAAGTAAGTTTCTGCTTCCATATTTCAAATAGGGGGTTATTTGAGCTTCAAACCGAATGAAATCCATGTGTTCCTTGTACTGTGCCACAACTAAAGGAACAAGAATGATCTATGTCAACCACACACCAAAAATTCCTGACTGGCCTTCCTACCACTTTAGTTCAGTCTGAAATTGTTGCAGAGCACCATTGAACTATGGATTCTGCATCTTTGATATGGGGGTTTCTAGTAAACCTCATCTCCTCCATTCGTAGTGCGGTATTCATGCATGCATCGGCCCCATCATGCTCACCTTTTCCATGCCCGGTCTAAAAGTAGTTCCATATATGCAACACATTATAAGTCTTATGTAACAAATTCATCCATTGGAAGACTCAAGAATTTTTTAAATGGCCTGCACAACCATCTGACCATATCCAATGCTAATCCATTAAAACGGTGTTGCACATAATGCAGATCATGGCATCTGTCATCACTTATGTAAAATATTGTCTCCTACTGTATTATCCTATTGTTAATGCTACTCCCAGGGCCATGCCTATATGTAATATGTACCATGATGATGACTTGGTTGGAATGGTAGTATTGACTCTGAATTTCATTTTGTGGCTGAAGGGTGTAGTTTTCTGCAAAATCCACAATTGACAATATGGTCCCAATGGGAAAGTTGTCCCTGCATTTTCTGTACTTCTCATCCTGCCATCATGCTACATGCACATGTTGAACATACTGCTCGGTTTGCTTGTAGAACTCCAGCAAAAAATCACATACCCATACTTGTTGCCATGAAAATAAGGGCCGTATTAGAATGCGAGCTTTAAAGAATGTGTTATCCCTAAAGTTGGACCTAGACTACGGAATCCAAGATTAAGGAAATCTTAGTTTGAAAACAATTAAAT
>LPNX010535055.1:16152-32972 GCA_001517045.1 Pseudotsuga menziesii | reverse complement strand
TAAGTTTCCATAAATAAAAGTTATATATTCCAGAAGGTAATCTGATTGTCCACGTTTCATATTTTTACACCATATTCCAAAACGTTGTGTAGGTACCTCTAATATTGCTTTTTAATGTTCAGATTTCTGTTTTTCTAGAAGTCCATTGCAATGTAATAAGTGAACAACATTAGCTTGCACCAGCCCCTATCCTCTTTATTCTCACAATTATCATACTAAATGATTTGGTTTCAAAAATATTACAAGGAGATGAACTTACCAAACCTTTATCACCATGAGGGAAAAAAGGAGGGGTGTTAATATGCACATAAAAAACCTAATCATGAACTTCTTCATTAGCGTCTACAATGGTTTATTTCTATTCTATAGCATTCTCAATGATCTTTTCACTCTTTATTCTTGTGAATCCATGTGTGTTCTATTTCTTTTAGGAATGCAAGTAAGGATATATATATATATATATATATATATATATATATATTTCACAAAATTCCACCATTTGCATACAAAACGAGTGGACCAACGCAAACATATTCATTATTTTTTGGGAAAAATATAACATACCAACCTTATAAAAACCTTTTTTTTTGGGACTTATGCTTAAGTTTCCATAAATAAAAGTTATATATTCCAGAAGGTAATCTGATTGTCCACGTTTCATATTTTTACACCATATTCCAAAACGTTGTGTAGGTACCTCTAATATTGTTTTTTTACGTTCATATCTGTTCTTCTAGAATTCTATTGCAACGAACACGTAATAAGTGAACAGCATTAGCTTGCACCAGCCCCTATCCTCTTTATTCTCACAATTATCATACTTAAACGATTTGGTTTCAAAAATATTACAAGGAGATGAACTTACCAAACCTTTATCACCATGAGGGAAAAAAGGAGGGGTGTTAATATGCACATAAAAAACCTAATAATGAACTTCTTCATTAGCGTCTACAATGGTTTATTTCTATTCTATAGCATTCTCAATGATCTTTTCACTCTTTATTCTTGTGAATCTGTGTGTGTTCTATTTCTTTTAGGAATGCAAGTAAGGAAATTATTAATCACCTCCTAAATATTGTAATTTGTCATCTTCAAGAGACCAAAGACACTACTCCTAGATAGCATTCAAAATTGGATCAAGGAAACTTTTGTAACAAGTCACAAATCCTTATTTTGTTATGTTTTGTGGGGATACGGTCGACCAAGAATAATATAATATGACATTTGAAGAACATGACTTGTTTATTTGTGAGGTTTTCCATCAAGGAAAAATTTAGGGTCGAAATTTAGTTTATAGGCTATTTTCAACTTTTTTTCCAAAATATATTTGTCAAATTGTTTTTTTTCAAAGGTGATTCAGCCAATTTCAATGGGATAATTTTTCTTACTCTAAAAATCACCAAAATTATGCAAAAACTATATAGAGTCTTTAGAAATTTGAATAATTTATAAAAAATAAACACCAAATATTTTATGAATGCAAATTTAAGAATTAGTAAGATTGGCTAAAGTTTTTAAGCTTTAAGAAAATTATGAATCCTTAAAATTTTCTTTATTGATCATCCTATTAATTTATTTTATAGTAAATATTAAAAATAATCAAAATAAAATACAATGATAATTTTAAAGTAACCCATCATATATTCCTCTTTTTCCTTTGGGATTCTTTTATATGGTTTGTCAAGGAAGTTCGTATGTGTAGAATATGTACCATTACTTTTTAAACAACCATCACTAATTTAATTTGGTGCGGGCCTCGAAACCAACTGACCACACACTAACATTGGAGTTGAATTTTATGCACTATGAATTTTGAATTTTGATAAAAATAGTTGAAGACAAAGGATTAATTTTTTTTTTTAAGTAAGAAGGGATTCAAAATTATTGATGAATTGGGATAATGCCATATGCCAAGGATGGATGTGGAAATTAAATATGCCATATGCAAGGATGAATGTGAAAATTTAATAGTCATGGAATTCAATGATTAAACACTGAATGTGGAAAATTTTCAAAAATGGATATATATATATAAAATTAAATTAATGATTTTATATAAATTTGATTAATTTCATAATTTATTAATGCATATTTTGATTTAAAATTTTGTTTGTCTAATTTAAAAAAAATCCATATCTATAAAATTTAATTATATATATAAACTTGATTAAATTCATAATGAATTAGGTTAAAGTTTTTGGAGTTGATTTTTTTTTTATAAAACCAGATCAAATAAGAATCATTTTAACTTAACTAAATTACATATATTAAATATTATTATTTTGTAATAATTGAATTGCATATATTAAATATTAATTGCGTCGAAGAGGCGCATTCCACAACTCAGTAGAGGGAGATGTGTAAGTCCTTTCGTACTATAGGAAATGTTATAAAAATAACATATTGGCTCAAATTAGATTTAATGTATTTTTTAGAATCACATATATAAGACTACAAATTAAAACCATAAACATTTGGTTCACATTTCCTCCACATTTTCACTCTAAAAAAAGAATTTATAACTAAGAGATTTGATTCTTTTCAACGCTTAATAATTTTTTTTAAAGATAAATCTATACTAATCTATATTTAAATAAATTATAATTTATAATAATTATAATTTTTAATACAATGAAGAATTTTCCATCCACATCACTTTAAACGTAGATTTACCATTATCCATCTTCCATCTATAATTTTGAGTAGGACACTAATATCTATAATCATTTTCTATCAACCACCTTAGTATGGATGTTTTAGCACATAAATATTCTAATATTAACAGGCAATGGGCGTCTTATTTATTCATAACACCACGATGAGAAATATTCATCATTCATCGTATCGGACATAAGTGTAATGTTGTCATTTCTATGATAGCAAAATTATTCGTGGTAATAGAATGAGACTGCATTTCTTTAACACGACAACGACTAATTACGTCGATAGGTGTATATATGTTAGAATTTTGGGGTGGAATACCATCTATGCTTTTTCATCTACCGACTAGAATGAGACAAGTGTACTATCCAGATTGATTATATGAGTGTCATCCAAAATTAATAATTAA
This sequence comes from Pseudotsuga menziesii, assembly GCA_001517045.1. Classification (NCBI taxonomy): domain Eukaryota; kingdom Viridiplantae; phylum Streptophyta; class Pinopsida; order Pinales; family Pinaceae; genus Pseudotsuga; species Pseudotsuga menziesii. The sequence continues at coordinate 29,902 of LPNX010535055.1, read as the reverse complement.
TAATTTCAAAAAACATACAAAATAATTTAACTAACATGTGATAAGTAGAGTTAGTGATAGTTGTAAAAATTAAAATTAATCTTCAACTATTCTATTATTAGATAGCTACTAGCTTAACTCCATCGATTATTAGATACAACTATTAGCTTAACACAAATGTGTCTAGAACTATTAGCTTAACTTCAACTCTAATCAAAGTTATATTGGATAACTATTAGCTTAACTATTATATGCAACTATTGTGTTAACTCCAATGATTCTACAACTATTAGCTTAACTACAACTATAATTACTTACGGCTTAGTCCAAGTGCATTTGGCATCTAGGAGTCTAGCTAATGTGCAGTCATGTAAGAGTCAAACTCCAAATAAAATAGTTTGAACTCTTAATAAATTCCTCTAAACTTGTGTGATAACTGCACTTAGTGGCATGGTATTGTGCAACTCATGTGACACTCGAACTCCACTTATCAATTTGGATTCCACTTAATGTGCATAAGGCTTATTCGAACTCCATTTGGAAGCTAGAAGTCACGATAACTCATAGCTCTTTTATTAACTACAACATATTTATATTAGCTTAACTATTAGATACAACTATTAGCTTAACTCCAATGATTCTACACTATTAGCTTAACTTCAACTCTAATTACTTACAACTTAGTCCAAGTGCATTTGGCATCTAGGAGTCTAGCTAATGTGCAGTCATGTAAGAGTCGAAATCTTAACAAAATAGTTCGAACTTCTAATAAATCCCTCTGAACTTATGTGATAACTACACTTACTAGCATGGTATTGTGCAACTCATGTGACACTCGAACTCCACCTACCAACTTGGAGTTTAGTTAATGTGCATAAGGGTTAATCAGGATAACTCAGAGCTCTTTTATTAACCATAATAGATTTATATTAACTTTTAAATTAACTATTAATCATTCAAACTCCTTATAAACAACTATAAAAAATAAAAAATAGCTCATGTGATAACTGAACTTAATGGCATGGTAATGTGTAGTCCATGTGATAGTTGAACTCCATCTAGTAGCTCAAAGTAAAGTTAATTAGTCAAAATGCCTTTTACAATTGGGAGTTGAAGTAAAGTGCATTTCGTGTGATAGTATAATTCCTAATAAAATCCTCTGAACTCCTAATAAATTACTCTTAACTCATGTGGCATGGTAATGTGCAACTTTATGTGACACTCAAACTCCACCTACCAATTGTGAGTCCAGTTAATGTGCATAAGGCTTAGTCCAACTCCATTTGGAAGCTAGAAGTCAGGATAACTCGAAGCTATTTTATTAACTACAATAACTTTTAAATTAACTTTTAAATTAACTATTAAATACAACTATGAGCTTAACTTCAACTAAGAGCTTAGCAACCATAACTTAAGTGGTTTTTATGTTAGATTAACTATTAGATACAAGTAATTGACACATTCTTTAGGAAAAGAATTTATAACTATTAGGTTAAGTCCAATGATGATACAACTTTAACTTAACTTCAACTCCAATCACAAATTTTAATTGAAATGCAATGGTTGATATATTAACTTTTAAATTAACTATTAGATACAATTATTAGTTTAAATCCAATGATTTTACAACTATTAGCTTAACTTTAACTCTAATCGCAATTATATTGGATAACTATTAGATTAACTATTAGGTTAACTCCAATCATGATACAGCTATTAAATTAACTTCACCGATGATATATTCCTTTCGATGTATTCCAAACATATTAATCTTACTAATATGGTTGTTGCTAGTATTGATCATTTATCAACAAAACTTATCTCTACGTGGATTTCCGCGACTATTCCGAAGCTGCAAAATTATTATCTCCAAATTCTTCATATCAAGAATGATATAATACTTTTCCACAATTGTGGACCTATAAAATCAAATCACGATTACGGAGCATGGTTTATAAAGTCAAGTCACGATTAAGGAGCAATATTTATTGTAATGTTTATAGTTATTAGTCCTTGTCGCACGGGATTATATGTTTCATATTTGTAACTAATAATGTTAAAACGAGCCCTCGTAGGATTCGAACATGAGGCTACGAATGAAACCATGTAAAAAAAAGAATGTGCATATAATTGTCAATGGAGAGGGTGGGAGAGTAATGTAACGTGGTTACAAAAAACAAGTAGATCGATAGTTATTTCAGAAGCCACACAAAAATGCCTCCCAAGATTATCAAGGTAAGTTCCTCTATAGTTTTTTGATCTCTTATTAAAATTTAATATGTTTTCTTATCAGGCCATATAAGTGTGTTTAAATGAGGAAGCTTTAATGCTAGGAGGAATGCGGTGGTCTTTGTTGAAGTCAAATCATTTGGTTTAAGTTTTGTAGTGGTTGAATTTTAGTGTTGCTTTGATGTTCTATTACATTTAGTTTTTCTTGTTGTGGTTTTGGGTAACACACTATTATCTAAATACAAAAATTGAAAACTCATGGAAATATTGGATGTTTATGAATTATTTGATGTAAAATAATCTCTAGAGTCATTGATGCCCCTATTGCCACCACCACAACCATTCAACTATGTAGGGATTGAACTCATGACTCGCTGCTTTTCTTCCTAATTTCATTTATTTTCTTCCATTTTTTTTTAATGTTTGGCATACTTTATGGGTTTTGATCAAAGGGAGTCAATATATATGTGCATTGAGTGCATTAGAAATGTGGCGAGGAATTCTCTACTATGATTTTAGGGTTTGATTTGATGAAGAATAAAGCATGGAATACGTAGATTGTTTTAAAGAATTTGTACTTTCAGCATAAAGGATTCTATGCAACTAAAACCCTATATTGTTTTCTCAAATCATGTCTCTAATTTTAGAGAAAAATATTTGAATTTACATTAGAATGTACAACATAAAGAAAAAATTGCATGAATTTAACTATATAATTGAGAATATCATGAGCAATTTGAAGCATGTGAACATGCTTCCTCACATTTAACACACATATTTGAATTTTATTTTCTTGTTTATTTTTGGTTAAAGATTTGGAAATATGTAAATCTGCATAGATATTTAACATGGATTTCCTTTTCTTGTTTTTCTATTTAGTTAAATTTTAAATTAATATTTCTCACAAATTTAATTATATATGTTGAATAGTTGTATTTTTTAAAATACAACAACACTTTAGCTTGGAGTTTGAGCTTGTACCTCATCTTATTGTCCTTTTTTAGTTTAAGGCTATGTAGCATAAAAGAAATTCAAATAATGATTTCAAACAATTGTATAATGCATTTTTGTTTAAATGCATTAATACTTTTCGTTATGAACAGAGTCACTTTTCAACAAATTCCTTTAACCCCATAAATCAGATTTGGATTGTTTAAACACTTTTTTCATGAATATCAATTGCTTTATTTACTAGTTAGATTCTTTGTTGCAAAAAAAATCTCTTTCATTTATAACTTGGTTTACCTTTCAATGCTATCACAAGGCCCAAAAAACAAAGATTTAGACAAGCTTGGAATTGTCCACTACTGTGTTGAAAATTGGTAACTATGAAGGTCCTCACTCATATTTTTGGTGTGAGTGTGATGAGGAGGACTTAGAATTTGTCCTTTGTATATTGTGAATATTATATAAATAGAGTGATGTTTTGTATTGTATAGAATGGTTCTCAGTTAAGTGATTATCTAATCATTAAAGTGAATTAATTATTAAAAGTGAGTGAATTACATGATGGCCCTTGATTTTGTAAATGAATCTAAACCCTAGAATAGGTGGTTAAGATAAGTAGTTACAAAATTTAAAGTATTAAACAAAGGGAGAAAGGACAAATGAGACACACCATTCATGAAAAGAGGGGAAGAATAGAAGTGAAGAGAGAGAAGAGATACCCTAGCAGCATTGGGAATATTCCCAAGGAGCAGTAGCACATTTCCCAAGGAAGCCAGAAGGTGAACGAACAACAAACTTATGATATGGCTGTACAACATCACATGTGGGAATGAATCCCAAGACAATTGCTGGTCCATTTATTGTTGACTGTCCAAACCATACAACTGGGTGATTTTTGGAATGAATTCTGAGGCATAAAAGTACAACAAAAAAGTATAGGCCATACAATACGTGTGGGGTTCGTACAACTATTATTTGGCACAAAATTCAAGGTATTTGTTTGTTGTTCCAATTTGGTTTAATTGTGTCAATGAGTGTTGAAGGAATTAATTCTTGTGTTGATGGAAAAAATTTTAGTACTCTTCTTAATAAAATTTTCTTCTTCTAGAGTTTTCCACAAAGTTGGGATTTTGCATAGTCTTTTGAGCAAAAATATATGTGTCTCGCATGTTTGATTGACATTTCAATGTTTTAGAATATCTTGAAATGGTGGTTTTTATTTTAAATTTAAGAGTAAATTTTAATAATAAAAAACCCCTCGATATTCAAGTGTTTGACAAAATGTGTGAATGGAAGTTTTCATATTAATGCTAGTTATTTTATTTATGGTATAAGAGAAATACTAAAGTAGGGTTCAATATTGTGTTTCACAGTATAAAATTAAAAAAGTGTGGAAGAAGTGTTGTATGTCCAGGAACATGTGGATGGTTGTCAAAGTCAGAGGATGGGGCAAGAGATGCATCTAATCGACATGTAATTTACATTTCTTCTGGTGAGGAGAGTGGTTCTCTCTAGAGAACTAGTAAGAGAGTCACTAAGTCTTGTGATGGTCTTGATGATAAGGTGGATGAGGCTTAGGTCGAGTCTCAGGCTTCAGAGTTCCAGTATCGTGTTCAACACTTGTATTCGAGAGAGATTCCAGAGAAGGAGGGAGTTGTTTCATGAGTTAGAGATGGAGATGGTGTTGTGGACCGTGTGTGGACCTTCCTCATTAGGAGGGAGTTTTGAAAATTGATAACTTTGAAGGTCCTCACTCATATTTTTGGTGTGAGTGTGATGACGAGTGTTGGAAAGGAGATAAAGTGTGCAAACCGCGACAAAAGAGATAACGAAAAGTGTCAAAGAGGATTATGTAAGAAGAAGTTGCCAAGAAGTGTGGTCGGTCTAGTAAAAAATAGTTAGCAGTTCCGTCCATGTTACTTATATGTCAACATTTTTGTAAAGGCACAAGCCTATAAATAAGAATTAGGAATGTAGTTGATTGATCATCTATGATATTGTTTCTTTATCTTTTGTATGAGAGATCTTATGGTTGCGAGCTATTTTTTAATCTATAGATGAATGGATTTTGGTTTGAGGCTTTCGACCAAAGGGATGCATTTTGATCTTTAAATCTAATACGAGATGAGCATTAATGAAAATTATGTCTTTGTTTTAACCTGCATTGATGCGATCTAGATGTTCTTCTTGTCTGAATGATGTGATCTATCCGTCTAAATCTATGATGTTCCTTATATTTGATGATGCAAAGTATTTATGTGGTTAATGGGTTCTTACATGTCAACATCTTTATTAAGTTACTTTGAATCATGAATTGTTGCGATACTATATCTTGTTGCGAATGATGATAAATATTTTGGATAAATGATATGTTAAAACCTCATGGATCTATGAATTTAATTACGACTTAGAGAGATTAAGTGTGCAAGTCCTATTCCTTTCTGTGGAAACGTGGTTCCTTTATCCCTCCTTCAAACATCTCGGGTGAGACTGCATCCGCTTCATATGTGTTGCTGGATAGGATAAAACCTATTCAGGCAGGTGTTTAGGGAGAATGAGTCAAAGGGTGTCAACAACACAGGGGATTCATCTTCTTGAGAAATATATCATCACGTTGATTCATAAAGGTGGTGTTTAATTGTGAAAAATAAGGTCAATATATTGTAGGTATTGGGGGGTAGGGAATAGGGTGTGGGGGTTTATAGGTATTGGAGGGGGGTATAAAAGGTGTTTCTAGTAAAAATAAGGAATATATTGTAAAAATAGGGGTTTTTTAATTGGAAATATGTATTGGAAGGGGAGCTCAACAAAAGGAATTTTGTAAGTACCTATCAATATGTAGTAAAACTAGGGGTATTATTTAATATCTCATGAACAAAGGAGCTATGACATGGTTTCACTAAGTCAATACCCCATGGTCAACAATGAGTGAACCCTTGTCGATTCAAGTGTGTCAATAAATGGTTATGTTGCTGTGACCATAGTGCAAGGAAGAAGAGGACATGTTGTGGCATCCAATGAAACCATAGATCTAGGACAGGTTCGATTAGAAGGCATGAGAATTCGCAACAAAAGAAAAGTAGAAATACATTATGTCAATAGAAGAGTGGCTGGGAAGATATATTTATTCTGATATCCATAAAATTTTCTTTTTTGAGTTCCCAATAATCGTGTAGAAGTGGTTGGAACAGCTAAAATTCAAGAAAAGGAACTTCCAGGTAGGTGAACCCACTTACTGGACCCTTCAACTGATCTAGCAACTGAAAAGGGTGAAAAAAAAGATATCCAAAGCTGTCGAAGTGTGGATTGAAAAAAATTTAGAAGGATATATCACTAAGTTTGTTGTCGACATAGTCAAATCCTATAGAGATGCACAGAGGGAATTATTCTAGGGACTAAGATGGAGGTTCATAATGTCTTTACAATCATGGATTAAGATGCTCATCTGCGAAAAGAGAGTATTAAATCCCTAGTGTGTGGAGGTTACAAGTACTACAGAGAGGAGGGTTGGATGGAAGGATACGGGGTAGATGGATGGGATTTATGAAGAGTCTATGAGTGAAGCCAAGGAAGACTATGGTATTATGCAAAGTGGGGTGAGGTTCTGGTAAGAGAAGAGGCGTAGGACAGAGGAGAGTCCTGGTGTGACTGGAAAAAGAAACTATGAAAGGAAACCACAAGGGACTAAGAGACCCTATAGTGATGAAGGAGATGACCAGGTTACACCTAAGCTCGAGGAAGGATTGACCCAAAGAAACAATGTACCTACACCTCCGTACAGTGCACCACATTTAGGAAGAAACACCATATCATCACAAGAATTCCATGTGTGTCACCACAGGAGTAATAGTAGCAGATCAACGAATATCAGAAGAAGAGCCAAAATGGCAGTTGATGACATAAAACTACCCTTATTCCATGGAAATGGGACTGAAGATCCTGAGTAGTATTCGTTTCTCTGCGAAGCAGTATGGATTGCGAAGCAAGTCCAAGATGAAGACATCAAGAAGGACAATTAGAAGAATATTTTTGAGGTCACGCATTAGATTGGTACATGAATTTTGTACAAGTGCTGATAGGGCATCAACAGAAGACACTACCACAAATTAGAACCAGACTTATCAAGGAATTAAGAAAACCTAAATCCGAGTCACAGTAAATTACTAAATTGAAGGAGATCAAACAATATCCGAACGAATCTATATGGTATTTTCATCAAAGGTTCAAAAAATTGATGGCCAAATTTAGCTTTGGAATTAGCGATGTGTAACACAAAGAATGGTTTATCGCAGCATTGGTTCCTCACATCTGCATGCCACTAATGAAACAGAAGATTGTGACGCAAACCAAGGCTCTAGAAATTGCAATGAAGCTGAAGGCTTCACTGGTTGGAGAAATAGGAGTTGGTATGAACCAGATCCAACCACAAATGGAAAATATTACTATTCAGTTGCAGGATATCAAGAAGGGGAAGGATATCTGCGAAGAAATATGGTGCACTCGATGTTGCACGGAAGGAGATCATAAGGATCAGTCTCCAGAATTTCATGAGTATTTGCGGGCTACAGCCATGAATCTAATAAGTCAAGGTGTCCTACCATGGTGTCAAATCTATCAAGCTAGAGGCCATCAGTATGAGGAATGCATATATCTCCAAAAGGTTGTGTCAATTCTAGCGAATCTATTTTGCAATTTCTCTCGATCGGTTGGCCACGAAGAGAAGGATTGTAGAGCACACGGCTTGCTTCAATAAATAACAATGGATACATATTTTATGAAAGAAGAAGAACATTGATTGATGAAAATACCACAACCTCGGTAGCAACCACAGTTCGCACAACAACAGCCACAGTTTGATCCACTGCAACCACAGTACAACTAGATGAAGTACAATCAGCAGCAACCGCAGTATACTTAGCCACAATATACTCAAGCATAGTATTCTCAACCACATCCTAACCAACATCAACAACTTAACCAACTAAAGTATCAACCACACGGAGGATTCTGAAAAGGATTCCATAGAGGACGCAATAGAGGCTTTGATCGTGGAGGTACTATGGGATGAGGATGTGGACCAATGATGTGCTATAATTGTGGAGTTTTGGGACATTACTAGAAGGATTGTTCGAACCTATAGTATCAATGTACATATTGAATTACCCGGATTTGATTGTGAACTACCAAGCTAAGAACTAGCCTCAGCCATAGCCACAACCAAACCAAAATGAAAATTAAAATCAAAAGCAAGGCCAACTGTAGGAAAAACATTAGCGGAACCTATGAATCAACCAGTATATGTTGGAGTCATAACTCGAGGAGGAGAGACAAAGGGAGATGACAAGCCACTCCCACATATCCAACTGGCATCCCCAAAGAAGGTACAATTCAACGTCGACACTAAGAAAGAAACTTTCTTCGATGCAAGAGATATACTAAACAGAAACATGCGTAAGTTTTCTATATATGAAATGGCACCTCCTTTTGATTCAACCATTGTTCCAAGACCATCGCAGAAGGTTGGAACATTAAAAAATTTCCTAGAAGGTTATATGTCGCTAGAAAAATATCCAGATGCATTAGCACAAACAGAGAATTTGTTGTATCAACTGGAGAAAGGGCTAGAAAACCACAATGTGAATTCTCAGTGCAAGAAGGAAACAGGAAGGGAAATGAGGATGAACATCTAGATCGAGGATTATGATGTCGAATTAGTCATCTTGGATATAGGATCCGACGTAAAAATCTTCATGAAGTAGACATGGGAAAGGATGGGGAAACCACATTTGGTTTAGTCCCCCATATAACTATGACTAGCAAATCAAGACAAGGTATCACCAATTGATATAGTATCCCACTTGCTTGTCGAGGTCGAAGGAGTGAAGATGTATGCAGATTTCGATGTAATTGAAATAGTTGACGACAACAACTCATATTCTATGTTGTTGGGATAGTTTGGGCCAATGATAATCTGGCTGTTATTACCTTTAAGAAGAGAGTGATGACGAATTGCAACAAGAATTTCATTGCACCTTTAGATCCCAGTGTAGGACGAAGATATGTTGAACCAGTGAAAGACAAATTTGTGGGAGGGTTGAATAATTCCTACAACATCTCTGACGACTACATCATCCCACTACAGATGGGGATCTAGGATGGTGAATTTCTAGCTCCGTATTTTCGGACTCTGACAATGCATTAGAAAACTAGAGAAATCGATTACATGAAGCGTTGATCATGAAATGTGGATGATTCACCCAATCACTGTGCTGGGTCACAAATGAAATTGTCGAACTTCTAACCTATGAAGGACTACCTAATTTGGTTGAGTTTATTCATGAATTTGAGGACAAAGTATCATAACCTTAATGACTATTGGTATTGAACAAAGCACTAAAGGATACTCCGATGATATGGTGTGAAACACATAATAGCTCGATAGGATACTGTCAATGATGTCATAGACTAATGGATGTTTGATTTAGAGAAATGGAACAATACCTAAGAAAAAAATATGATGGAAGGAAGGATCCCAATGATCACTTGGTCACATGCCAAAATGTGTGGGTATTAAAGCCCAAGGTGGAATGGGTATATGCATGTGTTCATACATTGGATGAGATACCAAGGTGATGGTATTTCTCCACAGAAATGTGAAGGGAGATCATGACTTGGGAAGAATTAACAATTGACTTCACTCATACTTTCATTTTTACAAGTGAATATCTGACTATCCATAATGCACTACAACACATCGACAACATCGTGTTGGAGATAGTTCCAGTAACATTACCAATGGGATCATAGGAGATCCCATAAAACAAGTCGATGACAGAATGCTACAATGTGACGGGTGAGCTAGATGATGAGGGTGATCCACAAAATATCAATATCACAAAATTCTAAGGTAGTCGAGATATTGTGGCACCAACAACATTGACCGATAAAGTCCAACAACCACTCAAGACGTGAAAGGTCAATATTGGGACGATTGAGGACCCGAAGTTCACCAATGTAGGAGATTACTGGGATGAGGAAACTATGGCGAAGATCACGGATCTACTACATGAGTTCCAGGATTTGTTTCCCATGAAGTTTGCTGAGATGAAAGGGATTTCAAGCGACCTAGGAGAAATGAGAATTCCTCTAAATCCAGATGCAAAACTAGTTAAGCAATGCCTTTATCGACTGAATCCATGATACAAGGAACGTGTGAAGGCTAAGATCGATAGGATGATAGATCCTGGCATCATCAAACCAATAGAAGAGTCAGAATGGATCAATCCAATGTTTGTTCAAGACAAGAAGACATGAGAAATATGGATCTGTTTCGACCTTCATAAGTTAAATGATGTGTGTCTTCATGATCCATTCCCAACACCATTCGTAGATGAGGTATTGGCAGGAATTGGAGGACAAGAGGTGTATTCATTTACATATGGTTTTCCAGGTTACCACAAGATCAAAATTGCGAAGGAAAATCGACATAAGACCACTTTCGTAACAGAGTGGGGTTGTTTTCAATACACAATGATGTTGTTTGGTCTCAAGAATGCCCATACAATCTGATCATGAATAGTTGTCGCTGCATTTAAGGACTTTATTCAAAAATTATTGGTGGTCTACATGGATGATTGGACAACATATGGGCTGATAAAATCCCACATTGTGAACCTTAGACTAATGTTGGAAATATGTCGACAACATCATATTTTTCTAAATATGAAGAAGTGTATATTTTGCGCTTCATTTGGGATTTTGTTGGGACATATTGTCTGCAAGGAAGGTACATTGGTCGATCCTCCTAAGATTGCGATAATTTTTTAGCTACCAGCACCAATGACAATAAATCAGATAAGGGCCACATTGGGCCACATGGGATATTACCGCAAGTTTTTAAGAGGTTATCGACAATTACAACAGCAATGGATATGTGAAGTTTGAATGGAAAGATGAATGTCAGAAAAGTCTCAATATTTTAAAGCAAAAGATGGTTGAAGCACCGATAATAGTCTTCTTGGATTGGACGAAGGAGTTTCATGTCCATGTCGATGCTTCATCAGTCGCATTAGAAGTGATTCTAGTGCATCCAGGGGAAGGTGATTCATCCAAAGTTCCATGGGATAAATTTTCTTACTCTAAAAATCACCAAAATTATCTAAAAACTATATAGAGTCCTTAGAAATTTGAATAGTTTTTTAAAAAACCACCAAATATTTTATGGATGCAAATTTAGGAATTAGTAAGATTCACCAAGGTTTTTACACTTTGAAAAAATTATGGATCCTTAAAATTTACCCTATTGCTCACCCTATTAAATTTTATTATGGTGAATATTAGAAATAATCAAAGAAAAAACAACAATAATTTTAAAGGAACCCATCATATATCCCTCTTTCCCTTTGGGATTCTTTTATGTGGCTTGTTAGGGAAGTTCAAGTATCTATAGAATATGTGCCACTATTTTTTAAACAAACATCACTAATTTCATTTGAAGTTTGGTATAGGCCTCGAAACCAACCTACCACAAACCAACATTGGAGTTGAATTTTATGCACTATGACTTTTCAGAAAAACTAGTTGAAGACAAAGGATTAAAAATACTCAAAAAGTTGTAGGGATTCAAAATTATTGATGAATTCGGCTAAAGCCATTTGCTAAGGATGGATGTGGAAATTTAATATTCATGGAATTCAATGATAAAAAGGTGAATGTGGAAATTTTTCAAATATATATATTTGATTAATTTCATAATTTATTAATGTACATTTTGATTTCAAATTTTGTTACAATTTAATTAAAAGAAAAACTATATTCATAAAATTCATATAGACACACACACACACACACATATTTATGCTACAAAAGCGTGGCTTTGAAGGACCAAGAATTTGTCTATTATGCAAATCCAGTGATGAAACGAGCTCTCGTCTATTCGTGTCCTGTTCTTGTGTAGGCAACTTTTGGAATGAGATGATAAGCGAATTGGAAGCAAACAAAGTACATAAATAAAATGTATCGTTGGAAGTAAAAACTAAATTCTGGTGGAATGATGAAAGGGTAGGCCCCTTTGAAGCTTTTCCAATTCTATTTGTCTACAGTATATGGGAAGTCAAGAATAAAGCCATTTTCAACAATACATGGATTCCTCCTGACATTGTCATTCCCTTGTCAATGAGCAAATTACAGGAACACAAGAAGGACATAGAAAAGACCAAAATCAGAATAATCAGAATGCCAGAAATAAACAAATAGATGCCATGCACGGGGACTTCACTTATTGAACCTCTCACATAGCACGTGCGATCATGGGATATTAAAGAATACCCTTAACTTCCAGAGATATTGACCCAAACTCTTTTTGTTGAAACCCCCTCCCAATACTTAAAACCTCCTCCCCACCCCTTTTTATACCTCAATCCTTATAAACCACCCTACCCACCCGCATCTTAAACCCCTCGTCCCCCCCAATACCTGCAATATATTGGTTTAATTTTTGATAATTTTAAAACCCACAATATGAACTAACGTGATAGGATATTGGTCAACAAGTGAAGCCCCCATGATGCCATGGGCCTTCTTCGACGAAGCTAGTCATGGGGATCCTCCTTTAGGAGGAGCTGGAATAGTAATTTTCTTCCCATCAACCAGAAAGATGAAGATAAAATTTGCAACAGGACAAGCCTCAAATAACAAAGCTGAGTTATCAGCTCTATGGGCTACATTAAAGGTGGAAAAAAGATCTCGGATACAAGAAATCCATATATATGTAGATTATAAAGTAGTGGTTGACTGGGAAAATGAAAAGAACACCATAAGAGCCCCACACTTACAACATTTGCTAGCTAAAATTCAGACACTAAAAACCAGCTTTAGAAAGATTTCTTTCGGCCATGTCTATCGAGAACTGAATATGGAAGCAGACGCTCTTTCAAAATAGGCACTAGCCTCTTAGCCTGGTCTAATGGAAACAAAAGAAGTGTCAGAAGGCATTTCAACATTCCACTATGAAACAATATAAAGAACGCAGAAGGTTTTTTGCAGTTTTGAGTGGGATCATGGTAAATGAGAAACACAAATGATGATAACGATTATTGTATCAATGATCCTATTGTATTAAGGATTGTAATTTTGAGACAACACGAACTCAAGGTTCATCATGATGTAAGCTTGCAAAAGCAGATTCAATGAATAAAATGATTTTTTTGTCGTTATATATAACTTGATTTCCTAATCAATTAGGTTATAACTTGATTTCCTAATCAATTAGGTTAAAGTGTTTGTAGTTGACTTTTTTTTTGTTTTATTTTATATATAAAACCAATCAATTAATCGATCAAATAAGAATCATTTTAAATTAACTAAATTGCATATATTAAATATTATTATTTTAAAGTAATTGAATTGTATATATTAAATATTAATTGCATCAAAGAGACACATTCTACAACATAGTAGGGGGAGATGTGTAAGTTCTTCTGTTCTCATCCTAGAGCTGGCATGTGTCTTTTATAAAAATAATAATAAAATGTTATAAAAATAGCATGTTGACTCAAATTAGATTTAAAATATTTTTTAGAACCATATATATAAA